>CM068361.1:35826387-36118887 GCA_034769755.1 Odontamblyopus lacepedii
TGGACAGACCCACTGAGCTGTTGTGGAGCAGTTTTACTGTCTGGAAGCTTCTAGAAGCGTGAGGGGACATTTCTCCAGATCCTTCAACAAATGAACAGCTGGAGGCCAAAGTTCTCCAAGGCTGTAAATGCTGCAAATGGAGGATTCTTTGACAAAAGCAAAGTCTGAAGGACAAAATTATTTCAAATACAAATCATTATTTCTAACCTTGTCAATGTCTTGTCTATAGTTTGTTCATTTTGCAACTCATGGTGGTAAATAAAAGTGTGACTTTTCATGGAAAACACAAAATTGTCTGGGTGACCCCAAACTTTTGAACGGTCGTGTAGATAAAAAGCCTTTAAACTATCATTACTGGCACATTTTGAGGACATACAGTATCTTAGATTTGGAAAGTTCTCAGATGCTGCTGGATGCTCGTCTCATTTTTAAAGTTCTAAATGGCCTTGCTCCTCCACCTTTAAAGGATTTTATTAATAAAAAAAATAATACTGGAATAAACACCAGAGCAATAACAAGAGGAGACGGCAACATACAAAGGCGCAGAACTAAATTTTGCCAAACTGTGGCGTCTGTGAGAGACTCAAAATGATGGAGCACACGACCAGAGCACGTCAGAAACTGTGGACACGACTCAACCTTCAAACAAATCCTTAAGAAGTGGTTGAAAACGCAGCAGTCGTGTTCTCACAGACGACTGTCCATTTGTCTTGGGCTCTTTATACCCGAGACTGAGGCACTTCTGTTGTAAATCGTGTAATATCGTGTTATTGTGTTCTCATGCTGTGTGTTTATGTCTCACCGGTGAAATGTCTAAATGTCTGTGTCATACTGAATGTTTCATGTTTCTGCCTCAGGACAATGGATGGATTTTAGCTCCAGTGCAAACCCCGGCATATTTATGCGGAAACTTTTTTGTAGACGCATTGATTAATATGTACTGTCCTAATTCAAATAAATAAAAAAATTACATTTAAACAAGTTAAGAACACATAAATATCCTCTTTTTGTTCGTTTTACATTCCTTTAAAATAAATTACAACATTTTACTTGGTCTTGGTTTATGTTACTTCCCAACTGTGTCCCAAATAACTCGCCTCATGGATCAGTAAAGTTTGCCTTAAGGCCGCTACACACTACAAGATTTTTCAGTCTTAAATGATTTTTAAACGTGCGACAAAAAGCGCAAACACCACAGACACGAGGAGAAACTTATGAGACTAAAAATCTGTGATGGTAAAAACTGCAGCGAGATCTGTGTGCGGACCACAGGATATAACGTAAAACCACTCGCTCTGAGACTCTGAAGTGTTCAGAGATCAGACTCTGCACTTCCACTTCAGACACAAGTCCAAACTGTGGGATTATTATTTGTGAAATGTGGAGCAACACTTCAGATACAGGATTTTTAAAGCAGAACAGATTGGAGATAATCCTTGTATCGTTCGTTCATTTGTTTTTCAAAATAAAACTGAAAATAAGAAAACAAAAAAAAACACTCTTTTCTTCATTATTTGTCTCCAAAACCAAAATAAAAAAACAGATAACGTTCCATTTTTTCAGTTTTCTATTTTGTGTTTAAATGAAAAATGGAAAAAACGGGTTACGGTTTCTTGTTTCCCGAACTAATCTCCTGGACTCGATCGTCGACTCCAGCGGCGGCGAGAGGCTCGAGCCAGAAGAAGTGAAGATCGACTACTGACGGAGAAGAAGAAGAGAAACTGAAAGTTGGTGAAAGAAAATGGTTCGGGAATGTGTTTTTTAGTGTTTTCAAAAAATATAATTCACTGGTAAATAAATGGAATCAGAGACGACATCGACAATCGAGTCTTTTGGGCTTTGTCCTGTGCAGTGGGAAATCAGCAGAGGGAAGTGTGAGGTGCTTATAAAGATGTTTTCTAACGTTTCCAGACACTAATGAGTGAACCAGGCAGAGCGTTTGGTTTGTTAGACTCGTGGCTGTTGTCAGATGGGTTAAAGTGGAGTTAAGCTTCTTCAGTGTGAAGCAAATTGGTGTTTTACGTGGAAGTTCAGAACTTGCCCCCATCACTACACTAGTTTGTCGCCTTGACAGACTCACTGCCACAGTGAGATCTCCACCGAGGAAACACTGATCTGTGCTGTTTTTTGGCTTCTGACAGAATTCCACCTCCTCTAGTGACGGACTTTAGCTTCAAACGTGCCCCAGTTTCCCTTTAAATTTACCACTTTATGAAAGGTGAGCAATAAAATCTTCTCATTATTTTCGCTATTTCCCCAGTTTGTATTTTGTAATAATAATAATAATAATAATAATAATAATAATAATAATAATAATAATAATAATAATGCATCAGTTTTATACAGCGCTTTTCTGGACACTCAAAGATGCTTTATTCATTCACTCCAGACCCGGTGGTGTAAACTACTACTGTAGCCACAGCTGCCCTGGGACAGACCGACAGAAGTGAGGCTCCAATCTGCACCATCGGCCCCTCCGACCACCATCACTCACACACTCCACTTTCATACTGGGCAATGTGGGTGATGTGCCTTGCCTGAAGACACAACAACAGTTTTTTTGTCGGGATCAGGCTTTGACAAACCGGTGTGGCCATTGTCTCGTTTTGTGGTCTGTTTCTGTAGCGTTGCTGATGTTTGGTGCTTTAAAATCGCACATAAAGACAAAAATGTCGGGTCACGCCTTCCTCGAACTCGCGGAGGAGCAAATCGCGGCTAAAAGCGGGCGAATTCTCCTGCAGCGTGCGGCCTTCAGTCTGAAAACAGCTCCGAGAGGGTGAATCTGAAGGGGGAACGAGTCTGAAAAATGGTCTCTTTTGCAGAGCAGGTCGGCTTTAAACTTACCAAACGGCGACGGCGAATCTCTCGTGCAGCTGAAGAGTCGTGTTATCGATAATTGACCAATCAGGAGGTGAGATGGTGACGTACGGGAGGAGCGTTAAAGGTCGGACGCTCGCAGTTTCACAGTTTTGTTTCCGTCTCTTTTGGACTTTCCGCACTCTGGGCCAGACCGGGTAATGGAAGAGGGTTTGAGAGCGACAGATGAGGCGTTATTACGGAAGGAGGTGGAGAAATAAAAGAATAAAACAACAAATAGTGTGTTTGTGTCGGGTTGGCGGCCGCTCTCTCCATCCCTCTCTTCATCCCTCTTTCTCTCCTGACACTGGAGTCACACACGGAAGAGAGAGGGATGAAGAAAAGAGAGGAAATGACAGAGTAAAAGAGAGAGACGGAGAGAAAGAAGAGAAGAAATGGCAGTGAAAGAGAAAGAGGGAGACGGAGTGAACAAAAGAGAGGGAGAGAAGAGAGAGAGGAAATGAAAGAGTCATAGAGAGAGGGAGAGAAGAGACTGAAAGAAAGAGGGAGGGAGAAACGAGAGAGTGAAAGAGAGAGAAGAAAGGAGAAAGGAAATGACATGAGTGAAAGAGAGAAAGACAGCGAGAGAAGAGAGGAGAGAAGAAATCATAGTAAAAGAGAGGGAGAAAGAAGAGAAGGAATGACAGAGTGAAAGAGAGAGTGAGGGAGGGAGAGAAGAGAGGAAATTACAGAGTGAAAGAGAGAGGGAGGAAACGACAGAGTAAAAGAGAGAGGGAGAGAAGAGAGAGTGAAAGAGAGGGAGAGAAGAACATAGAGAGGGAAATAACAAGAGTGAAAGAGAGAAGGAGGAAGAGAGGAGAGAGGAAACGATAGAGTGAAAGACAGAGGGAGAGAATGAAAGAGAGAGAGAGAAGGAGAGAGCAAATGACAAGAGTGAAAGAGAGAGAGGGAGAGAAGAGAGAATGAAAGAAAGAGAGGAAAGAACAGAGTGAAAGAGAGCGAGGGAAGGAGAGAAGAGAGGAGAGAAAAACAGAGTAAAAGACAGAGAGAGAGAAGAGAGAGGGAGAGAAGAACAGAGAGGAAATAACAAGTGAAAAAGAGAAGGAGGGAGAGAGGAAAGAATAGAGTGAAAGACAGAGGGAGAGAAGAGAGAGTGAAAGAGGGAGAGAGGAAATGACAGTGAATGAGAAAGAGTTTAAACGTGAGAATACACAGAGTTTAGAGTTTAAACGGAGACCAGATCTGAGATGTGCCGTCACGGTAATGCCAGCAACACCAAATACCATGCTAACTGTGCACTTCCTGATTATCGCCGCAATAAAACAGCGCACAGGACGACTTATTTTGACCTCGAGATGGGTCATTTTTAGCGATTAAATCTTTTGAGATTCTGAAATCATGTCATTTTCACCCAGGTGAGGTAATATTTTTCACAGTGCGGAGAAAAGACATGAGACGTGACTTTGACGCCGTTGGATGTGGAGCTCCAGGAGACGGGGGCGGCTCGGAGCTTTGAGTCCCAGAGAAAGGCGTCGCTGTGGGGGGTAAATCTGACAGCCGCCCCCCTGTACGACACGGATCTGTTTATTCATCACTTTACACACGAGAAATGGGCTTTGAAGACGAAAACCGAAGCTGAAAACCGTCCCCGTCCGCCGCCGCCGCAGGCTAATGAAGTCTGAAAAGGCACTGCGATAAAGCGGCAGAGTGGTTAGCCCGGCTTCTGTGAGTGGAGTTTGCATGTTCTCCCTGCGCAGTAACGGAGGAAGTACTCAATATTGCAAAAAAAAAAAGGAAAAGTACAGATATTGGAGCAAAAAAACTAAACTAAAAGTAAAAGTATCACGTGGAAAAATTGTACTTTTTGCTTGTGGGACCTGTTTTAATTTATTTATTTAAATTTTTTTTTTATTTTACTCTTTGTTATTATATTATATTGAGCTACTGTGTCCATATAATGTCCCTTGTGGATGAATAAAGTCTAAGCTGACGTCGCGCTCCTGTCCCTGTGTTGGCAGAGTGGTTTAGCCCGTCTGTGCGTGTGGAGGTTGTGGGTTCGACTCCCGGACTCTGCGCCGTCTCGTTCTAGTTTCTTTGAGCTTTAAATAGTTTAAGTCACTGATTTATGTTGTTTGTTCTGTTCCGTACGAACAACAATAGAGTCACAATTTAACCAAATTCACTTTACTTTCTGCTCGTTAAATTCTGATAGTTCAGATTTTAGTAACATTAGCTATTGGAATTGTTTGAGATATTTTGTCATTTTATTTCAGAAATCGTCACTCGGGGGAAAGCGGGAAGGGAACTTACTTAGCAACGAAACGAGCTGTCAATCAAGCCTGTTGCTAACGCTAGGGGGAGGAACGTTGGGGAATGAAGGCGTCTGATTGGTCCGTTATTTCTGTTCATATCTTGATTTAGGAACAAAACAGCGAAATGAAAAGTTCAGGATCCTGTGTCGCGGGTTCAGAGCAGCAGGTCCAGAGAGACGAGCCAGAAGATCCTAATGTGAGTCACTGGGAAAAAGGGAGAGAAGGAGCCTGAAGAGCCTCCTGGAGCACTTCCTGTTTGGCACGCGGCGGCTAACGGGTTAGCTTGGTCCGCGCATATATACGGTCTATGGTTTAGCTGAAGATTGGATTGGCGGCGTTCGCTTTAGCGCCGCTTTAAAGTAAAAAGCTCCATTTTGTCACAGTTTGCGTCTCTTTTCTGGGTTTCTGTAGCTGAGGCCCCTGGCAGAGCGGGGCCCCTCGCTGAGCGCCAGCGTGAGCACCTCTCAGCCTCCGCTCTATCGCTCCTCTTTATTTCATCCCTCGCTCCTTTTATATCCCTCTCTCCTCTTTATCTCTCTCTCTCTCTTATGACATATCCAAAGTGCTAATTTTAAGACTCTTTTCTCTCTTATGACATATTCAGACGCCTCATCTTAAAACCCAGTGACTTCTCTCTTTCTCTTTCTTCTCGCTCTCTTCCTCCGTCTTTCTGTTTCTCACCCCCTGCTTTCTGCCCTCCCTTTCTCTCTCTCTCCCTCTCTCTCATTTAAAGCCTCCCTCCTCTTTTTTCTCTCTCTCTTTCATTTAAAGAATCCCACCTCCATCTCCAACCTCTTCTCCCTTTTTCTCTTCCTCTCTCTCTCTCTCTCTCTCTCATTACAGTCCCCCTCCTCTCCCTCTCTCTTTCATCGCTCACTTTCTCATTTAAAGACCCCTGCCCCCCTCCTCTCTCTTTCTCTCATTACATCCCTCTCCCTTTCTCTCATTGCATCTCTCCCTCCTCTCTCATTACATCCCTCCATCCTCTCTCTCATTACATCCCTCCTCTCTCTCTCATTACATCCCTCTCTCCTCTCTCTCTCATTACATCCCTCCGTCCTCTCTCTCTCATTGCATCCCTCCTCTCGCTCTCATTACATCCCTCCCTCCTCTCTCTCTCCCTCCTCTCTCTCATTACATCCCTCCCTCTCTCATTACATCCCTCTCTCTCATTACATCCTTCCATCCTCTCTCCCTCTCTCATTCCATCCCTCTCTCCTCTCCTCCTCCACTCCTCTCAGTGGGACAATGCTGTGGCTGCTCCCTCTCATTATACATCCCTCCTCTCTCTCCTCCCTCTCTCCTCCTCTCCTCCTCCTCTCAGTGGGGCGGTGTGGTGGCTGCTCCCTCTCTCCCTCTCATCCCTCTCTCTCCTCCCTCTCTCCTCCTCTCCTCCTCCTCTCAGTGGGGCAGTGCGGTGGCTGCTCCCTCTCTCTCTCTCCTCCCTCTCTCCTCCCTCTCTCCTCTCAGTGGGGCAGTGCGGTGGCTGCTCCCTCTCTCTCTCTCCTCCCTCTCTCCTCCCTCTCTCCTCTCAGTGGGGCGGTGTGGTGGCTGCTCCCTCTCTCCCTCTCATCCCTCTCTCCTCCCTCTCTCCTCCTCTCCTCCTCCTCTCAGCAGGGCGGTGCGGTGGCTGCTGTGCCCCTCCAGGCCTCAGGGGGCGCACTTGTCCCTGGTTCATTATTCTGTGTTCTGTCCTGTGGCTCTCGGTGACTCTTTGACACCGGCTCCTCGTGTCCCCGTCACATTTACACCTCATTAAACCCACACTTTCCTACAGCATTAATTTTTACTGCATTTGTAACACAGGTAACACCAGCTGTAGCAGTAGTACTGGAGTAGTAGCAGTAGTACTGGAGGAGTAGAAGTAGTACTGGAGTAGTAGAAGTAGTACTGGAGTAGTAGCAGTAGTACTGGAGGAGTAGCAGTAGTACTGGAGGAGTAGCAGTAGTACTGGAGGAGTAGAAGTAGTACTGGAGTAGTAGAAGTAGTACTGGAGTAGTAGCAGTAGTACTGGAGGAGTAGCAGTAGTACTGGAGTAGTAGCAGTAGTACTGGAGTAGTAGCAGTAGTACTGGAGGAGTAGCAGTAGTACTGGAGTAGTAGCAGTAGTACTGGAGGAGTAGCAGTAGTACTGGAGGAGTAGAAGTAGTACTGGAGGAGTAGAAGTAGGTGTAATAGTTGCAAAGAAAGATATGTAAAGGTGCACTGTATAATTTATCTGGTGGAGGGTTTGTCAAATCAAATGCTTTTCTCCATGGAGATGTTATTGCTTCTTCTGGAATGTTCCTTTCTATCTTCATGGAGACCAAACACAGTCAGAACACTGGTTTTTCTAGGTATTTTTAGCTAGAAAACCACCTGTGATTGAATAAATGTAACTTAGAGCTGTTTATTGTCAGAAAACTTGCACAGTTCACCTTTAAGCTTCCGTCGTGCTACGCGCAACATGTAGGGCCAAGGCTACATTTACGACAGTAAAATTTACTTCCTTGTAGGGCTGCAGCTATCGATTATTACAGTAATCGATTGTTCGGTCGATTATTTTGTTCGAATAATCGAGTAATCGTTTGTTATTGTCGGGTCTACTTTGCACATGTCAAGTACACACCACCTGCATTGACAGATCCACGTGTTTTGGACATGAAAAACGTAATTATCGCTGGGCTAAGGTTGACTTAACTCGCGGTTTCTTTTCCACTTGATGTAATGTACGGTTCTGTTTAGATGTTGTAGCACAGACGTTGTGCTGTTGTGATACCACCATGTGATGCCATTTCAATGTGAAACAGTTTGCTGCCCAATCCTCATAGCACCTCATAGGACTTCCTCCTCCGCTAAAGCGATGGTTTTGTCTTGGTCTTGTCTCGGACTCGAGCGCATTTGGACTCAGTCTCGTCACGGACTCGATGTCTGAATACTGAGTGTGATCATATTTCCCTCCTGTGGGCTCACCACCTGCAGAGGGGTTCATAGGGGGGGTCAGGTGCTATGAGTATTGGGCAGCAAACTGCCCCCGCGACCCAGCCGGATTAAGCGGGAGAAGATGGATGGATGGATCATATTTGATTATGGCCGCTGCTGTCGCTATAAATTTGTCCCAGTGTGTGGGACATGTCTCTGCGGCCTGTGCTGGAGCCCGTGGACACTGCACCACATGTCCCCACACACACCCCCAGCGCGCGGCTCGTCCACAGCGCCACCCTCCTGTAACAGCCTGCATCACAGGGCAGGTTAAACATCCTCCCTGTCTATACGTCAGTGCCGCTCTTCACCTTTTCACGCTCTCTCCTCCCCACGTAGAGCACAGAGGCTCCTCCTCAAGGCGCTGATTAGAAGAGCAGGATGAAACACGAAGCAAAAACTAATTTTATGTCAGTGTCGCACAGAGCAGAGCTACAGCACAGAGGAGGTGATATGTGGACTGAAGTTTGCCTAAGAAATGCCAAATAAATCTGTCACAATGTGTGGTTTAGTAAATGTGCAGAGGCTAAAAACCACTGTAAAACCAGTGAGAGAATGTAACTCCAGTGAGGAATTTGAAATTACAGGTTTACAAATCCTACACACTTTTTTCACTTCAAAGCAGTTTTGTGTCAAGTGCCAGTGGAAGTTCTCTTAAAGAAGAGGTTCTCAAACTGTGGTGAGGGTCCAAAAAGGGGCAGAGTGTTTCAGTGCAGTACAGTCTGTTTGGCTTATTTTAAGTCTAAATGAAAATTAATCAGATAAAATGGAGATAGATTTATAAAAACACTGCGATCATGCAGGAAAAGTACAGTCAGAATTCTTTTGTTTTTTGTATAAAATTCATTCAAATAAGTTGTGTGCGCAAGTTCTGCACTGTAATAAACGTTCAAAACAAAAACCTATTTGTTCCCCCTTTTTTTTTCTGTGCTCCTAAAATTTTTAACTTGGGGGCAAATGTGCTCCTGAAAAAAAACGTTAGCGTAGAGCCCTGGATTCACACACGAAGTAACTCTTTATTAGACTGTTTACATGGCACATGTGTCAAATATTCAATTATAAACCCACTGTAAAGGTTTGAATCATCCTCATAATTTCATTTATAATTCAGAATTTCAATTTTCAATTAACTTTAGTGTTTCAAACACATGCACATCCCATGTATTGGAAACATGACTTTTGTACTGAACAGATCAGGTTTCCAGTCCGGCGAATGTCAGAGGCTTTGATTAAGAAAGGAAAGGTGGACAGAAGTAAACTGTAAGTAATATGGAGACAGCCACAGGTTCCACCCAAACCAAATGAGAGATTTACACAAGCTCGAAGAGTACCGTAAATTCCGGATCACAAGCCGCTACTTTTTTTCTACACTTTCAACACTGCGGCGTGTAATATGAAGCGGCTTTTTTATTTTTTTTTTCATCGCGGGAAAAACATGGACCAATAAAATGAATAAGTAGTTCACTGAGGTCCAATGAAATTGTATGATTAATCACAACTTCCTTATTTCAGTCTTTCTGCTAACCCTCATCAACATGGAGAATACCAGACAAAAAGCATATGATGCAGCTTTTAAACTAAAAGCGATCACTCTGGCAGTTAAAGAAGGAAATCGAGCTGCTGCCCGTAAAATTGGCATAAACGAGTAGATAGTGCGAAGGTGGAGGCTCCAGCAAGAAGAACTGAGCCAGTGTAAAAAGACAACCAAAGCTTTCAGAGGTAACCATAGCAGATGGCCTGAGCTTGAAAACTTTCTGGAGGACTGGGTTAACACGCAAAGAGCACGCGGCCGCGGTGTTTCCACTGTACAAATCAGACTGAAGGCTAAAGCGATCGCTACCGTGGTTTATTCCCAGAGCGCCAAGGTGTGTATGTGCATGTCGTGTGTGTGTCCCAAGTGTGTGAAGGTGTGTAAGTGCCTGTGGCGCGTGTGTGTCCCAAGTGTCACCAGTGAGCGAGTCCGTCCCCAGAGTTCAGCGGGGGACCGCGTCCGCGGCCCGTCCCGGAGGCGCTCCAGGCGGCGGGGACGCAGAAGCGAACCCCCCGCCTAGTCTTTGGCCAGCGGTTTATAATATGGTGCGGCTCATATAATTACAAAATTGATTTTTCTTCATAAATCTGAGCATGCGGCTCTTAATAGCGCTGTAGTCCGGAATTTACGGTAAGTAAAGTTTATTTATACAGAGCTTTTCACAGACATGGGTCACAAAGTGAGACACATTCATATTAAAGTCAGTGGTAACAGCTCTAAAACCTCAGAGGGCTTAAACGCTTGTTCAAAGAGAAATGTCTTTAGTTGCTTTTTAAAAGCTTCTCCACTTTGTAGAGAGCGTAGGTGAGGAGGCAGCTCATTCCAGAGTTTAGGAGAGACAGCTTGAATTAGCTTCTGTGCTAACTCATGAGCTAGCTTCTGTGCTAACTCATGAGCTTGCTTCTGTGCTAACTCATGAGCTAGCTTCTATGCTAACTCATGAGCTAGCTTCTGTGCTAACTCATGAGCTAGCTTCTGTGCTAACTCATGAGCTTGCTTCTGTGCTAACTCATGAGCTAGCTTCTATGCTAACTCATGAGCTAGCTTCTGTGCTAACTCATGAGCTAGCTTCTGTGCTAACTCATGAGCTAGCTTCTGTGCTAACTCATGAGCTAGCTTCTGTGCTAACTCCTGAGCTTTGTCCTGACGTCTTGGACCTGTGGTTTAGCCTCATCATGATGACCTCACGCGCCTGCTTGTCGTTGAGCTGTTCCTTTGCTTTTATGTTGATCTTCAAGTTGTTGTTCAGTAAGTTCAAGAGTTCATCACTTGGCAGTTTTGCAGATAGTTTCCAGTACTCTGCCTGGAGATGGTCGTCCATGGCCTACAGGTCCAGGACTGTCTTTGTGTGCTCTTGGTTTTCAGACTGTAGATATTTGATAGGACCCCTTTTGCCGATCACATCAGAAATATCTGTCTGTAGGTCACGTTGGCGTTGTAGAAGCACTTTCTCCTCATCTTTGAGTTTTTTCAGATGAGTTTTAGCAGCTTCTTACTTCCATTTCCTGCTTAAGGATCAGAACTTGTTTGTACAGGTTGCAGTTTTCTGTTTTCACGTCACTTATGGCAGTTGTGGCCATCTGGAGCTTCTCCTCAAGTGCGCTGTACTTCTGTACCTCCTTCTGGAGTGTCTGTTTTTTCTTCAACAGTGTCTTGTTCATTTCTTTCACCTTGCTGTCTTCCTTGTCCATGTGCCTGTAGCTCTCACACTTGACTTTGAGGTCCAGCATTGTCTCTTCCCGTGCAGCGATTTCTTGCAGCATCTGGTCATTCTCGGCCTGCTTCTGCTGTGTCCTCTCCACTCTTTCCCTGCAGTCTTGCTCCTCCAGCCAGAGAGTGTCATATTCGTAGTTTTTATTTGAAAGATGTTCCTTCAGTTGTTCATTTTCACTTTTTATGGAGCTCCGTGACAGCTCCAAGGCCTCACATTTCTTCCACCAGCACAACTCGTTAGCAATTTTCTGGTTCATCTTGGAGATCTTGTCCTGTAAAAGCTCTTTTTCTTCCAGGCTTCTGTCCATCTCAGATTTCAGGTGGTCGTATCGTGCTTTTTGTCTCCTTGAGGAAGTTTCGATTCTAACTGGCCACACTCCTCTGCCAAAGTGAGGTTCTCATATCTCAGTAGTTTCAATTTGTGCTCCAGTTTTCTGGTTTCCTCTTGGACGGTCTCTGCACTGGTTATTTTCGTCTGTAGCTCTTTACAGACCTCACCAAGTGCCTGATTTTCTGCACGGAGGTGATCCATTTCAGACTTTAATGCAGCACGGCGTTCGTCCAAGTCACACTGAGGCAGTTTAGATTTTAAAAGGTCAGACTCAGATTTCAGATTAACATTCTGGTCTTTCAAAGATCTCAATTCGTCCTCCAGTTTACGAATTTCTTTTTGACCCGTCTCTGTGCTCGTTAATTTGGTCTGTAGCTCTTCGCATTCCTGGAGAAGTGCCTGATTTTCTGCACGGATGCGATCGTTTTGAGAGCTTAATGCAGCACAAGTGAAGCTGAGGCCGTTCATGCTGATTGTTATGAAGTGCCTCGATTTCCTCCAATAAAGCTTGATTTTCAAGCATGGCGGCGTCACAGGTTGATTTCAGGAAAAGAAATGTATCTTTCCCACAAGCACCTTGGAGTTTGCTCTTGAGAATTTCTTGCCGCAACCTGACATTTTGTTTTGTGATGGGGTCCAAAACTGCCATGAAGATTTCACAAGATTCCCTCCAGTAGCCGATGTTTGGCTTTGAGGCTCCGTTGCCTAAATTGTGCGTGTTTTCAAAATCCATTATTTGAGTAGGTAATGAGTTTTGAGTTTTTTACGCAGATAAAGTTAGGTATAAGAGTAAGTCTCCTGTCTGGATTCTTCCAACTGCTCTCGTCGACTGACTGAAATACAGTGACAAATATTTGGTCTGATTCTGACCTTTCTATCAGAATCCAAGAACTTGAACTTGATTCTAGGATTCTGATTGGTGTTGGCGTGCACAAGTTCTGCACTGTAATAAACGTTCAAAATGAAAACCTATTTGTGCCTCCATTTTTTTTCTGTGCTCCTAAAATGTTTAACTTAGGGGCACGTGTGCTCCTGGAAAAAAAAGTGAGCGTAGAGCCCTGATGTCAGTACTTTTAGTTCTTTGTTGTATGTTTAGTTTGCTTTGCCTAACCCTTTGTTACATTTTCGTTTAAACCGTGTAAATATGTTAGATCCACGTTTGTTGTTTAATTTACCTTGTACGTCCTGTTAATTAAATTACTTCATTTATTCAATTTTTCCATCCTGTTTTTTTTTTTTGGTAGTAGTAGTGGCGGTAGTAGTATTAGTAGTAGTAGTATTAGTATTAGTAGTATTAGTAGTATTAGTATTAGTAGTAGTAGTACAAACCAATTACCAACAAAAGTTCAGGGGCGATTTCCATAATAACTCAGGTGCACTGAACAGCGAGACTTCTGCACCACAATCGTGAACAAAAAGTGATCCGAAAAACGGGGATTTCCTTTTCGCTCATTTCATTTTTAAAAGAGGAGAGTCCCAGCCCCTTACGATGATGTTGTGCGATGTTATTTGTCGATAAACACATCCGCAGTGGTATCGTATAATGGCGGTTCTAGACTCACCGATGAGCGCCTCAAAGCAGTTGGCCATGGCGTGTCTCAGGTCCGACTCTCTGCACAGATCTGGGCCGTGGGCGTACAGCATGAACCGATCCAACTCCAGCTTCTGAAACACGCAGGGAAAAAAACACAAAAAACACCAAATGATTCTAGCGAAGGTGAAGTTTTTCCATAGCGTCTGAGAGAAGACCTCAGCCCGAATGTGCAGCGTCACAGCCCCGGGGAAACGACGTTATAACTTTCAGAAAATGGCGTAATACGGGCCCTTTAAAACAGCCCGATATAAAACAATCGAGCAGGAGCCACCGCTTTAAATGAAACACAAATGGACGATATGGGGCCGAGTTTTTGCGAGCGCAGAGCGTGACGCGCTCGTCGGGCCCATCCACTCCGCGCTAACTGCCTCCGCGCGCCGTAATGGCATTTTTCTATCGCCGTTTTCTCTTCTTTAGGGACGAGCGATGGAGAATAAGTGTGGACGCGAGCGGTTCCCCAAGAAAATAAGGCAGAGTTTGAGAAGTGATTCAAAGACGTATATTGGAACAAAAAAGAAAAAAACAAAAAAACAAACATGGGTAAACATCAAGGATGGGACGAGACGCGAGAACGAGACGAAAGACGAAATTTGAACAGAATTCCTAATGTATAAATTTCACGGTCCAGTTTCCAATTTTGGCCGCACGTTTTTTAATTTATTTGATTTATTTCATAGTTTTGTTTTCATTCTAGCGCTGTGAGAGATGTAACTCGCCAACACCTCATCGAAACGTGAACATTTTTTGGTTAGAGCGATATTAAAACACCGTGGAATCTCTGTTTGTGCTAATTTGAGGCACTGCTCTGTCTTAAAATCTGTAACTCAAGTTTGTCTTTAGTTTTATTTTAACACCATCTGATCGTAAAGAACTGACTTGGCTCCAACTACAACAGATGAGCTGATCCGTCATGTTAAATAAATCCCTCTCACATAATATTACACTCCCAAACTTTTTTTTTTTTTTTGTCACTTTCACGTTTTTGTTGAAAATCAAACTCCTAAACGGGACCATAAACTCTGGGACTGATCACAGGCTCCTGAAAATGTGCTCTTTAAATTGATTTTGTATTTTTTCTTGCAAACTTTTTGGTCTGTGTTTCTTAACGTACGAATAGGGACGTCACAATAAGGTAAATCTGGTGATCTCGTATCGTCAAAGGTCTCACAATAATATCGTGGAGCATCACAATATATCGAATCCCAAGTCTCTTTCCTTAAATGAACAGTTCTGATGCAGAAATAGCTAAAAAAAACCAGAGGGAACTACATAGACCATGATCCTTTGCTCCGTTTCAGTGCAGACGACATGAAGAAATAACTGTTCTAAGCACTTTTACATCTTCATTCTTTGGATTAAGTCTGTGAAGCATTTTTAGAGGAAAAAGGAGCAGATTCTCAGTTAAAATATTGTAATAAATCTGTTACGGTGAGATGTTTATGGTGAAAATATCGAACAGAGAGATTTGGATTTTGTTTCTTCCCTAATGACAATAAATGTACCAAACCAGGGTATTTTAAAGACCTTTTTAATGCCACTTGAATGAAAATTAAGACCAACATCGCACCCATTATGCACCAGATCCAACTCTGATAATGAGCATTACTCACTGCTTTAAAGAACAAAAAACACTTTCATTCTAAAATCTCATTCAGAACTCAATTATAGTCGAATGTGTGACTTGTAAAATGTAAAATCATTTATCACAAACGAAACTTTCATCATTGCCCGGTGGACTTTACAAAAGATAGGCTCATGAAATTTAAATTTGTGAAAAAAATAAGGCTTGGACGACATAAGGCCTTAATTTAGGAACGTGATATTTAAGACCCTTTTAAGACCTTTTAAGACCCTGTGAAATGTCCGGTCAAAGTATTTTAGTCTTACTTTAGTCTTATTTTAGTCTTATTTTAGTCTTACTTTAGTCTTACTTTAGTCTTACTTTAGTCTTATTTTAGTCTTACTTTAGTCTTATTTTAGTCTTATTTTAGTCTTACTTTAGTCTTACTTTAGTCTTACTTTAGTCTTATTTTAGTCTTACTTTAGTCTTACTTTAGTCTTACTTTAGTCTTACTTTAGTCTTATTTTAGTCTTATTTTAGTCTTATTTTAGTCTTATTTTAGTCTTACTTTAGTCTTACTTTAGTCTTACTTTAGTCTTACTTTAGTCTTACTTTAGTCTTACTTTAGTCTTACTTTAGTCTTATTTTAGTCTTATTTTAGTCTTATTTTAGTCTTATTTTAGTCTTACTTTAGTCTTACTTTAGTCTTACTTTAGTCTTACTTTAGTCTTATTTTAGTCTTACTTTAGTCTTACTTTAGTCTTACTTTAGTCTTACTTTAGTCTTATTTTAGTCTTACTTTAGTCTTACTTTAGTCTTATTTTAGTCTTACTTTAGTCTTACTTTAGTCTTATTTTAGTCTTATTTTAGTCTTACTTTAGTCTTACTTTAGTCTTACTTTAGTCTTATTTTAGTCTTACTTTAGTCTTACTTTAGTCTTATTTTAGTCTTACTTTAGTCTTACTTTAGTCTTATTTTAGTCTTATTTTAGTCTTACTTTAGTCTTACTTTAGTCTTACTTTAGTCTTATTTTAGTCTTACTTTAGTCTTATTTTAGTCTTATTTTAGTCTTACTTTAGTCTTACTTTAGTCTTACTTTAGTCTTACTTTAGTCTTACTTTAGTCTTATTTTAGTCTTACTTTAGTCTTACTTTAGTCTTATTTTAGTCTTACTTTAGTCTTACTTTAGTCTTACTTTAGTCTTATTTTAGTCTTATTTTAGTCTTACTTTATTATGTAGAATGTCCTAATATCGTGAGCTTTCCCACGATATCGCAATAAATATCGTTCTGTGAGACTTGCGATATTGTTACACCCGACGGATGGACATTCTACCACTAGAGATACATGTAGAGCACCCCCAGCGGACATGGAGGAGAGGAGGATGAGAGGAGGAGGTGAAGAGGAGGATGAGAGGAGGAGGAGAATGGGCGGGTGGCAGTTCACTTTGGACCAGCTCTGAACGAGAGACAGATGTGGCTCTGCTCTGCCCCAGATGAGACACAAGGCAACAGGCCCAGAGGAGAGAGGGATGGAGAGAGAGGAGAGGAGGACGAGAGGGAGAGGAGGGAGGGAGAGGAGGGAGGGAGAGGAGAGAGGGAGAGGAGGACGAGAGGGAGAGGAGGGAGGGAGAGGAGAGAGGGAGAGGAGGACGAGAGGGAGAGGAGAGAGGAGAGAGGGATGGAGAGAGAGGAGAGGAGGACGAGAGGGAGAGGAGAGGAGGGAGAGGAGGGAGGGAGAGGAGAGAGAGGAGAGGAGGACAAGAGGGAGAGGAGAGAGGAGGGAGAGAGAGAGGAGAGAGGGATGGAGAGAGAGGAGAGGAGGACGAGAGGGAGAGGAGAGAGGAGAGAGGGATGGAGAGAGAGGAGAGGAGGACGAGAGGGAGAGGAGAGGAGGGAGAGAGGGAGAGGAGAGAGGGATGGAGAGAGAGGAGAGGAGGACGAGAGGGAGAGGAGAGGAGGGAGAGAGGGAAAGGGAGAGGAGAGAGGGATGGAGAGAGAGGAGAGGAGGACGAGAGGGAGAGGAGAGGAGGGAGAGAGGGAAAAGGAGAGGAGAGAGGGATGGAGAGAGAGGAGAGGAGGACGAGAGGGAGAGGAGAGGAGGGAGGGAGAGGAGAGAGGGAGAGGAGGACGAGAGGGAGAGGAGGGAGGGAGAGGAGGGAGGGAGAGGAGAGAGGGAGAGGAGGACGAGAGGGAGAGGAGAGAGGAGGGAGAGGAGGGAGAGGAGGAAGAGAGGGAGAGGAGAGAGGGATGGATGGAGAGAGAGAGGAGGGAGAGGAGGAAGAGAGGGAGAGGAGAGAGGGATGGTGGAGAGAGAGGAGGGAGAGGAGGAATAGAGAGAGGGAGAGGAGGAAGAGGAGAGCAAGGGGAAGAGTGAAAAGGAGAAGGAGGGTGAGAGGTGGAGAGAGGGAAGGGAGGGGAGGAGAGGGAGAAACAGAGGGAGAGGGAGCGAGGTAGGGTGAGAAGTAAAAGAAAGGGTGAGGGAGAGAGAGGAACAGAGAGAGGCGGAAGAGGAGGAGGAGAGAGGGAGAGAGATGGGAAGAGCGAAAGGGAGAGGAGGAGAGGGAGAGAGAAAAAGAGAGCGGGAGGGAGAGGAGGAGAGAGGGAGAGAGGAGAGTGAGAAACAGAGAGAGAGGGCGAGAGAAAGAGAAGAGACAGGTAGGGAGAGAGGTAAAAGAAAGACTGAGGGAGAGAGGATGGAAGGAAGGAAATGAGAGGGAGAGAGAGAGGAGGAAAGGGAGGGATAAAAAGAGAGAAAGGAGGAGAGAGAGAGGGGGAAAGACTGAGAGAGAAAGAGGAGGAGTAGAGGACGAGATGGAGGGAGGTCGAGAGAATGAGAGAGGAGAGTTGGGGTGAAAGAGAGAGGGAAGAGAGAGGAGAGAAAGGGGGATTAGCGGGAGGAAAGAAAGAAGATGACGGAGGGGAAGAGAGGAGAGAGCGAGTGAGAGAGAAAGATAGAGGAAGTAAGGATAGAGAGAGTTATAGAGAGAGCGGAAGAAAAAAAGAGAGGGAGGGGAAAGAGGGAAAGAGAAGAGAGAGAAACAGAGAAAGGAAGGAAGGGAAAGAAGAGAGAGGCAGGGGGTAGAGTTAGAGAAAAGAAAGAGGGAACAGGGAAAAGAGGTGAGGAAATATGAGAGTGAGGGAGAGAGAAAGAGCAAGTAAAAGACGGAGAGAAGAGAGAAAGACTGGGAAGAGGAGAAGATGGAGAGGTGGAGAGAGGGAGTATGGGGGTGAAAAAGAATAGAGAGAAAGAGGCAACAGAGGAAAAGGAAAGAAAAAGACAGAGTGGAGACAGAAAGGTAGAAACGTGGCAGAGAAAGAGGGAGAGAGAAAGAGGGAGAGAAAGAGGAGAGGAGGTCGACCTTTTCCTGGTTTAAAATCCCTGAACAGAACTGTAAAACTGTGTGGTTTAGATTATTTACATGGTGAAATTACACGATAATTAGTATAATTTTACACACACACAAAAAAAAACAGATCTGACTTGTAACCTGGCAGAAAAGTGACGTAGTGAATCTTTAAAAATAACCCCTCTTTTATATCTATAATACTGTTTATTTCCTGTTTATTCAGGGAAACTGTTCGGGTGTGAAATGTGAAAGTGAAGATGAAGAGGAGGTGGAAGAGAGGAGGAGGAGAAGAGGAGGAGAGATATAGATGAGGAGGAAAGGAGGAAGAGGAGAGGAGAAAAGAATGAGGAGAAGAGAAGAAGGTGAGAAGAAGACGAGGAGGAGAGGAGAAGAGGAGGAGGTGAGGTAGAGAGGTGGAGAAGAGGAGAAGGAGAGAAGGAGGAGAGGAGGAGAGGAGAAGACAAGAAGAAGGTGAGAAGAAAAGGAGAGGAGGTGAGAAGATGGCGAGAAGGAGGTGAGAAGAAGACGAAGAGGGGGAGAGGAGAAGAGGAGGTGAGGAGAAGAGAAGGAGGAGGAAAGGAAGCGAGGAGGCGAAGAGAAGGAGGTGAGAGGAAGGCGAGAAGGAGGAGAGGAGGTGGAGAGAACAAGGTGAGGAGGAGGTCAGATGGAGAGGAGGAGGAGAAGAGGGAGGTCAGGAGAGGAGAAGAGGAGGAGGAGAGAAGGAGGAAAGAAGGAGGAGAGAAGGAAAGGAGGTGGAGAGAAGAAGGTCAAGAGGATGTCAGGTGAAGAGGTGGAGGAGGAGAGAAGGAGGAGGAGGAAGAGGAGAAAGAGATAAGGAGGTGAGAAGGAGGTGGAGGAAGAAAGTGGAGGAGAAGAGGAGAGGAGAGGAGGAGGTGTAATAGAAAACGTGACTTAATGAATCTTTAAAAACAACCCCTTTATCATATCTACAACAACGTTTATTTCCCGTTTTTTCACTAAAACTATCGAGCGTCCACGTTTTAATTCACGCCAATTCTGAAAACCGAAGCCAAACGTTCACGTTTTATCGCACAAAGAAAATAACAGAAAATAAAACTTCATTAGGAGGTGATTTTCCACCGTTTCGCCACCGTCATTTCGACCCAATTTGGTCCCTACTCAAACTTTTCTGTCTTTAATTTGCGCCAAGTCTGAAAAAGAAGAAGACGACGAAGAAGGAGCCGACTCCGCTGGCACCGCACCATCGCCACAGCCCCCTCTACGGGCGCGGGCGGGGAGCTGTTTAATTACCCCGGCTAGCTGCTGGTGGTAGCAACCCCCCGCGAACAAAACTACAAATTAGCCGCACAATTCAACTTCTGACTTCTTTAAGCTCCGCCGAGTGGTGTGAAGTGCCCGGTTCGTACTTCTCGAGATATTTTTATGAGAGATGATTATGTTTGGGAGGTTTTTTTGGAGTGGTAAACAACTTGGCACGGGCGCGTCTCCCTCGACTGTGGCAAATTGAATTGAAAAGGCAGGATGGCGAGCGACGCAGCGCTAATGCAGATTCGGACGGTTGCGCGTTTGTATTCAGCGGGGAGGGACATGAAAGATTGGAGTTTTTAATTGCTTTCTTCACATCACGGGACGATTATTGTTGTGTGCGCTTTGCTAACGTGCCAGAGGAGGAGACGGGCCAGAGGAGGAGAGGAAAAGAGGGGGAAAAGAGAGAGGCAGAGAGGAGAGTACAGGGAGCTAGCGATAACAGGCAGGAAAAGACGGCTCAAAAATACACAATGAGGCTTTAAGATTAGCGCGAACCCAAAGGAGGCGAAAACGAAAACTGGAGAGGTTCACAACAAGATTAAAGGTTGGGCTGTCAAAAGGAAAACAAAAATCAGGCGCTCATCGATGCTAAAACTAGTCTCGAAACTACAGTAGCTCCTCCTTTTTTTGCAGGTATTGATACTAAAAAAGAAGAACTTTCTTTTCTAGACCCATGTGGCCTTATATCAGTGGAGTCCCTCAGTGGTCCAGGTCTACAAGAGGTCTAAACCAGGTCTAAACCAGGTCTAAACCAGGTCTAAACCAGGTCTAAAGTCCCGTTCACAGTGGCTGCCGACGTATTTGTGATGCGTTGGCGCCCGCAATATCGCAAACACCTCATCAAGACAACGCTCGTGTTCAGAGGATGGATCAGAGGATGGTGAACGTGATGAGGTGTTCATATAGCGATACTTTGCGAACCATGGCAAACCCCGGCGATTTCCACAAAAAACATTTCGCAAACGCATCGGTTTTGTATCGCCTTCCCGTGTGAACAGGGCTTAAACCAGGTCCATGGTTGTATACAAGTCCATGTGCTCTTATACTTGTTCTGATACAGCTCAAGATCATTCTAGGGACATTCGGGAAAGCTTAATTTCTGTCCAAAACTAGTTTCAGAATCGATTAATGTCTGATTTTTGATACTCTGACAACCCTATTTGGTACTAAGGGTGCGCTCACACTAGGACTTCGGATCCGATCCAAGCTGATCACCCTAAAGCTTTGGTATGTTTGATCGAACCGTGTCCAGGCACTTTGGCGCAGTTGGAGGTCGGCCAAAGCCAAAGCACGGAGCTCATGTACGCACACATGCACGACTTCACTATACGAGCCCTGTGTGTGCTGATGTTATTCACACAAGGAAAACCGTGAATAAACTCTGATCCAAAACACAGTGAATCCACGGTGACCTTCAATAAGGACTGTGACAGAGACAGAGAAGTTTTGTAGCCCCATCTCAGGCTGTTCTCACTTCTCCATGTTGTTTTATATCCATAAACTCATAGAATTGTACGTATCGCATCTGCCTCATTATTTAATAGACATTTCTGTCGCTGGACTTATTTTCTTCATTAAAGCGTTCGCTCTGCTGCCACATGTAGACAAACAGCACTGTGTGGTGACGTCATGGGGCCGTGGTTCAGGTTCTGCAGGTGTGAGTGTGGAGCGTAGAACCTAGGGCTAGGGCTTTTTTTTTTTCTAAGAAACTGGTGTAAGTTTAGCCTCTCTGGCTTAGCTCCGTTTTAAATCTTTGTTGCGATGTGAGGCTGGTGCATGAGCAAAGGCCCCGTCCTCTGGTGCACAGCAAATACTGGGACCATAGACAGTATAAAGAATATAAACCGTCTTTGATCGGGACCCGACCTGAACCCGCGCACATTAAAACTCACGTGTTGCTCCACTGCAGCAGCCGTAGGATCTGCGGGGCCTTGTGAACCCGCGGTTCTGTTTGTGTAACGAATCAGCCGTTTTGCTATTTACGCTCAAGTGCTCTGTTTAGGACGTGTCTGAAATGACTCACAGGGTTTACCGCACACAGAAGCTTTCAGTGGAGTTTGGGACTAAAGCTCCTGGATCATGGAGCGAGGAGCACCTGACGCAGCACCTGACGCAGCACCTGACGCAGCACCTGACGCAGCACCTGACGCAGCACCTGACGCAGCACCTGACGCAGCACCTGACGCAGTGCGTACATGTCCGTTTGTCTCCTTCCAGGTGAGGAGCTTTGTCTTTGCGTGTTCGATTCGTGACCCGTCTCGTTCACGCTGAAGCATCGGTCGTGTGGCTTCGATGCATTTTCATTCATTTCATTCAGTAACACATGCAGAGGAAGATTAAGTTTAAAATAATAATTATTTTTTAATTATTTAAAATATTATTATTATTTTAAACAGGTCATACAATGTTTTGATAATTACTGATATCGACCGTTATGAAACACTTATATCGTTTATATCATTTAATGCTACAGTGTGGAACATTCCAGGATCGTAGCGGCGTGAGGAGCCGTGGTTACCTTGGCGAGCATGGCCAGGTGCTGGTTCTGGACGATGGCTGTTCTGTAGGTGGCCAGTCCTCCCTCCTCTAGATTGGGGAACAGGTAGTACAGGTGCACACTGAGGACAAAAGAGAGAGAAAGACATTTCAAATTTAACAAATAACACAAAAGAAAACTCTACTAACCAATGTCACGAAATGAGTTCTGGGTTGGTAAAATTATACAATGGTCCAAATAATTTCAAAATCAGAAAATGAGAATAGGAAACCACAATGGAGAAGTCATTCGTAACACAATCTCTGGCTGAATCCGGTAATTGGCGAGTAGCTGGTTTAGAATATTTTGGTTATGGTTTTGAGCAGAACACATCGAATTAGAAAGTCACCGCTCCAAACTTGTATTAATTAGTGTTGTTTTGCACAGTGACACGAGCTCTCCCAAGCCCACAAAGAAAAAACAGGCTGAAAACAGACTAAATCAGCAACAAACAAATCATATTATTATCATATTATTTTTTTTAAATGTCCTATATTAGAGCGTTGTGAGCGTGAAGTCGAGTTATCATGGTGATACCTCCTCAAAAACAGACCTGGAGTTGTGTTTTGTTTCATTTACACCAGGGTACAGGTCAGATCTGTGGAGTGGTGGCCCTTTTCACAGTCAGCGTGCACGTTTTTAAGGTTTAAGGTTTAATATAAAACACATGTAATTGAATAAATGCAAAATAGAAGTTTAAAGGTACATAGGTCCCCTGGGAGAATAGCTGATAACTATTTGTAAGTCAATTAAATACAATCAATCAATTCAAATACTGTCTAATACGTTACTAAATACTAAATAATAATAAAATACAACATTACATACAACACTAAACACAATCAATCAATTCAATCCGGTCCCACTTTAACTGGATGTTTTAATCGTACTTAATTTGTTTATGTTGTTGTGAGGCGACCGTGAGTGTCCAGAAAGACGCCTAATAAATAAAATGTATTATTATTATTTCTTTACTCAGTTATCCTCTATGGAAATGACCTTTTTACGTTTCTCGCAATTTTGGAGGTCACTTTTTGGTGGTAAACTCCCTCTGAGGCTAAATACGGCACGAGACCGATAGTCAACAAAAACCATAAGGGAAAAGTTGAAAAGAACTTTGAAGAGAGAGTTCAACAGGATGTGAAACTGTTCAGAGGTAAACGGGTCCGTGCGGTCCGTGCGGGGGATTCGCCTCAGCGGGGGAGGGACGGCCTCTCGGTGCGGGAGGATCCCCTCGATGGGACCTCTCCCCGGGTGTCGCCGTCCCCTCGCTGAGCGCACTTCCTCTGAGGCTCTGGTTCGGCCAGGAAAGGCTCGAGGTGAAGGTGACACGACTCTCCGGCTGCTTTACGGCTCCTCCTATGTGGGATCAGTGCGACTGTCGACTAGGCTTGTCCCGATCCAATATTCAGAACTGGTATCGGCTCCGGATCCGGCTCTTTTATGAGTATTGGATTCAGTCAGGTGATCGGACTGATCCAGTTTCACATGTTTTTGCGGCATCGACGCGCTTTACGGCAGCTGTAAATCAAAACGCCGCCATGTCGCTGTGTGGGACTTTTCACTACAGGGGTCCCTCGTTTATCGCGGGGTTACGTTCTAAAAATAACTACGATATGAGTGAGGAGGGGGAGCGGGGAGAGGAAGCAGAGAGGGGGATCGCAAATCAGCCGTGATCTAAACTGAGGAGCGAGGAAAAACAGAGTTATGGGCAGTTGTTGTTGGGGCTGTTTTTTATTCTCATAAACAGACATGCCGCCTTTTATTAGGCAGAAAACAATGCACGGGTTCTCCCTCAGCCAATCAGAACGTAGAACATAAAGCATGCAAAATTGCACACAAAAAATCTGCGAAAGGTGAACTTCATTATAGTGAGGGACGACTGTTCAACAAAACAAGAGTCAAACAACGACACAATCGCTGCAAACAAACAGTTTCTGTGGAGGAACCAGCAGAGCCACTTTAACACGGCCAATTTGAGTCGTCACTTACAAAAGAATCATCCGGACGAGTTTGAGATTTACAAGCGCAAAGTCACAGCAGCAAACACTGGAGGAGGTATGGGATCAGTATCAGAAAGAGCATTCCTTTAAAAAATCAGATCGGAAGCCAAAAAATCTTGATCAGGACGTCTCTACTGTCGACTGGAGCAGACTGTCCTCAGTGCCGCCTCCAGAGAAGCAGCGTGTTACCTCTTTTTTACACGAAAAATGACATCACGAGGTGGAACCGAGTGTTTTCAGTTTGATCCTTCCTACACTGTGTTGAAAAAACTTTGGAGCTGATTGTTGCGCAGCTCATAAAATGTGCATCGTAATTGGGCAATTCTCATCCCAAAATTAAGCTAAAAATCCCTTCATTTCCACCATGCATCTTTCATTTCGTCCTAATTATTTCAGTACGACGGTCATCGTTTTTTGCAGATTGTTTTGGCTCTCGGGTCCGGCTCCCGCTCCAGTGGCTGCACAGCTGGGTCCCTCCTCACCCCTCCTCCTCTTCCCCCCTTTCTCCCTCTGTCCCTCTCTTCCCGCTCCTCTCCCTCCTCCCATCAAACCGTATGATTCGATTTCGGCAGGATTAAAGCACTTCATTTCTTGCAGTCATGTGTAATCAGCTCCGGGGTGAGCGGAGGCAGGTGGCGGCGTCCGTGTGTCCGGGGCCGCGGCGGGTTTGGCTGATTGGAGCCTATTGTCATCTGGGTGTGAAAACAAAGCAATTGGAATTAATACGGACTCATTGGGTTTAATGGGGAGAGTATTGGACGTGATGGATCGACGGGACAAAAAGCCCGTTTAGTGCTTAATCTCCAGCGCGGTTCAAAGTGCTCAGGCTGTCCATAATCAAAGAGCCACGCTTCAGCGAACAAGGGAGAAAGAAAGAGTGTTTTAATCACACTGGGCCACACAGGGCAAGGAAGAACTACTACTACTACTGCTACTACTACTGCTACTACTACTGCTACTACTACTGCTACTACTACTGCTACTACTACTGCTACTACTACTACTACTACTGCTACTACTACTGCTACTACTACTACTACTACTGCTACTACTACTGCTACTACTACTACTGCTACTACTGCTACTACTACTGCTACTACTACTGCGACTACTACTACTACTACTGCTACTACTACTGCAAACAAGGGAGAAAGAAAGAGTGTTTTAATCACACTGGGCCACACAGGGCAAGGAAGAACTACTACCACTACTGCGACTACTACTGCTACTACTGCTACTACTACTGCGACTACTACTGCTACCACTACTGCGACTACTACTGCGACTACTACTACGGCTACTGCGACTACTACTGCTACTACTACTACTACTACTACGACTACTACTGCTACTACGGCTACTGCGACTACTACTGCGACTACTACTACTACTACTACACGACTACTACTGCTACTACTACTGCTACTGCCGCTACTACTACTACTACCACTGCCACTGCTACCGCTACCACTACTACTGCTACCGCCACCACTACCACTGCTACTACTGCTACCACCATCGCGACTACCACCGCGACTACTACTACTACCACTGCTACTACTACTGCAAACAAGGAGAAAGAAAGAGTGTTTTAATCACACCGTCACAGGGCAAGGAAGAACTACTACCACCTATCATGCGACTACCACTGCTACTACTGCTACCATCTACCGCGACCACCACTGCCACCACCACCGCGACTACCATCATGACCACTACTACGGCTACTGCGACTACTACTGCGACTACTACTACTACTACTACGACTACTACTGCTACTACGGCTACTGCGACTACTACTGCGACTACTACTACTACTACTACGACTACTACTGCTACTACTACTGCGACTACTACTGCGACTACTACTACTACTACTACCATCATCACCACTACTACCACCGCGCATCACCACCACTACCACCACCGCCACTACCACCGCGACCACTACCACTACTACCACTACTACGGCCACCGCGACCACCACCGCTACTACCACCGCGACCACCACCGCGACCATCACTACCACTACCACGGCCACCGCGACCACCACCGCTACTACCATCGCGCCACTACCGCTACCACCACTACCACCATCACTACCGCGATCACCACTGCCACCACCACCGCGACCACCACCGCGACCACTACCACGGCTACCACTGCGACCACCACTGCCACTACTACCACTACCACTACGACCACCACCGCTACCACTGCCACGGCCACTGGCGACCACCACTGCGACCATCATCATCACTACCACTCATCATCACATCATCATCACCACTACCACCATCATCACCATCATGACCACTCACCACTACCACTACCGCCACCACCACCGCGACCACCACCACCACCACTACCACGGCCACCGCGATCACCACTGCCACCACCACCGCGACCACCACCGCGACCACTACCATCACCACCACGGCCACCGCGACTACCACCGCGACCATCACCACTACCACCACGATCACCAATACCGCCACCACTGCCACTACCACTCACTACGACGACTACCATCATGCCGCCATTACCACACTACCACTACCACTGTCATCAATGCGATCATCACCGCCACTACCATCGCGACCACTACTACCACTACCGACCACCGCGACCACTCCCGCGACCACCACTACTACTACCACGGCCACCGCGACCACCACTGCTACTACCACCGCGACCACCACCACGGCCACCGCGATCACTACCGCCATCACTACTATCGCGACCACCACCGCGACCACCACCGCGACCACTACAACCACTACCACGGCCATCGCGCACCACCACTGCCACGACCACCGCGACCACTACCACGACTCACCGCCGAATCTACCACCACCACAGCCACCACTACTCACCACTGCACTACTACAGCCATGGCATCACTACTGCTACTACTACTGCGACTACTACTGCGACTACTACAACTACTACTACGGCTACTGCGACTACTACTGCTACTACTACTGCGACTACTACTACTACTACTACGACTACTGCGACTACTACTACTACAGCTACTACTACTAATACTGCGACTACTACTACACAGCTATTGCGACTACTACTACTACTACTACGACTACTGCTACTACTACTACTACTGCTACTACTACGGCAGTGGTTCTTAACCAGGGTTCGATCAAACTCCAGGGGTTCGGTGACTCAATCTCAGAGGTTTGGCCGGGGTCAAGACTCACATCCAACTCATGATTCACGATGACACGTCCCGTACCATTTGTTACAACATATTAGGGATTTGCATGATTAGTTGATTAATCGATAATTGATCAGAATTTCGTTGATCATGTTAATTTTAATTGACAAACCGAATGTAGGTGTCTGTGCGTAACGTAAGGAGTCGAGGCTGCGTCTGAGCACAAACGCTGGAGTTGCGGCTCCACAGTCCCACGGCTCGGCTCTGGCTCCTTGGAGATCACTATATTCCTCAGAGTGCGTTTACCTGCACATCAGTGTCCCGGCTATGATCGTTGTTTTTTTTTTTGTTTGAATATCCCACGTTTGGGATACAAAATATTTTTGAGTTTGTACAGTCAACGGCAGACACTGCTATTTTTTTGAACACACCCCTTTCAGCTAAATGCCCAGTTGCACAGCCTTAAGAGTGTCCATATCATGAATGCTGCGTCTTGTTTGTTTTCTGAGAATCTACTGCATCTACTGGTAACTTGTTTGTCATATAGCAATAAAAAATATACTAAAAACCTGGATTATTCTGGTTGCTCACATTGTACTGCTATTATTCTGAACATAACTGTATAAGAAAGGATTTGTGTAATGGTGTAAAATATCTGCCTCTTGCCTCTTTTATTTTTGTTCCACGTCTTTCTCAGTTTTGTTTGATGCTGTTTTTCAGCAAAGTGTAGATGGAGCGAACAACCCACACCAGAGAACGGAGGGAGGAGAGAGAAAAGAGGAGAGAAGGAAAGAGAACGAGAGAGAGAGGAGAGAGGGAAAGAGGAAGGGAGGGAGGAGAGGAGGGAGTGTGAGAGAGAGGAGGCCGAACACAGTGTAGAGGCTGAAGTGAACGAGAGACCGGAGAACGGAGGGAGAGAGGGAAGGAGAGAAGGAGGGAGGGAAGGAGAGAGGAAGAGGAGAGAGGGGGCGAGGAGGAGAAAGAGGGAGAAGGGAGAGGTATGCGGGAATATAGAAAGAGAGGAGGCCGAGCGCAGTGTAGAGGCTTGAACGAACAACCGACACCAGAGAACGGAGGGAAGGAGAGAGAAAAGAAGAGAGAAGGAAAGAGGAGAGAAGGAAAGAGAGAGGGAGAGAGGAGAGGAAGGAAAGAGAAAAAGGTAAGAGGAAGGAGAGAGAGGAGGGAAGGAGGGAGAGGAGAGAAAGAGGGAGTTGAGAGAGGAGGGAGGAGAGAGAGAAGAGAGAGAATGAGGAAAGCGAGAAAGAGAAAGGGAAGAGATTAGAGAGAGAAAAAGAGGGAAGTGACTGGGATCAGGAGGGAGGAAAGAAATAGATGAGGGAGAGAGTACGAGAAACAGTGAAAGGAGTGAAAAGGGGAGCTGGAAAACGAAAGAGGGGAGTGAGGGAAGAATGATGGAAGGAGAGAGGAGATAGGAGCGAGGGAGGTGTGAAAAAAGGAGGAAGAGAAGTAAATCTGCTGTCCACTTCTTCACGGTTTGTAGAAATATTGAAGATGGAAGATTTTTTTCTCTTCATTTAAAAGAAAAGTGTCCTTGAATCTCTCACCTCGTGTCGAGTAAACAGTGAGCTACAATATTCTGTCCTCACGTCCCTCACACTTAGGACTTTTACACTAGCAGCAGGAGTAGTAGTAGTAGTAGTATTAGTACTTGTAGTTGTAGTAGTAGTAATAGTAGTAGTAGTAAAGCGCAGCAGCGTTAAGTAGGTAATGCCAGCAGCAAGTAATAGCAGTAGCAGCACAGTGCTAAGGCAGTAAGGTTAAGCAGCAGCAGCAGTCAGTGGCAGCAAGCGTGGCAGCAGCAGCAGCAGCGTGGTGTTAAGCGTTAGCAAGGCAGCAGCAGCAGCGGCGTTGCTGCAGCAGCAGCAGCAGCGCCGCTTAGCGGCCAAACATTAGCGCTGCTGGTGGCTGTTGCGTTGGCAGTAAGCAACTGCAACGCTAGTATGCAGCAGTAACGGCGGCTGGCTTGCTGTTGCGGTAAGCTGCCAGCTGCGGCAGCTGCTGCTGCAGTAAGCGCTGCTAACTAATGCCGCCGCTGTTGCTGCTGCTGCTGGCTGCCGCCTTGGCGAGTCCGCCAGTAACGCTGCCGCTGCTGCCAAACGGTTAACGCCGTTATGCTGCTGCTCGCTGCTGCCGCTTGCTGGTGCTGCCAAGCAGTTGCTAGTTGGCTGCTGCTGCTAAGTTGCCGCTGCTGCAGCTGCGGCGCTGGCTTGTTGGCAGTAAGCTGTTAGCAGCTGGAAGTAGCTAACGCTTGCCAGTTTGGCATTAGCCGGCAGCGGCTATGCCGCTGGCTAAGCGGCTAAGTAGCAGCGGTTGGCTGCTACTAAGGTTGCAGCGCTTGGCGGTGGCGGTAGCTGCTGTTACGGCTGGCTAGCGGTAGCAGTTGTTATACGGTGCTGTTAGTTGGTTAAGTAAGCAGCAGTGGCAGCATAGCTGCTTATTGTTGGCAGCTAGCTGTTAAGTTGGCAGTAGCTAGCAGTGTTTCAGCTAATAGTTGCTATATAGTGGTAGTAGTAGCTAGTAGCTATAGCTAGTGGCTCGCAGTTGTTAGCAGCAGCAGCTGCCATTAGCAGCGCAGCATGGCTAGCAGTGGCAGCAGCTGCCAAGGCTGCAGCTAAGTAGCGCTGCCGCTGTTATAGCAAATCGTTGCAGCCAGTTGCAGTAGCTGTTGCTGGTAAGGTTGCTGTTGCCGCTGGCAGCTAGTTGCCAGCGCTGCTAGTTGCTGCTGCTGCCGCTGCTGCTAACGGCTGCTGGTGCTAACAGTAGCTGCTGTTGCTGTTGCAGTAGCGGTAGCAGCTGCTGCAGTAGCGGTTAAGCTGGCCGTGGCAGAGCTGCGGCTTAGCAGTTGTTGCCGCAGCAGCTGTTAGCAGCAGTAGCGGTAGCTGTTGCTAGTTGCTGCTGCTGCTAGCAGTGTTGCTGCTGTTGCTGCTAGCGTTGCTGCGGCCAGCTGCTGCTGCTTGCCAAACGGTGGCAGCAGTGCTAGCTGGCTAAGCAGCTGCTGTTGCTGTTGCTAAGCTGTTGCAGTAGCAGCGGTGCCGCAGTATTGCTAGGCCGCTGCCGCTGGCCTAGCTGTTGCTGTTGCTAGCAGCGGCCGCTGCCGCTGCTGGCTGCCGCCAGCTGCTAGCAGCTGCTGCCGCTGCCAAGGTTATGCCAGCTGCCGCCAGTAGCTGCTAGCGCCAAACAAGGCTGCCAGCAGTATGCTGTTGCTGCCGCTTGCCGCTGCCGCTGCTAGCTGCTGCTAGTGTTGCTGCCGCCGCTCAGCTGCTGCTAACGCCGCTGCTGCTGCTAGCGTGATGTTGCTAGCGCTGGCGCTGCTCGCTGCCTGCCGCTGGCGGTAGCAGTAGCGGTAGTAGTAGTTGTTGCTGCTGCTAGTTAGCCGCTGCCGCAGCAATAGCCGCTGCTGCTGTTGCTGCGTTGTAGCTTGCCGCAGCTGCCAGCAGTTAGCTGCCGATGTTGCTAGCTGTTAGTTAGCTAGTTGGTTAGCCGCCAGCCGCCGCTAGCGGTAGTAGTAGTAGTAGCAGTAGCAGTAGTAGCAGCAGTAGTAGCAGTAGTAGTAGCAGCAGTAGCAGTAGCAGTAGTAGTAGTAGTAGCAGTAGCAGTAGCAGTAGCAGTAGTAGTAGTAGTAGCAGTAGCAGTAGCAGTAGCAGTAGTAGTAGTAGTAGCAGTAGCAGTAGCAGTAGTTGTTATTTTTATTATGATTCTTGTTCTTTTATATTGTTATGATGTCTTCTTGTATTTTTCACCCTGAATTCTCCTCCACTCTATGGAGTCTGTTAAAGGGGCGACTCTCACCTGGTCAGAAACTCCACCACGGCGTCGCCCAGAAACTCCAGCCTCTCGTTGTGGTTGATCCTGAAAACACGAAACAGGAAACGATGAGCTGCTGATGAAGTATTTCTTTAACTACACGATTCTAATTTAAGACGTTTTTTTGTTTTTTGACATCGGGACGAGACGGCGACGACGTGAAAATTAAAACACTGCGACTGTGTGGAATCAAACGCAAACGCGACACTCTGGAAACGAGAAACGGCGGGAAAAAACTGCGAGAAATTGTACGTTAAAGGTTCACTGTGTAACTTTACGGGTGGAGCGTCCGTCGCCGTGGAGATGTAGTTTGTCACAGTTAAACTTATTTATTCACTTTATTTTCACAATTTACAGGCCACATTTGCGGAGAGGTCGCGCATAATAAGCCAGTTTAATGCCAAACTGTGGGACATTTCAGAGGCAGCGCATCTCCATGGACACAACAGGGTGCTGGACTCTTGCCGGAAAAGTTACACAGTGCAGCTTTAAGCAACATGTCGTTATTTTTAGACTTTGTGGATTTTAATTGAGATGGTTTATGGTTTCTAAAATGTGAAAGTTAGAAGTTGAACCAATGGAAAACTATCAGTGGCCTGTCTATATGTTTTAAAGATACAGTATGGAACTTTCTGGGGTTTTCTCAGGGTTTATATGAGTCCTGTGCCCGTTCTAGAGTTAATTTAACATTTTTGGAAATGTTAATGAAGTAACACTGGACCAAAGTTCCTGTTTGACTCCAAAATCAAGAGTTATGGTAATGTTTTAAAAGCAACACTTTGTAGGGTTTTCCTGATTTTCCTAAACAACACACAGAGAGATGCTTTTTGTACACTTTATTTTAGTTAATTTAAGATGAAATTATGTTAAAAAAAAATAGTTCAAACTGGTCTTCTGTGGCGGGAGGAGCCAAATTAACATGAAGGGAAGTTCAGTTAACTTCAGCCATATCAACTCTGACAAACAGCCCCGACTCGAACCCCTGTTTAACTTTCAAAGAGTTAAAATAACTTTTTGAGTTAAAAACAACTGAAATATTTGACCCTGAAATGTGAATCCTCCAGTTTTTGCTGTGACGAGTGAAGAGAAAAACTAGTGAAGATCAACGATCTGAGGCTGAGGAAAAGTCTGTTTCAGTCTTTAGTCATTTGCTTTTGATTCATATTTTATAGAATAACACAGACTTTTCCACAGCCTCAGGTCGTTTCTCTTCTCTAGTTTTGTGGAGTTTGTCTCCGTCAACTGAGCGGAAATGACGTCCTATAATTACCACAGAAATAATAATGAATAATTTTAGAAATAAACTCACACAAATGAAAATTGTCACAGCACAAAACAGCACAAACTAAATGCAACCTTTTTCTATAATTTTCTGCTGTTTTGAGGCTGTTTCACATTCTGAAGTCCTGGACGACGTCATCGACCGAAAATAAAACTGCAAAAATGCATTAACCCCTGAAGACCTGAGGGCAATTTTAGTACATTTCTCCTCGCCTGGATTTTTTAAATTTTGCTTTTAAAACTGCCCCTTTTACCCCCTAATGAAGTGTTCTACCTCCTTTTGTTCAGCACAACCTGTTATTTCACATGTCACATGTCACATGCCTGTATTGTCACGTGTCATGAGGCTGTGATAAAAGCTACAGGACCAGAAATAGAGATAAAATTCAGACTCTTTTATACAAAACCCACAGCAAACATGTAGAAACAACTTTTTGGACATAAAAAATGCTTAATTTAGGGCCTTAGCTACAAAAATGCAAAATCTCAAGTCTGTAAGTAAATTAAAAATCTCCTTATTGCCCTAAAAACAAAAAAAGTGCAGTGGCTCCATGACTTTCCTGGTCCAGTCCTGGAAACAGCTCCTGTCAGGTCCAGGGCCAGAGCCACAGCACTTCTGCATTTCCAGGTGGAAATTACATTTGGATTTGTTCATTTGGACTGAGATAAACCTTTAAATAAAAATAGAAAGTGATGCACAATTACACACACCAAGATGTGTCATTTTCCATGTGTGTGAGAATTAACTCCACTTAGAGCGACTTTTTCCCTCGTTATAAACACACACAGTCAGAGGAGTCGACCATCTTGACTCACTTCACTCTTTGGCAAAGTTTGGCTCGATCCAAATGGACGGAGCGCATGAGTTTGGGGAAAACAAAGTTCCTATTGGACACTCGTTTTGCTCCCGTCATCACACAGCGTGAGTGTGACGTAGGATAAAGCCGCAGAAATGTACGGAAACCTCTATGTCTGCACTTTCAGAGGGGAAAAGGACGTTTCTGTCTTTTACACTTACAAAGTTCTGCGCGGTTATAGAAAACATATTCCTCTGTATCATATAGTCTACGAGGGTTAAGAACCAGAATCGTATGAAACTTTTTGCAGCACAAACGAAGCACAAACGACTGACATAGTTTTTTATGGGGCGACTTCACGGAGGAACTGAATTCTTCTTAACTCGATTCCGTCCGTACACACAGGACTTATGTTGAACTCAAGAGCCGCATTATTCTGTACATATTAAACACAAATACACGGGGTAAAAAAAAGTGTAGCCACAGACTCGGCGTCGACCCGCGCAGCCTGTGTCCCGCTTTTATTAAAAAACGGCGAGGGCTTCGTTAAAATTAGCTCGTTTCGTTTCCGTGGAGATGCCTTTGCCTTCACAGCTGGACTTAATTCTGCTGCCAGCGTGCGAGCGAGCGGGGCCGGACTAATCACCGGACGCGCCCGTGTGATTGGAGGAGGACGGGGGGTAAAGGGGGGCAGGAGGGGCAGGAGGGGCGGGGGCGGGCACACGGGGGGGGGCAGATAGGGCTCGGCAGGTGAGCACTTACCTGGACGGGGAGGGGTCGTCCTGCCCCAGTCGGGACATGATGTTAATCAGAGTGTTGATTCCTGCAGTAAAAAAAACACAGAGAGGGCAGAGAGGTGAGAGGAGCGGGGGGTCCGAACGAGATAAAACGCGACGAAAAAGTGCGGTTTGATTGGATTGACAGCGTGGATTCGGTTTAAAGACGCACTACGGAACTTTTCTGGTGGAAGTTCGGTCAAAAAAATGCAATAATTAAAGAGTTATTAAGCTATTTCCGCATTAAAAACAGACCTGGACTTGTGTTTTGTTTCATTCACACACGTTCAACACACAAACGCTGCAGATTTAAGCTGAGTTCTGAGTTCTCTCAAGCAGAAAACACTCCGTTCCACCTTGTGATGTCACGCGGTGATACAGGAAGTGCTCCATTGTGAGTTTAAACTCCACACACTACACATTACAAGCATTCTCTGGACAATTTTCTGGATAATTTCAGCCCTGGAATCGCCGACCTCTGCTGAACTAAAGGTAAAAAAGGAGCTGTTCACTTGGAAACTACCACTTCATGACATCACAAGGTGGAACAGAGCGTTTTGAGGTTTGGAGATGCAGACGGACGAATAATAAAGTTACTCAAACATGTGTGAATGAAACAAAACTCAACTCCAGGTCTGTTTTTGAGGAGGAAACAACATTATAACACGGCTTAAACGTGCACTGTGTAACTTATCTGGTACACAGAAGCTGTTTGTTTCCATGGAGACGCTAAAGTTTTGGTTTAAATTTCCACAGTACGGCTTTAAATTAGTCTATCTTGCATTTATTTGACTACACGTGTTATTTATTGCTGGAAAATATCTTTAAAAAAACATCCATTCTTACTGCAAGTCTCCGTGGAGATTCTTAAGTTTAGGGCCATACTGTGGAACATTCTAAGCACACGTGACCAGAAAAGTCCCACAGTGCATCTTTAAAGGTCACAAGAGTACAGAAGATAATTTGTTTCATGAGATTTTGAATTTTAGGTAACGCTGAATTATTTCTCACTTTTCTCATTTTTTAACAGTTTTAGTTGCTGAAATTTTAAGAGTAAATTTTCAAAGTGTTTAAAATTCAGTAAACAAAAGGGTGACGGTTAGAAAACAAAGCACAAATATTTTCAAGTCCACAAATTCAACAGTCAAAGTTCAGAGTGAAAAGCATTCGCAGCAAAGATCCGAAACGCCAAGGCAGAAGCAATCGATCCAAAATCTAACACATTCTAAAATCTAACTTAAGGCCGCTACACACTACAGGATTTTTCGGTCTTAAACAGTTTTTAAAGGTGCGACAAAAAGCGCAAACACCACAGACACGAGGAGAAACTTATAAGACTTACAACTCTGCGATCTCCCAGACGTCAGCGGGATCTATGAGACTTCAAATCTCTGATCGTAAAGACTGCAGAAGGGTTTGGCTGCGTAAAACAGGGTAGAAAGTCGTGTCGGCTGTTTCCTGTCTGCAGTAAAACCACTCGCTCTGAGACTCTGAAGTGTTCAGAGATCAGAGCTCTGCACTTCAGGTTTAGACACAAGCCAAACTGTGTTATTATGTGTGAAATGTGGAGCAACACTTCAGATACAGGATTTTTAAAGCAGAAAAGAGGAGATAAAGTCCACAGGAAGTAGAGTCACTGTAGCTGATCTGCAGCTTTTCGCTCTGTGGACGTAAACAAACACGTGCGAGGAACAACTTTCGTTTTTTTTACTTTTAAAGAACACTTCAAACTGGATTAATCGCGCGGTTTTGTGGACTGGGGTCATTATTTCTATGGATAATTTCACTTTCAATGTTCCACTTTATGGGAAGTGAGTAATAAAGTCTTTATTTTCGCTGATTCCCGAGTTTGTTCGTTGCGTCTCTGTGTCCGTCGCTCCTCTGCCCCTGACGCTCTGTTTTATCGTCTGTTTCCGTCGCGTTGTTGGCGTTTGGTGGTTCTGATCTGACACTGACTGGGCTTTAAAATCGCACACAGAGACACGAAGTCGGGTCCACGCCTCCCTGAACTCGGGAAGAAGAAATCGCAGCTAAAATCGGGCAAATTCTCCTGTAGTGTGTGGCGGCCTTTAGCAACAAACGGGGAGTGGTGCAGTGAAGCGATCCGATTGGTCAGAATCAGCCTCGTCAAACCTCAAGCCCCGCCCGCAGACGAGAACAGCCAATAGGAAACTGTCTCTACCTACACCTTATTTAATCCTACCTGCACCTTTGGATGTTTAATTACATTTTATTACATTTTTATTTACATTTTTAACAGTTCTATTTATTGCAGCTATTAGTACTGCTTGAATATCTTAGCGAGTTTCTTTTCATCTTAAGCGTTTTATTGCGCTGTAGACCTTGTGTTGAACCTGCATATGACAAATAAACAATCTTGAAACCCTTGAAAGTCTCTGTCCTCTTCACTCACACAGGATCGACTACTTGAAATTTTTCACAGCGATTTTTCATTTCACACTCTGAATTTTGCCTGTTGAATTCGAGGGCTTGAAAATCTTAGTGCTGAATATTTAAAAGGTGATTTTTTTTTCATTTTGAATTAGAAACATACTGGAAAAAAAGTGCCCTTAAAATGTTTTTGCAGAGTTAATTCAGCGGTTAAAAACTCTAAATCGGACACAGGACTCACCCTTCTTCCTCATGTACATGTGGTGCACCTTCCGGTCGCCGTACTTGGGCTGCCTGATGCCGCAGTTGGACAGGGAGTTTCGGGCGTGGTCGGGGTTCATGCCGAAGTTCAGGTGGTGACTCGGGTGGGTCATGGCCAACTGCAAAAAAAAAAGCACAAACAAAAACAAGACATCAGCGCGAAGAAACGTCACGTCGGGCATTTCTGAGGCGACGTTCACGCCTTTTCTGAACACGGTTATTTTTAAGGCTTCAACAATATCAGATTTATGTTTAGAAGACTTTAAAAACAGAATCAGAACAATCTAGAAACACTAATTGCCATGGAGAATAACACATTACTGGAGCAGAATAGGAAGTGGAATATTTGCTCACAGGTATTAGGGCTTTAGTCAAAATAATCGTCCTTAATTTCAATGTGGTTTCGAGCCCTTTGGTTGAGTTGCTGATACATTTTTTCATTTTTAATTTGTTTTTTATGTTATTTTTTGTTATTATTACATGATTATTATTATTATTATTATTGCCAATTCTCTCCTTATGATCTGTATTAAGTACGAATGGTTGTGGATGTGATGTGTGAGTGATGTTTGGTTGAGTGTGAAGCCTGAAATATATGTATTAAAATTAATTTTAAATAAAAAGAAAAAGATATTAGCACGAAGCAGACAGAATAGAACTTTAATATTTCAACCGAGAGGGCCTGTAACAGATTTTCCCCCCATGTATTTGAGGAAAAAATGTGCATAAAATGTGAGTGCGTTCGGCTCCAGTCAAATGAAGCTCACCGAGGCCGGCGGTTACAGGAGTGAATTTGGAATAGGGATTTATTTCCAGAACAAAACAAATAAATAGAAGAATAAATAAAAATAAAAGCACCAAGATCGTGTAGAGCGAGTTAATATGAACAATTTAAGACCAAAATGTTGAGTCTGACAGCAGCAGTTACAGAGAGAGAGAGCGACACTTTTTTTTAATACAAAGTTGGAGCCAGTCAGTGGAGCAGGAAGTGCGTCCGTGTTCACTTCTTGTTTGGAACGCGGCGGCTAGCGTGTCAGCTATGTCCGTTTATTTTTTCTCTTCTGTTTCTCTTCTGCCTTTTTCTCTCCTCTCTTGTTTTTTACCCTCTTCTAACCTCTTCTCTTCCTTCTTCTCTTAGAAAGAATCCAATCAGGAATTGCACTGTTAGCATGTTAGTTGAGGCCCTGAATGTGAAGAAAAGCACTTAAAACTCATCGTGGTGAATATTTAGGGCACTCTGAATGCATAAGGTAAATGAGAAACAACTCTGGACCACTGCAATCTGTTTAACATGAACTTTTCACCTTTTTTGCACAGTAAATCTCAGGTACAGAAGTTTACGATATTTTCGAAGGTTTCACTCGACTCCAGCTCAAACTTTACGACCAAATCACAGGGTTTAAAAGTTCACAGCTCACGATTCATGTTCTCACACTGTACGAACGACTTCATCAGTGTAAAACAGCGTGAAACCCTCACGAGAAGCGACTGGATTTCAAACAGGTTTGATTTTCTTGCGACCTACGATTGCCGACTGGGAGCTGGTCACTAGGTATTAATCGATTCTCGTTACCCCATGTTTACTACACGAAGCACGACGCATGATTAAGCCAAAACTCAATCCCGAAAAACAGTCGCACGAGTGTAAAATCGTCTCGAAAAGTACCAAAAATCACAAAGTGCACACCTGCCTTTAAACATCTACTGAAAACAGGAGTACGGGCTAATGTTTATTGAGGTAATACGCCTCAAACTCACCATTTTCTCTTCCAATTTCAGAGCAGATGAGAGAAAACCGTTACGAGAAACATGTCGACAAGTTTAGATGGAGAAGAATGCAGTGATTTAAAAAAAAAAAAAAAAAGAAGAAGAAAAAAAAACAAGGCTCCAATGAGAAAACAAAATGGAGAAATACAGAGGGAAGGTGGAAATAGACGTCTGGAACATGGACGCGATCGACTGTTGAATATTTTGAGTTTGGGGCAAAACGGACAATTTATCCTGTGTACGGGAAATATTCATGAGTTTCCTGTTTGCAGGCGCCATTTTGAGGACTTTCCAGCACCGTTCTAAAGACAAAAAGACAATAAAAAGTTGTTTTGAGTAGTTAATTGCTATGGTGACGATGCTAATTTCTCCATAGATAGAGACTTTTATTGGTATTTATCTCTCTCTTTCTCTCTCTATCTCCATGTTTCTCTCCTTTCACCTAACTTTCTTCTCTTTCTCTCCCTCTCCTCTCACTTCTTTCCTTTCGACGCTGCTATTTTCCCTAAACACTCCTTTTTCTTTCCTTTTTTCCCTTCTGTTTCCCTTCTTCCTCTTTCTCTCGCTTTCTCTGCACCTTCCTACATCTCTGTATCCACCCAAATCTCTCGCTTTATCGCTCTCCATCTCTCCCTCCATCTTTCTTTTTCTGCACGTCTCTCCCTTCTCCCTCCAACTTTATTTCCCCTTCTCTCTCCCTCTTTTTCTGTGCTATCACTTTTTGTTCTCTATCGCAATTAAAATCCATCCTCTTCTTCTCTCTTTCCCTCTTTTTCTTTCTCCCCAATCTGCCTATCTGTTCCTCTCTCTCCATCCGTCTTTCCCCTTCCTTCTTTCATTCTTTCCTCCTCCCTCTTTCTTTCTTTCTTTCTTTCTTTCTTTCTTTCTTTCTCTTCACCTCTCACCCCTCTTCTCTCCTTCTGGCAATCTCTCCTTGTTATCTATCTCATTTATTATTCCTCCCTTCGACCCCTCGCCATCCCTTTCTTCCCAGTGTCCCCTTCGCTCTTTTTCTTTCTCCTTTTCCCCAATCCCTCTCTCTGTTTCTCTCTCTCTCTGCCTCTCTCTTTCTCCCTCCCGTCTCTCTAAATCTCTCATGTTCTCTATCTCTCTTGCCTCTCTCTCTTTTCCCTCTCACACACTTTCTCTCCCTCTGTCTATCTTTCTCCGCCTCTCTTTCTCTCACACACTTACTCTCTCCCTCTGTCTAACTCTCTCCATCCTTCCCTGTCTCTTTCTCACGCCTCTAGCTCTCTCCTTCCCACTCACACACACTTTCTCTCTCTGTCTATCTCCCTCTATCTTTTTCTCTTACACACTTTCTCTCTCCCTCTGTCTATCTCTCTCACTCCTTCCCGCACAGCCACACACTTTCTCTCTCCATCCCTCTCTCCATATTTCATTTTCCTCTCTCTCCTTCCCTCACATAAACAAATTCTCTCTCACACTCATACTCTTTCTCTCTCCCTCTGTCCATCTCTTTCTCTCTCATACACTCGCTTTCCCTCCGTCTATCTCTCTCACTCCTTCCTTTTGTCCATCGTTCTTGCCTCTTTCTCACACACTTTCTCTCTCCCTCGGTCTATCTCTCTTTCTCCTTCCCTTTATCGGTCTCTTTTGCCTCTATCTCCCCTTCCCTCTCACACTTTCTCTCTCTCTGTCTCTCTCACACACTTTCTCTCTCCCTGTCTATCTCTCCTTTCCTCTGTCTATTTCTCTTCCCTCTGTCTCTCTCTCTCTCACACACACACACACACTTTCGCTCTCTCCTTCTCTCTCTTTCACACTTTCTCTCTCCCTCCCTCCTTCCCTCTCTCCCTCCTCCATCTCTAAATCTCTCGTTCTCGTCCCTTCCTTCCTTCCTTCCTTCCTTCCACACACACAAGACTCTTCTTCATATTTCAGTCTCGTCGTTTACACAGATGTTTATTTCTGTTCAAACTCCACCGTTTCCTCCGAACCGAGAGTTTTACCACGACACCGAAACACAGAGAGAGAAGGTCAAAAAGAGGCCGTTACAGACGCGCCTTTGACCCAAAAGATCTAAATAAGGCCAAGTAAGGCTAGGTATAGGCAAGTTTCATCATTGTTGACAAAAGCCCGCGTTGCATGCTGGGAAATATTTTGACTATTTTGACTATTTTGACTTGGGTATAATAAGAGCTGGATAAGCCCCGCCCCCTCCGTCCGTGACCCCAGATCGATGTCCGAGCGAAGTATCAGAGCCCATGACCTGCCCGTGTTCGGCTGTCAGGGCGTCCACAGCTTCCATAAAGGTCGGATTTTGGAGGGATTCTTCTGTATTTTTACAATATGAACTCAAAGCGCCTAAAAATCAACTTTGTAAGAGTTCTCGTCGCCGCTCTGAGCCCGCGCTCCGCTCCAGCAGCTTCTAACGTCACACGTTCGGCTGCGCGAGTAAAACCTTTTTGGGGTCATGCACCAGTGAGCACAGACCATTGAAAACAATACGGCGCCATCTTGGATTCATCTTCCAGATTTTACTATAGCTCTATGCAAAGAAACACGACGAACGTAGCGAGAAAGGCACCGATCCTGGTTATTTTCACTCTGACTGCAGAGGACGGAAGACAATTTGGCCAGAATTTGGTCATGAGCATCGAAGGACGCCAAATCGCCCTTTTCGACCCTGACAAAATTTGGACAAAAGCAAATTTCTGTCTGAATCTCCAACTACGTGGCCGAACATCCACTTGGGCGATATCCACAATTACTTGGTGGAAACTCCTGGTCCATTCTTAGCAAAGTCATAAAATCGTGAATTTAAAAGAAACTAACACTAACCTTACAAGAAATGGGCCCAACATACAGCGTTCTTGTTGGATTCCACTGTTCGCTCAGATCGTCAATAATCCGACTTTGGCGTTTCTTTTCACTCGGAATACGGAAATTCCTTCTATTTGTGCGACGCAGCAGGAATTCATCGTTCTTGCCGATAAACGGAGAGATGCAAAGTCACGCTCTGTGTTTATGGTTTTTTGCCGCCGGCCTCAATATTTCCCATCATGCAACACATTTAATAACACTTAGAACTACACTTCTATTTTAGACCCATTCATACAGTAACACAGTAAGTTTGGTGTTTAGTTTCAATCAATTTTTAAATATGTTTAAAGTCTTACTGCACCCAAAACATGCGAGCACCCGAACTCCTGCCCCCGCGACCCAGCCGGAGAAAGAAGAAGAAGCTGGATGGATGGATGGGCCTTGCTGTGGAACATTTCAAGCAAAGCAATAACATCCCTGTGTACAGGAATTGGAGGAAGAGGCTGGTTTAGACCTGCTTTAGACCTGCTTTAGGCCTGGTTTAGACCTGCTTTAGGCCTGGTTTAGACCTGGTTTGGGCCTGGTTTAGACCTGATTTAGACTTGGCTTAGACCTGGTTAGGGCCTGGTCTGGGCCTGGTTTAGACCTGGTTTAGACCTGGTTTGGGCCTAGTATTAGTATAGACCTCGTTAGGGCCTGGTTTGGGCCTAATATAGACCTGGTCTGGGCCTGGTTTAGACCTGGTTTAGAGTTAGTTTAGACCTGGTTTAAGATAAGGTATCCTTTATTTGTCCCACAATGGGGAAATTTCAGTGTTGCAATGCACAGTTAAGAGAACAGCAAGAAAACAATAGCAGCAATAGAAGTACAGACTTACTTAAAAATAGACAAACTCTATAAAGACAAGGATTATAAAATAAAATAAATTTCTATATAGTATAGACCTGGTTTAAACCTGGTTTAAACCTGGTTTAAACCTGGTTTAGACCTGGTTTAGACCTGGTTTTGCCTGGTTTAGGCCTAGTTTAGACTTGGTTTAAATCTGGTTTAGACCAAGAAGATGAACAGATGGATGGTTGGGCCTTACTGTGGAACATTTCAAGCAGAGCAATAACATCCCCACACAGAAGAGCGATTGGCCCCTTCCCCGGACTTGTGCACCTTTAACTGCAGACGTCCTGGATTGAATGTCCCGGTCTTTCCTTGTCCAAACTTCCTCCCTCCGCTGGCGTCCTTCACCGCTGCGCCTGACACCTCGCCGCAGAAATAGCACGTGTTTGTGTTCGTATTTTCCGTCGCTTTGTTACCACGGCGATGCGAATAACATGATTTTAACTCGTGTCAAGTTGAGAAAGCGTTTCCCCTCCGCCGAGCTCCAATGAAAGAGCCGGCGCCGCAGAATGAGACTTGTTCACGCCACTTGTAAATATTGAAATGGCGCCGTTACATATACGTCGTTGGAGCTTGAAATTGATTTGAGGTGAAAAAGCGACGCGAGTTTGGCGAACGCAGACGGAGCTTTGTATTTTCTAGGAGATTAACGTGTGGCTAATGTAAGAATTGAAAAGGGTTGTCAAAAGTATCGAAAATCAAATACTAATCCATATTAAAACCAGAATCAAAACTAGATCATCATTTTTTGCAGGTGTCAATATTAAAAGAAAAATTCCACTGACAGGACAGAAATGATACTATCCTCCTTTTTAGTTTAGTTCTGGTTTAGTCCTGGTTTAGTCCTGGTTTAGTCCTGGTTCAGTCCTGGTTCAGTCCTGGTTCAGTCCTGGTTCAGTCCTGGTTTAGTCCTGGTTTAGCCCTGGTTCAGTCCTGGTTCAGTCCTGGTTCAGTCCTGGTTCAGTCCTGGTTCAGACCTGGTTCAGTCCTGGTTTAGTCCTGGTTTAGTCCTGGTTCAGTCCTGGTTCAGTCCTGGTTCAGACCTGGTTCAGTCCCGGTTCAGACCTGGTTCAGTCCTGGTTTAGTCCTGGTTCAGACCAGGTTTAGTCCCGGTTCAGTCCTGGTTCAGTCCTGGTTCAGATCTCTTGCCTCCCTCTCTCGTCTCTTCTGTTTCTCGCAGATTAGCTCATGGCGGCTCATGTAAACCTGATAACCTCCCGCTGCTCCATCTCCACTCTCTCCGTCTTCACTTTAAAGATTATTTTCTCTGCAGTTTTTTTTGTCGTCTAATTTCACTAATTCTTATCAACCGAAAATATTGATGTAGTGTAAATCTCAAGGGCTTTTGGAGTTTTAAAAGTTGGAAGCACCTGAACACAGAGCTGAACATACACCTGCTGTCCCTGCGTTTCAGAGTGACAAGAATGAAGAATTTAAAACTACCGGTAAATATTATATGTTCACAATGGATTAGGTCATGGTTTAGGTCCATTTTAGACTTCGTTTGGACCTGGTTTAGACTTGGTTTAGATGTGGTTCAGACCTGGTTTAGACCTGGTTTAGACGTGGTCTAGACTTAGTTTAGACGTGGTTCAGACCTGGTTTAGACCTAATTTAGACCTGGTTTATACCTGGTTTAGACCTGGTTTAGACTTGATTTAGACTTGATTTAGACTTGATTTAGACTTGGTTTGGACCTGGTTTAGACCTGGGTTTAGACCTGTTTTAGACGTGGTTTAGACCTAGTTTTGATCTGGTTTAGACCTAGTTCAGACCTGGTTTAGACCCGGTTTCGACAAGGGTTTAGACCTGGTTTAGGCCTGTTTTGGACCTGGTTTATACCTGGGTTTAGACCTGTTTTAGACCTAGATTTTGACTTGTTTTGGATCTGGGTTGGACCTGGTTTAGACCTGGTTATGACTTGATTTAGACCCTTTAAACCAAGTCTAAACCAGGCCCAAACCAGGTCTAAACTAGGCCTAGTTTAGACCTGGTTTGGGCCTGGTTTAGACCGGGTTTTGAATGGGTTAGGTCATGTTTGAGACCTTGTGGTTTAGATCCATTTCAGACGTGCTAAGACCTGGTTTAAACCTCGTTTCCTGGGTGTATTCTTGAATCGGTTTGAGCCTTGTTCTGACAAGGTCTCATTCCCATGTGTGTTCTTGTTTTGTTTTGTTTCTTGACAGTTTTAAAGAACCAAGTCCATCCTTTTTATGACAGAACTTTCAGCATCTTTGCCCCGATCCCAGTGGACCTGTCCTTCTGTAAGTTCCAGATGAAACTAGTCGAAACACTTGCTGTGGTGAAGTTGTTTTTGCTCTGATCCGAGCGGCTCGTGGTGGTTCTCGTGAAAAGTTATGGCCAGATGAGAGTCTCTGTAAAGTACAAAATGCTGCTCTCCAACTGAAGGAGCACGAAATGACACAAATGGCCTCCTCAAGTCAAATGCACCATTAGGATTCAAGATGGAGAGCGCTCAGCTTCTTCTTCTGACGCACAAGAAGTACAGAGATTTTCCCATCTGCAGAGCCATTCACACTCAACAGCTCTCAATTAGTTTAACACAGTTTCCCTGCTTAGTTTTTTAAAAGGGCCCATATCACACAAAATGGACTTGACGTTATAATGTTCCCTCCTGGAGTTGTGTTTTGTTTCATTCACATGTTTGAATAACTTTATTGTCAGTCTGTCTACATCTCCAAAACTCAAAATGCTCCAAAACATCCACGTCATCAAGTGGTAATTTTCATTTCACTTTTTACAACTCACTACTAGAGATGCAACAATAATGTAAATCTGGTGATATCGTATCGTCAAAGGCCTCACAATAATATCGTGGAGCATCACAATATATCGAATCCCAAGTGTCTTTGCTTAAATGAACAGTTCTGATGCAGAAATAGTTAAAAAACAGAGGGAACTACATAGACCATGATCCTTTGCTCCGTTTCAGTGCAGACGACATGAAGAAATAACTGTTCTAAGCACTTTTACATCTTCATTCTTTGGATTAAGTCTGTGAAGCATTTTTAGAGGAAAAAGGAGCAGATTCACCACAAAAAAGTCGTCATAAATCTGGTACCGTGAGATGTTTATGGTGAAAATATCGTACAGAGAGATTTGGATTTCGTTCCATCCCTAATGACAGTAAATGTTGCACCAAATGAACTGGGCAAAGCATTTTAGAGTCAGTCTTGTTATTATGTAGAATATCGTAATATAAGTAAGTAAGTAAGTATGCCCTTTATTATCCCACAATGGGGAAATTCATGTGTCGCAGCAGCAACAGCAACATACACTCCACAAACAACATGAGCAATTGACATACATACAAGACATACAGACATACAAGACCAGAGTTAAAGGAAGGGGATATATATATAAAAAAAAAAAATGCAAAAGAAAACATTCCAAAAGGGTGACCTGTCCCAATAAATAAATAAGAAAATAAATCAATAAATATAAAAGTTTAAAAGTTAAAAAAGTTAAAAAAGTTAAAAATACCCCCCCATTCCACCACTCCCCAACACCCACCCATCATCATCGCCACCGCCATCACCACCATGGCTACCGCAGAGAGTTGTTATACAGTCTTACTGCGTGGGGAAGAAAAGACCTGCGGTACCTCTCAGTCTTACAAAGGGGGTGGATAAGCCTGCTGCTGCTTCGTGAGCTCTCCAGGGCTGCCAATGTTCCATGCAAGGGGTGGTGGACATTACCCAAGACTGATGACAGTTTTGTCATCACCCTCCTGTCCCCCACCACTTCCACAGAATCCAGGTTACAGCCCAAGACAGAGCCAGCTCTCCTAACCAATTTATTTAATTTCTTGGCCTCTGCTGCCGTGATGCTGCTGCACCAACACACCACACCATACATAACAACAGAGGCAACCACAGAGTCATAAAAGGTCCTCAGAAGGCAGTCCTGTACCCCAAAGGACCTCAGCCTCCGTAGCAGGTGGAGTCTGCTCTGCCCCCTCTTGTAAAGTGCTTCTGTGTTAGTGGTCCAGTCAAGCTTCTTGTTAAGGTGAACACCCAGGTATTTGTAGGTGTCCACGATCCCAATGTCTATACCCTGGATGTTCACCGGTACCAGGGGGTGATCTTTGCGCCTGCGAAAGTCCACCACTAGTTCTTTTGTTTTTCCAGCATTAATCTGGAGCTGGTTCTGTTGGCACCATGCCACAAAGTTCTGATTTAATTCCCTATACTCCCTCTCGTCTCCGTTATTAATGAGACCGACCACGGCTGAGTCATCTGAGAATTTTTGTAAGTGACAATTTGCAGTGTAATAAGTAAAGTCAGCAGTGTAAATAGTGAGCTTTCCTACGTTATATCGCAATAAATATCGTACCGTGAGGTTCAGACCGTGATGATATCGTATCGTGACACTTGGATATCGTTACACCCACCGTGATAATAAAATCTGATATAATTGAGAGAATCTCCAACAAAGATAATCACCAATTTATCACCAAAACATGCAAAAAAAAGCTGCTTATTTATCAAAGTCTCTTCTAGATCGCTGCTGTTTTCACTCATAACGAAGTATAATTCTATAACAGTTGTTTAATTATTACGTAACATTAAAATTCTACTTATTTGGATATCGTTACAGCACTACTAACTACAACTAGCATGCTAATCGCTCCACTCACAGCGAGAATGTACGTTTTTTATGGCATTTCTGAGCAGTAAAAACTACTCTTATTGAACAGATGCAAGAGAAATAGGCCATAGTGTGGAATATTCCTGCCAAAACAAGTAGGTGTTGAACCCTTCACATTTAAAAAGGGGAAATAAAATCCTGAAAAAGCGACGAAACTTCCCCATCTGCCCGTAATCAAACCTGTGTTGTGAAACGGCAGATCTCGCTCGTGTTCCCTTGTGAATGAAGCCTATTCAGAAAATTATTTCATTAATTTAGGAAACACTCACGACTTCCTGTTTACCTCTGAAAAATCGGTGTTAACACAATTTTAACCAAAACGAAAATCACAAATTCTGAATATTTAAACCATCTGTTCATTTTTGTAAATATAACAATGAGTTCCTGTAAAAAACTGTGGAAAAAAAAGTTACAAAACTCAAAAAAACAAACGAAAAAAACAAAGTAGGATGTGGGTTGGACTCCTGATCTCTGAGTGGAGTTTGCATGTTCTGCTTGTGTTAGTGTGGCAGAGTGGTTAGCCTGTTATTGATTGTTTATTTGTATTTTTTTTATTCTGAGTCCCCTTTTTTTAAGTTAAATCTAAATATCAGTCATTATTATTACTTTAGATTTTTTCTTGCTTGATTTGTTCCATGAATAATTAGCAAAAGTTAATATAAGTTTATAATAAAAATCTTTGCCATGTTATTCATTAAACTTTATTCAGGTTTTCGCTTGTTAAACTGTGAGCGGATTTGATTTTTTACTGATTGCAAATGAGTGAGATCAGTTAAATCTACACAGAGTTCATATTTATTGGGGAAAATCGGGCCTCAGCATCAAAAAGGTGAAGGGCCACTGCCTTTAGACCATATTTTAACAATGAAAACCGGGACATTCAGTGGAAATGTGTGGGTATTTTCGGATGTTACTGTAAGTGCGGTGTTTTTTAGCGGGTTGCAGACTGTAGCGTCACTCTTTTCGATGCAAACCCGGTGCAACGGCCTGTCACCTGCAGAGAGACGGGACGAGCCGAGGTCACGCAGCCCTGGACCCGCGTCACCGAAAAGCACAACACTGACGCAACCCCGTGTTATACTCCCACTCACGGGGAACAGACGGAGCGGCGAGAGACGGGAGGGAAGACGGGAGGGAAGACGGGAGGGAAGACGGGAGGGAAGACGGGAGGGAAGACGGGGAAGAGTGGAAATGTTTACGATTTCGGGGACAAGCGTGGCTGTTTTGGGAGGTCGGGTTTGAACAACGCAACACACGAGCGAGAGCGAGGAAAGGGTGAACGGTGAGAAAATGAGACGTGATTTAAAGTTCTAAAACGTGCGCCATGAAATCAGTGATGAAAGTGTGAATATTTGATGTGATAAAAGAGTTTTCTTCAAATCTCATCATTGAAATGACCTGAATATAAGAACTACAGGTTGGTCTGGATTAGACTTTTACAACTGGTTTAGACTTGGTTTGGACTTGGTTTAGACTTGGTTTAGACCTGGTTTAGACTTGGTTTGGACTTGGTTTGGACTCATGGTTTAGCCTCACGGTTTAGACTTGATTTAGGCTTGGTTTAGATCTGGTTTGGACTCATGGTTTAGCCTCACGGTTTAGACTTGATTTAGGCTTGGTTTAGATCTGGTTTGGACTCATGGTTTAGCCTCACGGTTTAGACTTGATTTAGGCTTGGTTTAGATCTGGTTTGGACTCATGGTTTAGCCTCACGGTTTAGACTTGATTTAGGCTTGGTTTAGACCCAGGTTTAGACCCGGGTTAGACTTGGTTTAGACCCGGGTTAGACTTGGTTTAGACCTGGTTTAGACCCGGGTTAGACTTGGTTTAGACCCAGGTTTAGACCCGGGTTAGACTTGGTTTAGACCCGGGTTAGACTTGGTTTAGACCTGGTTTAGACCCGGGTTAGACTTGGTTTAGACCTGGTTTAGACCCGGGTTAGACTTGGTTTAGACTTGGTTTAGATCCGGTTTGGACTTGGTTTAGACCTGGTTTAGACCTGGTTTAGACCTGGTTCAGACCTGGTTCAGACCTGGTTCAGACCTGGTTTAGACCTGGTTTAGACCTGGTTCAGACCTGGTTTAGACCTGTTTCAGACCTGGTTTAGACCTGGTTTAGACCTGTTTCAGACCTGGTTCAGACCTGGTTTAGACCTGGTTTAGACCTGGTTTAGACTTGGTTTAGAATGGATCAGGTAACATTTGAGACCCTGTGGTTTAGATCTGGTTTAGACCTGGTTTAGACTTGGTTTAGAATGGATCAGGTAACATTTGAGACCCTGTGGTTTAGACCTGGTTTAGACCTGGTTTAGACCTGGTTTAGACCCGGGTTAGACTTGGTTTAGAATGGACCAGGTAACATTTGAGACCCTGTGGTTTAGATCTGGTTTAGACCAGATTTACATGGTTTAGTCTTGGTTTGGACCTAAGTTGAACCTTGTTTTGGACCAGATATAGACCTGATTTCCGTCTGGTTTCGATCATATTCAGTCTCTATCCTGTCCTAGCAATAATTTATCATATATTCATGATTAATAATTTATTTCATGAGATTAAATTTGGTGAAAGTGAGACAGAAAATAACAGAGAAGCGTCTAAACACTGTTCAGAGTCGTTGTTTTGCATAATTCCCAATACATTTACAGCAAATCAAAATTCCACAAAATCACTTTTCCAGCAAGTTCACAGATTAAAGCAAAGATGAAACTTTAGCTGTGTAAGAGATTATGGAAAAAAATATGCGATTAAAGAACTTTTATAAGACGGACATTCAATTCCAATTCAATATTTTAGTAAATTAATGGGTTGATTGTGTCTTAGTCGACGAAGAATCGTATTAGAACTCAACTGGTGTTTACGGCCGATAAGAAATCTCAACCTGAAAACATTTTATAAACTTTTTATTGAGAGGAAATGGGGTTTATAATTTGGGAGGCAAAACAAACTTCAAACCAGTGAGCGTGCGGACAACTGAGAAACGCTTTTGTGCTTTTGCAGGCGGTGGAACGGTTTTCCGGCGGAGTTAAAAGGACGCGTAAACATAGAGCAGCACTGATATTCGATACCGGTCCAGTAAGACTCAGGTGTGCTGTATTTTTAGTGTGTGGCTGATGTGCTTCTGACAGAGACACTGGACATTTGAGACACAAACAGGGAGAGAGCGCAGATCTGTGACACTGCGGAGGGGGAAAAAAACCCACTGGACAAAAACACAGAGACAGACACAGGGGGAAATGTAGCAGACGGTCTGTCCACTCTCATACCAGCGGATTACCATGTGGGGGAGGCCAGGTTTTATTGTTTTTCAGATAAAGAGAAAGCTAGATGTGACTTTAAAGGACCAAGACTTTAGATTTTTTCTTGCTTGATTTGTTCCATGAATTATTAGCAAAAGTTAATATAAGTTTAATCAAAATCTTTGCTGTGATCACATTTTATCCCATGTCATGTTATTCATTATTATATATTCACGATTAATAATTTATGATTAGATTTATTACTGATTACAAATGAGTGAGATCAGTTAAATCTACACAGAGTTCATATTTATCGGGGAAAATCGGGCCTCAGCATCAAAAAGGTGAAGGGCCACTGCCTTTAGACCATATTTTAACAATGAAAACCGGGACATTCAGTGGAAATGTGTGGGTATTTTCGGATGTCACTGTAAGTGCGGTGTTTTTTAGCGGGTTGCAGACTGTAGCGTCACTCTTTTGCCTTATCGATGCAAACCCGGTGCAACGGCCTGTCACCTGCAGAGAGACGGGACGGACGTATATATCAGTCTTATAAAAGCTCTTTAATTACTTGTTTTTTTCATCATCTCTTACATAGATAAAGTTTCATCACTGCTTTAATCTGTAAACTGATTATCTACTGATTAGGAAATCATTCAGTATCATATCTTAAAATGTAAAAATACCTGAATTATTGCAATGTTTTCTTCTTGGATCATGTACTTAGGAATTTTGTGTACGCTCTGGTGTGGGTCTTTTTTTAAAATCTGTTTCTGTCACATTAACTTTTGTCAAATGCTTTTCTCCATGGAGATGAAAAATTCACTGTAAATCTTCAGTTGTTTATAAAACTTAAGTTTGGCTCTATTGGATTTTCAGTCGAGTTTATTTAGGCGACATTTCTTGTTCTTCTGCCTCTTTACGTCATATTTAAAGACAGTCGGTCGGACTAATGGTGTTTTTGTACAATATTCTAGCCTGTAAAGAAAGTGCTGTAAGTAAACTACTGCTATTAGCCTTTAGCGGTAAATGCGTGCACGCCGCAGTAATTGATGATCTGCTAAATGCAGATAATTCACACCTCTGTTCACAGCTCATTTCCATATCAGTGTGTGTCCAGTAACATATATACGGCCACTATAGTCACTTTACAGTCGCTAACAGAAGAGAAAACAGCCTGTTTATGTGTGCGAGCTACAGCAGCTAATCGCTAACCAATGAGAAGGAACCAAAACGAGCTTCAAAACCGACACATTTCAACACTCAGCCTCACACAGGCTCCTCTCAGATCAGCACTAAGAACTGTCCTTTAATCCAGACTCACACTGAGCGGCCGGAAAAACAAGAGAATCTCAGTGTTGTGCAGGTGGATCTGAGGCTGCGGCTGTAAACAAACGCACATGGTGATGCGTTCAGGGGCGGGACGGACACAGACAAATGACTCCTCAGATAAATCCTGATGCCCCGCCACAGATCAGGACATTTACCTGTCTGTGAACTCGATTAAATGGGCAGAATATAGAGAGTCTGAGCTTTAGAACAAGGTAAAACATGTCCACGTGGAATATCGGCCCAGATCAGCAAGAATTTGGCCGATATGTTTCCAAGAGCCCGTATCGGTACAGGTCAGTTCTGTGGAAAGGCAGTCAGAATGCCTGTTTTTTTAGGTATATCTGTGCTATAAAACCACCTGTGATTGAATAAATGTAAAGTAGAGCTGTTTAATGCCATACTGAGGAACATTTTAAGCAGAGCGACGACATATCCATAGAAAAAACAAGGTGACGGACCCCGAATCGCACGTGAGCAAGAAAATTAAACTGGAGAATGAAATGAAAAGCGCTTTTATCTGTGCGTTTCTGTCGTATTAACTCGCCTTTCTTGTCATTTTTCTGTGTTTTTAAAATCTGATAAAGCGGCATTTTGTGTTTGCAAATGTTTTGTGAAGTGATTTGTTTCGTTTTGTGAAGTGATTTGTTTCGTTTTGTGTTTCTCGTTGACTGGTTCTTGTCTAACTGTGACCCCGGCCTCAGGTCCCGTCTCCTCTTTAGCCTCAAAACGACAGAACGCCATTATCACGATCGATATGTGCAAATGACTGACTACAAAACAAGAGCGGAGAGAGAGAGGGAGGGAGGGAGGGAGAGAAAAGAGGAGGGAGAGAGAGACTTGAGCCAATCAGCATTCAGGTTTGACTCCAGCTGCTACAGAAACATCGATTTCTAATGCAGCAACATATGACAGCTCCTCAATACTGAGAGAAGAGAAGAGAGGGGGAGAAAGGAGAGAAGAGAGAGGGACAGAGGAGAGAGGGACAGAGGAGAGAGGGAGAGAGAGACAGGGATAAAGGAGGAAGGGTGGGAGAAAGACAGTGAGAGAGAGAGACAGAGAAGAGAAGGAGAGACAGAGATGGAGAGAGACAAGGGAGAGAGAGACAGAGAGACAGAGAGAGACCTAGACAAAGGAAAGAGAGAGAGACATAAAAGAGAGGAAAAGACAAAGAGAGCGAGAGAGCAAAGGAGAGAGGGTGCAAGAGAGCCAGAGAGAGAGAGAGACAGTGATAAAGAAGAGAGGGAGAGAGAGAAGAGAGGGAGAGACAAAGAGCAAGAGAGACAAAGGAGAGAGAGAGAGACAAAGGAAAGATAGAGACAGAGAGAGAGACAGATATAAAGGAGAGAGGGTGAGAGAGAGACAAAGAGAGAGAGAGAGAGAGACAGATACAAAGGAAAGAGAGACAAAGGAGAGAGGGAGAGAGAGAGACAAAGACAAAGGAAAGAGAGAGACAGAGAGAGAGACAGAGAGAGAGACAGAGATAAAGGTGAGAGACAAAGAGAGAGAGACTGAGACAAAGGAAAGAGAGACAGAGAGAGAGACAGAGATAAAGGAGAGAGGGTGAGAGAGCGACAAAGAGAGAGAGAGACCGAGACAAAGGAAAGAGAGAGACAGAGACAGAGACGGAGTCAATTTTTCCAATTTTTAAAAATGGCAGATTTTGTGGTGATGTTTACCTACTGTCAGATCATAAACTTTTTCTCGGCTCAAAAATCTCCCAAAACACTTTTCAGTCGTCCACTCGCTCCTTGTGCACACTCGCGCACCAGGCCGTTTGCCGGTTCTTATTCTCGTACAGGAAGTGCTGCTGTGACAGAGACTCACCTGCAGGAGGCAGCGTTCCTTGAAGACGTATCCGATGAGTTTGTCCAGGTGCATGAGACACTGGTGATATCGGATGTGATGGGTGAGGACGGGCAGCATCATGGCGTGCTGAAAGACGACAAGAACAACGGTATGAGATTACGTTTAAAGAGTGTCGGGTTTATCTGTATCTGTGCTCTTTCAAATGAGGGATCTGAATATCTACCAAAAATCTGGGTTATTTGAAAATGAGACCAATAAAAAAATTAAAAAAACAGACAAAAAAAGACCGTATTCTATTTTTTGCAATTTTAAGACAGTAAAAATCAGCGCCTTTAAGACTGTCAAGTTCAAAGGGCCCATATAACACTATTACACATGCTACACACGTGATGCTACACACGTGATGCTACACATGTGATGCTACACACGTGATGCTACACACGTGATGCTACACACGTGATGCTACACACGTGATGCTACACATGTGATGCTACACACGTGATGCTACACACGTGATGCTACACACGTGATGCTACACACGTGATGCTACACACGTGATGCTACACACGTGATGCTACACGCGTGATGCTACACGCGTGATGCTACACGCGTGATGCTACACACGTGATGCTACACATGTGATGCTACACATGTGATGCTACACACGTGATGCTACACGCGTGATGCTACACGCGTGATGCTACACGCGTGATGCTACACGCGTGATGCTACACATGTGATGCTACACACGTGATGCTACACACGTGATGCTACACGACACTAAATACAATCAATCAATTAAATACTGTTTAACTTTAGGCCTTTAACTGTATGTTTTAATCATACTTCATTTGTTTATGTTGTTGTGAGGCGACTTTCAGGGTCCAGAAAGGCGCCTAAGAAATAAAATGTATTATTATAAGAAGTAGTAGAATAATATTATAATGTTATAACTTGAAAACTAACACTTGATGACATCACAAGGTGGAGATGTAGGCAGACTAATAATAAAGAGTTCCTTAAACATGTCTAAATGAAACAGGAGGAGGAAACAACATTAGAACACGACTTAAAGCTCACAAGAGTCCATTTGTTTAATATAATGGCATCGTTTAAATGAGAGCTTTAATTCTGAATAAAAATGATTTAAATCTGAATAAAATTGACGTCCGCTTTAAACAGACCGAGTGAAAATGATTCGGAATTAAACTTAATTAATTAAATTAAATGAAAAGGAATTAAATTAAATAAAGGAGATTTAACGTGTTTTCCATGTAAATCTCAATTCACAATTATTATTTCCACGTAAACTCAAAGGAGAATATTAAAAAATATCATGTAAGTGTGGCCCGTTTCTATGGATACGTCACTGCTCTGCCTGGAATGTTCCACAGTGTGACTTTAAACAGCTCGACTTTACGTTTATTCGATCACAGCTGGTTTTACAGCTCAAAAATCCTTCGAAAAACAGACATTTTGACTGTGAGCGGGGTCGAATCTCCACAGATCTGACCTGTAACTTGGTCCGGTGTGGTCTCCGTGGAGATAGAAAGGTTTAATGCCGCACTGCGAGACATTCCAGACCGAGCAATAGCATCTTTACAGAGAAAAGCGTTCGCGTTTGACGGACGCTCCAGCAGGAGTTACACGATGTTTTACGGCTGTTATGCAAAAACATTTGACGTGTTTTGCAAATTCTTCTGAAAATCGTCTCGACCCGAAGGAAGGAGGGAGAAAAAGAAGAAAAAAAAGTCGGTATCAAAAGTGAAGACGGTGTCACGAATGTCAAGACGGAGACAGGAACGGAGAGATCAGCCAACCAGAAAACATTAGTGAAGAGAAAATTGGACATGTGCAGGAGAGGGGGAACATGTCTGAGATGTGACAAGAGGGAAGAGGAGAAGAGGTGGAGATGGAGAGGCGATGGAGGGATGGAGGAGGAGGAGAGAGAGAGGAATCCATCAAAGGCTCATTATTTATTAAGTGGTCGCGGACAACACAGAGATGAAATGATCAGAAAAGAGAGGGAAGAGGAGGAGGAGGAGGAGGAGGCCAATCGAACACCATCAAAATGTGTGGACACAGACGGAAGACAAATACTGACGGGGATGGATGGAGGAGAGGAGGACGAGAGACAGGGAGGGTTAGAGAAGGAGGGAGGGACAAAGAAAGGGTGAGAGGGAGGAAAGAAAAGAAGGAAAGGAAAGAGAGAGAGAAGGAGGATGCGAGAGGTAAATGGAGAGAAACTGTTGAGAGATGGAAAGTGATGACAAGAGACAGGGAGAGGGAGGGATGGAGAAAGAGAAGGGGAAAAGCAGAGAAGACGAAGGGAGAGAGAGAAAGGGTGCAAAGGGGGAGGTGGAGAGAGAAAGAGGAAGGGAGAGAGGAGGAAATAAGAGAGTGTAAGGGGAGAGAAAAAGAAAAAATCTCTCTTATAATCTCTATAATTCTGCTTTAAAATCGTCTGTTTTGTCTCCGTGTCTCCGTTTTGTCTCCGTGTGTCTCCATGTGTCTCTATTTTGTCTCCGTTTTATCCCCGTTTTGTCTCCATTTTGTCTCCGTTTTGTCTCCATTTTGTCTGTTTTTTCTCCATGTGTCTCTATTTTGTCTCCGTTTTGTCCCCGTTTTGTCTCCGTTTTGTCTCCATTTTGTCTCCGTGTGTTTTGTCTTTCCTTCATCTCCGTGTGTTTTGTCTTTCCTCTCCTCTCCGTGTGTTTTGTCTTTCCTTCCTCTCCGTGTGTTTTGTCTTTCCTCTCCTCTCCGTGTGTTTTGTCTTTCCTTCCTCTCCTCTCCGTGTGTTTTGTCTTTCCTTCCTCTCCGTGTGTTTTGTCTTTCCTTCCTCTCCGTGTGTTTTGTCTTTCCTCTCCTCTCCGTGTGTTTTGTCTTTCCTTCCTCTCCTCTCCGTGTGTTTTGTCTTTCCTTCCTCTCCGTGTGTTTTGTCTTTCCTTCCTCTCCTCTCCGTGTGTTTTGTCTTTCCTTCCTCTCCGTGTGTTTTGTCTTTCCTTCCTCTCCGTGTGTTTTGTCTTTCCTCTCCTCTCCGTGTGTTTTGTCTTTCCTTCCTCTCCTCTCCGTGTGTTTTGTCTTTCTTCCTCTCCGTGTGTTTTGTCTTTCTTCCTCTCCGTGTGTTTTGTCTTTCCTCTCCTCTCCGTGTGTTTTGTCTTTCCTTCCTCTCCGTGTGTTTTGTCTTTCCTTCCTCTCCGTGTGTTTTGTCTTTCCTTCCTCTCCGTGTGTTTTGTCTTTCCTTCCTCTCCTCTCCGTGTGTTTTGTCTTTCCTTCCTCTCCGTGTGTTTTGTCTTTCTTCCTCTCCGTGTGTTTTGTCTTTCCTTCCTCTCCGTGTGTTTTGTCTTTCTTCCTCTCCGTGTGTTTTGTCTTTCTTCCTCTCCGTGGGTTTTGTCTTTCTTCCTCTCCGTGTGTTTTGTCTTTCTTCCTCTCCGTGTGTTTTGTCTTTCCTCTCCTCTCCGTGTGTTTTGTCTTTCCTCTCCTCTCCGTGTGTTTTGTCTTTCTTCCTCTCCGTGTGTTTTGTCTTTCTTCCTCTCCGTGTGTTTTGTCTTTCCTCTCCTCTCCGTGTGTTTTGTCTTTCTTCCTCTCCGTGGGTTTTGTCTTTCTTCCTCTCCGTGTGTTTTGTCTTTCCTCTCCTCTCCGTGTGTTTTGTCTTTCCTTCCTCTCCGTGTGTTTTGTCTTTCCTTCCTCTCCGTGTGTTTTGTCTTTCCTTCCTCTCCGTGTGTTTTGTCTTTCCTTCCTCTCCGTGTGTTTTGTCTTTCCTCTCCTCTCCGTGGGTTTTGTCTTTCTTCCTCTCCGTGGGTTTTGTCTTTCTTCCTCTCCGTGTGTTTTGTCTTTCTTCCTCTCCGTGTGTTTTGTCTTTCCTCTCCTCTCCGTGTGTTTTGTCTTTCTTCCTCTCCGTGGGTTTTGTCTTTCTTCCTCTCCGTGTGTTTTGTCTTTCCTCTCCTCTCCGTGTGTTTTGTCTTTCCTTCCTCTCCGTGTGTTTTGTCTTTCCTTCCTCTCCGTGTGTTTTGTCTTTCCTTCCTCTCCGTGTGTTTTGTCTTTCCTTCCTCTCCGTGTGTTTTGTCTTTCCTCTCCTCTCCGTGGGTTTTGTCTTTCTTCCTCTCTGTGGGTTTTGTCTTTCTTCCTCTCCGTGTGTTTTGTCTTTCTTCACCTCCGTGTGTTTTGTCTTTCCTTCCTCTCCGTGGGTTTTGTCTTTCTTCCTCTCCGTGTGTTTTGTCTTTCCTTCCTCTCCGTGTGTTTTGTCTTTCTTCCTCTCCGTGTGTTTTGTCTTTCTTCCTCTCCGTGTGTTTTGTCTTTCCTTCCTCTCCGTGTGTTTTGTCTTTCCTTCCTCTCCGTGGGTTTTGTCTTTCTTCCTCTCCGTGTGTTTTGTCTTTCCTTCCTCTCCGTGTGTTTTGTCTTTCCTTCCTCTCCGTGGGTTTTGTCTTTCTTCCTCTCCGTGTGTTTTGTCTTTCTTCACCTCCGTGTGTTTTGTCTTTCCTTCCTCTCCGTGGGTTTTGTCTTTCTTCCTCTCCGTGTGTTTTGTCTTTCTTCCTCTCCGTGTGTTTTGTCTTTCTTCCTCTCCGTGTGTTTTGTCTTTCCTTCCTCTCCGTGTGTTTTGTCTTTCCTTCCTCTCCGTGTGTTTTGTCTTTCCTTCCTCTCCGTGTGTTTTGTCTTTCCTTCCTCTCCGTGTGTTTTGTCTTTCCTCTCCTCTCCGTGGGTTTTGTCTTTCTTCCTCTCCGTGGGTTTTGTCTTTCTTCCTCTCCGTGTGTTTTGTCTTTCTTCACCTCCGTGTGTTTTGTCTTTCCTTCCTCTCCGTGGGTTTTGTCTTTCTTCCTCTCCGTGGGTTTTGTCTTTCTTCCTCTCCGTGTGTTTTGTCTTTCTTCACCTCCGTGTGTTTTGTCTTTCCTTCCTCTCCGTGGGTTTTGTCTTTCTTCCTCTCCGTGTGTTTTGTCTTTCTTCCTCTCCGTGTGTTTTGTCTTTCTTCCTCTCCGTGTGTTTTGTCTTTCTTCCTCTCCGTGTGTTTTGTCTTTCTTCCTCTCCGTGTGTTTTGTCTTTCTTCCTCTCCGTGTGTTTTGTCTTTCTTCCTCTCCGTGTGTTTTGTCTTTCCTTCCTCTCCGTGGGTTTTGTCTTTCTTCCTCTCCGTGGGTTTTGTCTTTCCTTCCTCTCCGTGGGTTTTGTCTTTCCTTCCTCTCCTCTCCGTGTGTTTTGTCTTTCCTTCCTCTCCGTGTGTTTTGTCTTTCTTCCTCTCCGTGTGTTTTGTCTTTCTTCCTCTCCGTGGGTTTTGTCTTTCTTCCTCTCCGTGGGTTTTGTCTTTCTTCCTCTCCGTGTGTTTTGTCTTTCTTCCTCTCCGTGTGTTTTGTCTTTCTTCCTCTCCGTGTGTTTTGTCTTTCTTCCTCTCCGTGTGTTTTGTCTTTCTTCCTCTCCGTGTGTTTTGTCTTTCTTCCTCTCCGTGTGTTTTGTCTTTCTTCCTCTCCGTGTGTTTTGTCTTTCCTTCCTCTCCGTGGGTTTTGTCTTTCTTCCTCTCCGTGGGTTTTGTCTTTCCTTCCTCTCCGTGGGTTTTGTCTTTCCTTCCTCTCCTCTCCGTGTGTTTTGTCTTTCCTTCCTCTCCGTGTGTTTTGTCTTTCTTCCTCTCCGTGTGTTTTGTCTTTCTTCCTCTCCGTGGGTTTTGTCTTTCTTCCTCTCCGTGGGTTTTGTCTTTCTTCCTCTCCGTGGGTTTTGTCTTTCTTCCTCTCCGTGTGTTTTGTCTTTCTTCCTCTCCGTGGGTTTTGTCTTTCTTCCTCTCCGTGTGTCCCTCAGAGCAGTTTGTTCCTCCGTTGGAACGACCCTGCTGAACTCGGCCTGATGCTCATTTGTCTCTGACGCTGTCTTTTCTTCCCATGTCAAACCTTTTTTCTCTCTCATTTGCACCTCTCCTCCGTCACTCTCTCCCTCTCTCGCTCCTTTTCACCTTTCTGTCTCTTTCCACACATGTCATTTTCTTCTCCTCCCGTCGCTCATCTCCCTCCTGCTCTTTCCATCTTTCCGGATATGAATTCATCTTTCTTATCTTCCCTCACCCTCTCCTCCCCTCTCTCCTTAATTCTCCTCGTCTTTTTTCCCATTCATTCATATATTTTCTCCTCTCTTTATTGTCCATCTCCCGCTCAACCCTTCTTTCTCTTTCTTCATCCTCTCTCCTTCTTTTTCTCTTATTCTATCCCTCTCTCACCCTCCTCCTCTCTCACCTGTCTTGTTTCTTCCCTCTCCTTCTTTCCTCCTTGCCTCCCATCCTCTTTCTCTCTCTCTATCCCTGTCCCTCTCTCTTCCTCCCTCCCCCTCTTTGGTCTCTCTCGCCTAGTCCATCCCTATCCCCCATCCCTCTCTCCTTCTCACCGGTCCCTCTCTTTTTCTCTCCCTCCCTCTCTCTCTCCCTCTTTCCCTCTCTCTGGTCCCTCCCTCTCCCTCCCTCCCTCTTTTTCTCTCTCTCTCCATCCTCTCTCTCCCTGACTCCCTCTCTCCGGTCCCTCCTTCCCTCTCTCTCTCCGTCCCTCTCTCCCTCCCACCCCCTTCCTCTACTTCCCTCCCTCTTTCTCTCCTCCCTCTCTCTCCATCCCTCCCTCCCCTCTCTTCAGTCCCTCCCTCTCCCACCCTCTTTCCTTCCCCTTCTCTCCTTCTCTCTTTCCCTCTTCCTCCCTCTCTTCTTCTCCCTCTCTCCTTCTCCCTTTCTCTCTTTCTCTACCTCTCTCCCTCCCTCTTTCTCTCTCCCTCCCTCCCTCTTTTTCTCCCTCTCTCCCTCTCTCCCTCTTTCTCTCTCTCTCTCCCTCTTTCTCTCTCTCCCTCCCTCTTTTTCTCCCTCTCTCCCTCTTTCTCTCTCTCTCTCCCTCTCTCCCTCTTTCTCTCTCTCTCTCCCTCTTTTTCTCCCTCTCTCCCTCTTTCTCTCCTGTCCGTGGGCGGTGGCAGGTTTGTGTCGGGGCCTGGACACATCATCCCCTCCGTTTGGACAAACGCTTTAATTAAAACATGCAACTGTCTCCCTTCCTCCTTCCTTCTCTCCTTCTTCCCCTCTCTCTGCTCTTCCCGTTCATTTTCTCTCCCTCCATCCCTCTCTCTTCCTTTCCGAGTTGCACCAGGGTTCATATCTGTACAACAGCCTTTGCTTCTGTCTCAGTCCTTTAATGAGTCCAGTAACAAGGGTCAGGAAACATCTCTCTCCTCTTCACTCTCTCCATATCTTACTCTCGTTTCTCACTCTCTCCATCCCTCTCCCTCTCTATATATCCCCCCTTCCCCCTCTCTACTCTTTCATAAAACGCTTTCTCCCTCTTTTCCTCTCCTTACCTCATGCTCGTTCTCACGCCTTCTCTCTCCTCTACCCCTCTCTTGCTTTTCACCTCTCTTCCTCTTTCTCTATCCCTTTCTTTCTCTCCCTCGTTCTTTGCAAGCTGGCCCATTTCTTTCTATATCCTCCTTTCCCCTTCCTCTCACTCTCATTCACTCTCTCCATCCCTCTCCCTCTCTATATACCCTCTATCTTCTCCTCTCTACTCTTTCGTACACGCTTTCTCCCTTTTTTTCCTCTCCTTATCTCCCTCCCCCTCTGCTCTTTCTTACGCCTTCTCTCTCTATTCCCCTCTTCCTCTCTTTCTCTTTCTCTCTTTCCCTTTCTTTCCCTCCACACCTCTTTCTCTCCCTCGTTCTTTGCGAGTCGGCCCATTTCTTTCTATATTCCCCTCTCCCTTTCCTCGCACTCTCCCTCTGTCTCACCCCTGCCCCAATCTCTCCATATTTCTCTCTTTCTCGCCTTCCCTCTCTCCTCCCCCCTCTTCGTCCCTCTCTTTTCCTCCCCTCCATCCCTCCATCCCTCTTTCTTTCTGAGTTGTACCAGGGTTAATATCGGTCTCTGTCCTTTAATGAGTCCAGTAACAAGGGTCAGGGAACATCTCTCTCCTCTTTACTCTCTCCATCCTTTTCTATATCCTCTTCTCCCTTTCCTCTACCTCTCTCTATCCCTCCAACCCTTCCTCTTTTCCATCCCTTCTTCTTCCTTTCCGAGTTGCACCAGGGTTAATATCTGTACAACAGCCTTTGCTTCTGCCTCGGCCCTTTAATGAGTCCAGTAACAAGCGTCGGGAAACACGGCGACTCTTCTTCCGTCTGTAACTGTGAAGGATTTTTACACGTTTTATATTCCACCTCTCATTACCGGACAGAAATAAGTCGTGGAGCGTTCACCCGCAAACCAGGAGGTCAGCGGTTCGACTGGTAGGAGCAAGTGTCACGATGCTAAAATGACAAACTTTCGATGCTAAAGGAAAAGACTCAATTCTCAATACCCATAATTAAAAAGAAACTCTTTTCTTCTCTTTCTTTCAACAATAGAATGTGATTTCCAATATTAAACGGTACTTTCTTCATACTTTTCAGCAGGTGTCGTCTGTATTCCCTGGTGGTGTGATGCTAACCGGAGGCACTGCTCTGTCTGAAGCTCTGTTACACAAATTAGACTTTAGTCTGAACTCATAAACTGATCACAGGCTCCTGAAAACGTGCTCTTTAAATACATGTTGTGTTTTTCTTGAAGCTGCATTCTGTAACTTTTCTATTGGAAGGTCCGTCGCCTCCTTGTTTCTATGGAGATGTCATTGCCTGGAATGTTCCACTGAAAATATTAGGCCGAAAACTGCAAAAAAGCCAGTAGCATGTGACGCAGTCTGCATTTTTGGTTCACGGCAGGTGGATAATTTAAGTTTGGATTTTTATTTCCTCAAGCAGGACTCAAATAGAGAGTAATAATGTGTTTAATGCAGCTTTGTGCACATTTGTTTCTGTTTTAGAGAAACTAAACTTAAAACCACATGGCTCATTTGCATAAACTGTGCTGAGAACATAGCTCGGTGCTGATGCTTCAGCTTCTGTGGGACTAAAGGACACGACTCAGTGGAATATGAGTGTTCTCCCTGTGACAGTGGGATGTGCTGCTGATGGTGAGTCTGTTCTGTGCTTCTGTCGCGTTGGAGATGGTTCATGTTCAACTTTTCACAGATTAAACGTCTGCAGTAGCACAGACCGAATATATGAATGGACAAATATTCTCTGTTGTGTTTCATTAATTTTATAAATAACACACTATAGTCTTTTACACAGAGCGACGGGTAAGATCTGCAGTGTTCTCCTCATTTTCTCCTCATGTTTTGTGGCTCCAGGTGTTTTCTTTTCTGTGGGAGACGCTCCAAACGCCTCTTTGCATATTTAAGGCTGTCGACACCTGGATTAGCCGAATATGAATGAAAAACTCACTGGAAAGGCGACTGGAAGATTTAAAGAATATTAAATAAACATTTACTTTCTTTTAAAAACATGTCTAATTGTATTCTGGGCTGTGCAATATTAAAAAAAATAGTGAAAAACTTAACAACCGCATTTGATGTTCAGTTTCGGTTTCGGTTTTCACACATTTTCATTTCAGTGCATCTTTAGTGTGACTTTAAACAGCTCTACTTCACATTTATTCAATTACAGGTGGTTTTGCAGCCGAAAAACAGACAAATCTGACTGTGAGCGGGGTCGCCTCTCCGCAGATCTGACCTGTAATTTGGTCTGGTTTGGTCCCCGTGACGATAGAAAGTTTTAATGCCAGAGCACAAAACATTTTAGACAACGCAACATAGAGGAAAACGTTTGACGAACCCTCCACCAGAAAAAGAAAGCTTTCAGAACAGCTTAAAACTTTTCTTTTTCTTTGTTTGCTCATGTGTGGTATCGGCCCAACTTTCTGCCATAGACAAACATGTAGAACACCCCCGAAACGTGAATTATGTGATTGGCTAGCCTTAATTAATCCACTGTTTTTGACCCTTTTCAAGCAAAACAACCCCAAACCAGGTCCAGTCGATCCGCTGTGTCATTTGAGGGAAAAACAAAAAATCAAACTTCTGGAGCTCTCACTTTCGTCACACGTCGGGCGAAGACTCCATCTTCAAATTATTCACAAACCAATTAGTGGCCCCAGTGCAGCTCGAAGCAAATATAATTGGACGGCAATTACAGAAGGAGAGCTCTTTCTTCAGTAGACCTTAGCTGTGGAGGTCCGCTCGACGGGCGCCAACTTATGTCATTTCTCTGGCGGTGGAGGAGCTGCGGGGCTGTGGGCTACGAAACACTCGCAAACCCAATCCGCGCCAATTATTTCTCTGATAAAACGCACCAAATATTGAGCTGGACAAAAATCTATCGTAGGCAAAAATACGAGTGTGAATCATACTCGGGAGGGGTGAAGTAAAGGGGCGGATAAAATTGGAATTGAGGCGTTAAAACGGCGTCAAAACGAAGAGTTGATTTCGGACAAACGGCGGCGCAACTCGTGTCTGCGTAAAGTCTGTAGGATTTTCTCCGTGGGGATGTTATTCCTTTGTCTGGAATGTTCCGCAGTACGGCGATAAACCTTTCCATCACCACAAAGACCCAAAAAAAACAAGTTACAGGTCAGATCTGTGGAGAGGCGACGCCGCTCACCGTCAGAACGTTTGTTTTTCTAGGGATTTTTGAGCTATAAAACCACCTGTGATTGAATAAGTGTAAAGTAGAGCTGTTTAATGTCACACTGTGGAACATTCAAGGCAGAGCAGTGACGTATCCATAGAAACAAACAGGTGACGGACCCCCAACCAAAAAGTGACATAGTGCAGCTTTAACAAGATGATATTTGAGAGTTTATGGAACACTTTTTCCTAGTTTTGTCCTTTTGTTTATCATTTTATTTCAGCATAAACAGAGCGTAACTCACATGCATAAGTCAAATGAAGCTCATCGAGGCTGGCAGTTACAGGAGCCAGGTCCATATTTGGAATTCCGACCGCGAGTATCATAGCAACAAAAGAGCCAATCAGGAGCCATGTGGTTGAAGGTAACGCCCCTTCCCGGCCACAACGCTGGTTTGCTGGTTTCGCTTAGCAAGATCGTCAATCAAGCGACCACGGGGTAAAAAAGCACCTGAACTGTGCGTTATTAATATTCGTATCTTGATTTACGGACAAAATATCAAAATAAAAACACCAGGATCATGTAGAGCGGGTTAATACGAACATTTTAAAGGGTCACTAAACACCAAAATCACTGATTATCTGTGTAAATGGGTCTAAAATAGAAGTGTGTACCTCTCACTGGCCTTATTTACGCAATTTAGTGCATATTTGTTAAAAATCAGACGTTTGGGTCAAAGCCGTGTCTGTAACAGCCTCTTCAACTTCAGCCTCTTCCAACTAGACTTTTTTAATTCAACAAACTCAAATCAAAACGATGTCAAAAACACACAAACTGCACAAAATCACACAAACTACACACAACAACCAACTACACAAGAGAAAAGAAAAACCAAAACTCAAATACTGTTATGTTATAGGTATTGTTGGATTTCTGCGGGATCCGAGCACCAGCGTCCGCTCTGTGTCAAAGTCTGCGTCGTGTTGGATTGTCATGGCTGTCGTTCAGCTGCCAATCATCGCTCATTTGCTTAGGGTTGGAGTAAAGCTTCGGGAGGGTGTTTAATGGCTTTTTAAGACCAAGATGAATGAGTCTTTTTGTCTTCCATCGCTCTTTTAACAAATCAAGCTAAGGTACGCGGCTAACGACAGCATCTTTACGCAACAGTGGGTTATACAGGCTACGTTCAGACTGCAGACTGAAGTGACCCAAATCCATATATTTTTTCGCCCCTATGTGACCTGTATCTGATCTTTTAATGACAGTCTGGACGACACAGATGTGATTTTTTTTCAAGTGTGACCCAGGCCACTTGGATCTGTGCTCCTAAAACCGACACAGATCTGATCTTTAGACATGTGACTTCAGTCTGAACGGTCAGGACACATTTATCTGACCTACACGTCATCAACAAGCGAGAGTTTGGCTGTTGTGCTGTAACAAGCTCCTGTTGTGAGGCAAAACAGCCCAACACCGACGTGTTTGGTACTGAAACAGGCTGAAGACGTGTTTCCTCCCGCAAAAGTGCTCCGACAACAACTGTAAAATCTCCAGGAGCTCAGTGCAGCGTCCACGTTTAGGCGACTTCCGTAAACTCTGAGCTGCTGCTGTGACGTTGTCGTGTCCAATGCTCACGCGGGACACTTTTGGGGCGTTTAAAGTTCACACTGGAGATCGCAGACAAGTCACATTTAACTGGAAATGTGAACGACCTCGCAAAAAAATTGGATTTCACAAAAAAAAACAAAATAGAACTGAGCATTAAGCCCCGCAGTCTGATTCTACAGTCGTGGCTAAAAATTTTGAGAATGAAACAAATATTAATTTTGGTACCAGAACGTCCTCCAAGAGCAACTTTTCCCAACCGTCCAAGAGCAGTTTGGTGATGAACAAAGCCTTTTCCAGCATGAGGAGCACCTTTTCATAAAGCAAACGGAATAACTAAATGACTCAGGGAACAAAACATAAAGATTTTAGGTCCAGGAAACTCCCCAGATCTTAATCCCACTGAGAACTCGTGGTCAATCCTCAAGAGGCGGGCGGACAAACAAAACCCCACAAACTCTGACAAACTCAAAGCACTGATTATGCAAGAATGGAGCCGTCAGGCAGGATTTGGTCCAGAAGTTGATGCCAGGGAGAACTGAAGAGGTCTTGAAAAAGAAGGATCAACACTGCAAATATTCACTTGTTGCATGAACTCAGTGTAATTGTCAATAAAAGCTTTTGTTACTCATAAAATGCCTGTAATCATATTTCAGTAAACCATAAAAAACATGTGAGAAAACACCTAAAAACCCTGACGCAGCAGCAGACCCTGTGAAAATGTCATATTTGTGTCATTCTCAAAAATTTTGGCCACTTTCTGCCGAATCAGGATCTGCAGCTCCATAAACCGGAGCTTTTATCTGCTTCATTCAGTCGTGTTGTGTCCAGTTTAACACCTGTCGCTGAACGTCGTCGTTTTCCCAACTCTCCCAGTGCATTGTGGTCTATACTGACGACTCTCATGAACACAGATTCCCACTATTTTTCAACGTGCGCTGTGGGAAATTATAAAGCAACACTTTTTCACCAACCGGACATTCGGACGCCATTCAGATCTCATATAAACGGACTGGATTATCTGTTTGCTTTTGCGTTTTTGTCCTTGCATTTTTTCTTTTTTTGTGTGTGTTATATTGTGTTGTAAAATAAAATAAAACAAACATTTGAATTTAAAAATAACCCGTTGTATTTCCGAAGTGAAACGCTGTGCCCCACTAAAACCCTCTTCCATTCTCTCTTCACATTTTACATTTGTGCTTTTATAAACCAAAATATGCAGCCTGTTTTCGCATTGACAAATCCACGTCCTTGTTCGCGTTCGAGTAGTCAAAGCGTGACAGCAATGAATTCTGGGATATGGTTCAAAAATCTCATTAAATACATGTGTGAATGCCTTAAAGCTGCACGAGTGACTGCGTTCTGTTAGAGGGGCAAATTCACCAGATACGAAAATGAAGCAAAAGAAGCTCTCATGAACGCGACAAAGCTGAATATAAACGAGGATACTTCAGTTACAGCGAAATTTAAAGGTCCAATATTACTCAAAATGGACTCTGGTGAGCTTTAAGTCATGTGATAATGTTGTTTCCTCCTATAAAACAGAGCTGGAGTTGTGTTTTGTTTAATTGTGGCCATGTTATATGTCGTTTAAAGGCTTAGATTCTCTATATTGAATCATTTAATCATTTTTACAAAAGATAAATGTCATAATATGTGGCGCCGCATCAATATTTACCTGTGGAGTAATTTGTTTGTCTTTGTCTGAGACGTGGTACATATAATTAATTAGCGGGACACACGCATTTACAATAACCGCCAAAGACTAAGAGCGTTAGTTTACTTAGGCTACATGTTTACAGGCTAAAATGTGATTAGGTCGACCTGCTGTCTTTAAATTTGAGTGTAAAGAGCTTAAGTAACAGATAATTCAGCTTAAAGGGATAGTTTGGGTTTTATGTCCCCGTCAGCACCGACTCACCTCCCGACAGCGTCTGAGCCGAGTTCTGCCCCGGTTTCGGTGCTGATGAAAGTGTCCAGCAAGTTGGCTGGAGTCACGAAAATAAAGTGTTCTTCTTCTCAAAACAACATGTGTTCAAAAGACTGAACCGATGTCCACGAAAACGTCTGACTCATAATCTCTTGGTACTATTTTCTCTCCGGTCGTATCACTGCTCCTGTTTGACCGTGTTTCCTGCTCGGAAAGTTCACGACGACATGTGTGACGACGACACCGACGATGGAGACGTGGGCTTTAGCGCAGAGCCGAGGGGAGATCTGTATGAACCCGAATATCCCGATTAGGGAGGGGCAGGATGAGTCGATTAATCGATAATTGATCATTAAGAATTTCGTCGATCACGTTCATTTTAATCGACAAACCGAATGTAGGTGTCGAGTCGAGGCTGCGTCTGAGCACAAACTCTGGAGCCTCACAGTCCCACGTCTCGGCTCTGGCTCCTTGGAGATCCCTATATCCCTCAGAGTGTGTTTCCCTGCACATCAGTGTCCCGGGTATGATCGGGTTTTTCCTGGTTTCACGTGTTTACGCAGCATCTGCAACGCGACATACGCACAGAACAGACTCAGCATCAGCGGAACATCCTCTGTCACAGGGAGAACACTCATATTCCTTTAGTCCTTTAGTCCCACAGAAGCTGAAGCACAAGGAAAGAGCGGCTTTTTTTTTCTCGCTTATGCAAATTTCAGATTCAGATTCAGAAAACTTCTGAATCCCCGAGGGGCAGTTCAGTTTACAGTCGCGTCACATTTAGCACACAACAACGGCAAAGTTTGGCTCGATCAAAATGGACGGAGCGCATGAGTTTGGGGAAAACAAAGTTCCTATTGGACACTCGTTTTGCTCCCGTCATCACACAGCGTGAGTGTGACGTAGGATAAAGCCGCAGAAATGTACGGAAACCTCTATGTCTGCACTTTCAGAGGGGGAAAGGACGGTTCTGTCTTTTACGATTAGAAAGTTCTGCGCCGTTACAGAAAACATATTCCTCTGTATTGTACACGATAACGTAGGTCTTCGCGGGTAAATCGTACTTTTCTTTAGTAGTAATAGTTATTGTGAAAGAAAAGTTAAAGAAGCAGGAATTTGCCCAAATAGAAGAAAAAAAAAAACGACTGAATCCTCTTGCGAGCGCAGATATGAAGCAGAATATAAAACTTGCGTCTAACGAAGGGTCCACTCTGCCTCCTGCGCCGCGGGAGTCCACTCTCTCCACCCGCCACTTTGACACTCGAACGAGCATTTAAAGTGACGCAACGTGAAGAAAGATGAGAGGAAGGAGAAGGGATGTGGGGGGAGAACCTCCGACCGGGGCTTTACGTACAGTCACGGACATCGGCGCCTGACAGGCAGAATGGACCGGCGCTAATAAGTGTCAGGGATGATGTAATGTACGAGCTAATTGAAAATATCAGGGCGAGAAAAAGGGAAGGAGCTGAAAGAAAAATGAGCGCAAACATAATCAGGGGAGACAGAGAGGAGATGTGTAATTAGAGAAGAGAAGGCGTCCGAGAGCAATTAACGGGAAGTGGAAAGTTACGGCGCGAGGATCATAATATTTGACAGGTCGGAGACGTGCGGACGGCAGACGAGCGCGGGGAAGCGGCGGCACATGTGCGGACGGGTTCTTCAGCCTCACAGGAGCGTTTCCGTCCCGGTCATTTTAATCAGGAGCGTCGAAAATATCAAAAGTCTGATTCTAATCGACGCTGATTTGATTTGTTTTTTTTTATTTTGAGAGAAAAAAAAGATCATAGACGTACGACAGAAACATCGTAAACGACAGAAAAAGGAAATCGGGAGAAGAAAAACTTATATTAATTATATAGTTTCAAAATGATGGGGTTCCTTCTGTAGACTGATCACGGAACTTCACATTTACATAGAGCAAAATAAATCACATACTATGAATACTTAATATAATTTTAACCTTTTTTAATTATACCACATTATATTTTACAATTATTATTTTATCTGTATACTTTTTTCAATTTTATTATTATTATTATTATTATTATTATTATTATTTTATTTCTTTTTAATGGTATTGAAGCAAGATACTAATTGCAAGTGCAAGTTTGATACCAAAAAAGTCACATTATCACATGTATATGTATATAATTTATATATTTTGTTTTTCTATTGTTATTATTAAATGTTATTTTTACTTATTTACATAAAGCAAAATAAATCACAATCAATCCATACTAATAATCAATAATTTTAACCCATTTTTTATTATACCGTATTATGTTTTACAGTTATTATTTTATCTGTATACTTTTTTAAATTTAATTATTTCTTGTTTAAATGTATTATTATTATTATTATATTTATTTAATTCTTTTTTTTTTTTTTTTTTTTTTTTTTACAAAAGCTTGAAGCTTGTTTGTGTTTTATTTTGTTTTTTCTCAGGGTCCTGTAATGTGAAAGTAAATAAATAAATAAAATACATATGACAAAAAATAAGTCACATTCACACATGTAAACGTTTATAATTTATATATGTCACTTTTGTTTTGTTATTATTAATGCTATTATTATTACCGGTACTACTTTATCCTGGATTATTTTATTATTATTATTATTATTATTTTATTAATATGATCATTAATGTCATTCACACAAGTGTAAGTATATAATTTATACATTTAGTTTTTGTATTGTTATTAATGTGATTATTACTTTTATTGTTTATTAGCATCATTATTATTGTTTCCTTATCTGTTGTTTTGTCTTTTAAAGGGAAAAAAATAAAAAAGAATAAAATACATGACAAAAAATAGATAAAAATCCCATTCCCACACATTTCTATATGTATATAATTTATATATTTAGTTTTTGTTTTGTTGTGTCCTTATCTGTTTTTATTTCGTTTGCTTTGTTTTTTTTCTCGGCGTCTTTTAATGTGAAAAAATAAATAAATAAATAAATGAAATATAGATGGAAAAAACTCATTAAAAACACGGGACACAAACGAACCTTTTCCCGATAAACTGCTATACTACATGTATCTCTATGGGTAGAAAATTCAGCAGTTACCACGGCGACAAGACAGAAACATTAGCACACACTGACGAAAAAGGTTAAAGATGATCTGAAAACTCAAGAAAAACTACAAAATGGATTTAACGAGCACATTTTCAGGAGCGTGTGGTCAGTCCGAGCTTCACGGTCGTGTTTGACCTGTGGCCTCCCGCCTGATTCTGTCTGTGCACAACAGTGACACAAACACAAATGCCACAGCTTATGGAGAGAAAGTCTTACACCCCACAGGCTAAAGCTCAGACCTTCTAGTTTCTGTAGATCTGCAGATGAAGAAATATGGACCAGATGTTCCAAACTGTAATAAGATGTATTGTGTAATAAATAAATCTTCTTCTGAGCTTTAGGCATGTTTCCTCTCTCACCTCTGCCCCACGTCCCTCCCACTCTGATGATAGGCTCAATGAATATGTCAATCACTTTCTGGAAGAACCAATGACTGAAGAGCTTTTGCCGTGGACAGTGGGACAGGCACATGCGTAAAGACGCTGAGAGGCTGCGCTCCTTCTGTTCAGTGGCTGCTGCACCGAACCCCGGATCGTCTCGGGGACGGTCTCGTTTTGAAGAGGAGAGCGTGAGGAAAACAAACAGACCCCACAGCGCCAACAGAAGTGAAAGATAAGATAAGCGAAAAGATGAGAAGAGCACGAGATATGTTTTCATTCATCGTTCATCCATTCAGACAAACGCGGTCTTTCTGGATTATTTCCCCACATGGAATTATTTTATGAAAAAAACATCTGGATATTCTTTTTCTGTGGACTGTTCTGGACTAATGGAGCTCAGCTGTTCCTGGACTGGACCCGTTTCGGACAGAACCGGCTCAAAGGTCAGAAATGCGCATTGTTGGTTTGATTATTTTGGGGAATTATAAGTTCTGGCTCTTTGGGCTGTGTGGCATAAAATGAATGATATGTTTGTTTTACTGAGGAATGAAGCTTTAAACGGTGTACAGCAGGTCAATAGTGGAAAAATAATGAAGGTGAACATCTGACTTGGCTTTTGAATGTTGTGTAATGGTGAACCTGGCAGACGTCGGAGCGGATCCCGGTTTTCCAGAAGCCCTGACTGCTCAGCTCCACCGTCACCTCCCTCCTCATGGTGTTCTTCTGCCGGATCTTCTGAAGGGCCTCCTGTTTGAAGAGAAAACAGAGACCGCGTCACACTTTTTTATTTAAATCAGACGTATTTGTGCTCGTTTGTGTTTCACAGTTTTAATCTACGGCACCAGTGGATCGTTCGGTCATAAGTTCAACATTTTAAATCACAATATTCGTCTAAAACGGCTTCAGAAAAGAAACAAACGCGCTGACGACCAGAACCAAACCAGGACTAAACCAGGACTAAACCAGGACCAAACCAAAACTAAACTAGTACTAAACCAGGACCAAACCAGGACCAAACCAAAACTAAACTAGTACTAAACCAGGACCAAACCAGGACTAAACCAGGATTAAACCAGGACTAAACCAGGGCTAAACCAGAACTAAACCAGGACTAAACCAGGACTAAACCAGGACAAAACCAGGACTAAACCAGGACTAAACCAGGATTAAACCAGGACTAAACCAGAACTAAACCAGGACTAAACCAGGACTAAACCAGGACTAAACCAGGACTAAACCAGGACTAAACCAGGACCAAACCAAAACTAAACTAGTACTAAACCAGGACCAAACCAGGACCAAACCAGGACCAAACCAGGACCAAACCAAAACTAAACTAGTACTAAACCAGGACCAAACCAGGACTAAACCAGGATTAAACCAGGACTAAACCAGGGCTAAACCAGAACTAAACCAGGACTAAACCAGGACAAAACCAGGACTAAACCAGGATTAAACCAGGACTAAACCAGAACTAAACCAGGACTAAACCAGGACTAAACCAGGACAAAACCAGGGCTAAACCAGAACTAAACCAGGACTAAACCAGGACTAAACCAGGACTAAACCAGGACTAAACCAGGACAAAACCAGGGCTAAACCAGAACTAAACCAGGACTAAACCAGGACTAAACCAGGACTAAACCAGGGCTAAACCAGAACTAAACCAGGACTAAACCAGGACTAAACCAGGACAAAACCAGGGCTAAACCAGGACTAAACCAGGACAAAACCAGGGCTAAACCAGAACTAAACCAGGACTAAACCAGGACTAAACCAGGACAAAACCAGGGCTAAACCAGAACTAAACCAGGACTAAACCAGGACTAAACCAGGACTAAACCAGGGCTAAACCAGAACTAAACCAGGACTAAACCAGGACTAAACCAGGACTAAACCAGGACAAAACCAGGGCTAAACCAGAACTAAACCAGGACTAAACCAGGACTAAACCAGGACAAAACCAGGGCTAAACCAGGACTAAACCAGGACAAAACCAGGACTAAACCAGGGCTAAACCAGAACTAAACCAAGACTAAACCAGGACTAAACCAGGACAAAACCAGGACTAAACCAGGTCTAAACCAGGACTAAACCAGGACCAAACCAGGACTAAACCAGGACCAAACCAGGACCAAACCAGGACCAAACCAGGACCAAACCAGGACCAAACCAGGACTAAACCAGGACCAAACCAGGACCAAACCAGGACTAAACCAGGACTAAACCAGGACCAAAGCAGGACCAAACCAGGACCAAACCAGGACCAAACCAGGACTAAACCAGGACCAAACCAGGACCAAACCAGGACCAAACCAGGACTAAACCAGGACTAAACCAGGACTAAACCAGGACTAAACCAGGACCAAACCAGGACCAAACCAAAACTAAACTAGTACTAAACCAGGACCAAACCAGGACCAAACCAGGACTAAACCAGGACCAAACCAAAACTAAACTAGTACTAAACCAGGACCAAACCAGGACCAAACCAGGACCAAACCAAAACTAAACTAGTACTAAACCAGGACCAAACCAGGACTAAACCAGGATTAAACCAGGACTAAACCAGGGCTAAACCAGAACTAAACCAGGACTAAACCAGGACTAAACCAGGACAAAACCAGGACTAAACCAGGACTAAACCAGGATTAAACCAGGACTAAACCAGAACTAAACCAGGACTAAACCAGGACTAAACCAGGACTAAACCAGGACTAAACCAGGACCAAACCAAAACTAAACTAGTACTAAACCAGGACCAAACCAGGACCAAACCAGGACCAAACCAGGACCAAACCAAAACTAAACTAGTACTAAACCAGGACCAAACCAGGACTAAACCAGGATTAAACCAGGACTAAACCAGGGCTAAACCAGAACTAAACCAGGACTAAACCAGGACTAAACCAGGACAAAACCAGGACTAAACCAGGACTAAACCAGGATTAAACCAGGACTAAACCAGAACTAAACCAGGACTAAACCAGGACTAAACCAGGACTAAACCAGGACAAAACCAGGGCTAAACCAGAACTAAACCAGGACTAAACCAGGACTAAACCAGGACTAAACCAGGACTAAACCAGGACAAAACCAGGGCTAAACCAGAACTAAACCAGGACTAAACCAGGACTAAACCAGGACTAAACCAGGGCTAAACCAGAACTAAACCAGGACTAAACCAGGACTAAACCAGGACAAAACCAGGGCTAAACCAGGACTAAACCAGGACAAAACCAGGGCTAAACCAGAACTAAACCAGGACTAAACCAGGACTAAACCAGGACTAAACCAGGACTAAACCAGGACAAAACCAGGGCTAAACCAGGACTAAACCAGGACAAAACCAGGACTAAACCAGGGCTAAACCAGAACTAAACCAAGACTAAACCAGGACTAAACCAGGACAAAACCAGGACTAAACCAGGTCTAAACCAGGACTAAACCAGGACCAAACCAGGACCAAACCAGGACTAAACCAGGACCAAACCAGGACCAAACCAGGACCAAACCAGGACCAAACCAGGACTAAACCAGGACTAAACCAGGACCAAACCAGGACCAAACCAGGACCAAACCAGGACTAAACCAGGACTAAACCAGGACCAAACCAGGACCAAACCAGGACTAAACCAGGACTAAACCAGGACCAAAGCAGGACCAAACCAGGACCAAACCAGGACCAAACCAGGACTAAACCAGGACCAAACCAGGACCAAACCAGGACCAAACCAGGACTAAACCAGGACTAAACCAGGACTAAACCAGGACTAAACCAGGACTAAACCAGGACCAAACCAGGACCAAACCAGGACCAAACCAGGACTAAACCAGGACTAAACCAGGACTGAACCAGGACTGAACCAGGACTAAAATGAAAATTTTTGTCTGAAACCCAGTAATAATTAAATGCTTGGCCGCATACTGAAACCGAAACTACTGAATATCAAATGCAGTTGTTAAGTTTTCCACTATTTTTTTTTATATTGCATAAATAACCTAGAATAAACTTCAGACATGTTTTTAAAAGAAAGTAAATCTTTATTTAATATTCTTTAAATAAACAGAAGGCTCAAGTAAATCTCAGTAAGTCTGTGCTTTAACCTCATCCACTTCTACAGCCTGAACACAACATGTCCCAGACAGAACAGATCAGAACAGCTTCAAAATAAAAAGAAGCAAACTATGACATCTGAGACATCTTCAAATAGTTTTATATTGATTAAAACATTTACCCACGAAGACCTACGACATTGTACGATACCGAGGAATATGTTTCTATAACCGCAGAACTTTGTAAGTGTAAAAGACAGAACCGTCCTTTTCCCCTCTGAAAGTGCAGACATAGAGGTTTCCGTACATTTCTGCGGCTTTATCCTACGTCACACTCACGCTGTGTGATGACGGGAGCAAAACGAGTGTCCAACAGGAACTTTGTTTTCCCCAAACTCATGCGCTCCGTCCATTTTGATGGAGCCAAACTTTGCCAAAGAGTGAAGTGAGTCAAGATGGTCGACTCCTCTGACTGTGTGTGTTTAGAACGAGGGAAAAAGTCGCTCTAAGTGGAGTTAATTCTCACACACATGGAAAATGACACATCTTGGTGTGTGTAATTGTGCATCTCTTTCTATTTTTATTTAAAGGTTTATTTCAGTCCAAATGAACAAATCCAAATGTAATAAACACCTGGAAATGCAGAAGTGCTGTGGCTCTGGCCCTGGACCTGACAGGAGCTGTTTCCAGGACTGGACCAGGAAAGTCATGGAGCCACTGCACTTTTTTTGTTTTTAGGGCAATAAGGAGATTTTTAATTTACTTACAGACTTGAGATTTTGTATTTTTGTAGCTAAGGCCCTAAATTAAGCATTTTTATGTCTTTTATGTCTACGTTTTCATATATGTTTGCTGTGTGTTTTGTATAAAAGTTTCCATCTCTATTTCTGGTCCTGTAGCTTTTCTCACAGCCTCATGACACAACTACAGCAGCAGATTGTGAAATAACAGGTTGGACTGAACAAAAGGAGGTAGAACACTTCATTAGGGGGAAAAGGGGCAGTTTTAAAAGCAAAATAAAAAAAAAAATCCAGACGAGGAGAAATGTACTAAAACTGCCCTCAGGTCTTCAGGGGTTAAACCTGTGCTGTGCCTGTAGATCAAGCCACAGATAAAATGCGGTGGAGAACTTCCACTGGCGCTTTACATAAAACTGTGAAGAAGACAAAGTGGATTCTTAAACCTGATTTTTGAAGTTCCAGTGGAGTTTTGCAGTGGTGTTTAGCCTCTGCACGTTTACCAAACGCACATCGTAACAAATACAGACGCGTTTGTGCGTTTTTATGAGGCAAACCTCCTCTCCAACTCTCTCCGTCTCTGCCTCTTTCTTTGTCTCTCTCCTCCCCCTCTCTATCTGGCTTCTCTTCTCCCCCTTTTCTCTCCTCTCTCTTCTCTTCCCCCTCAGTCTCTTTCATGGTCGTCTGTGTGCAGATCCGGCCCATGCAACCACCTGAAACCTGAACCCTGAAACCTGAACCCTGAACCCTGAAACCTGAACCCTGAAACCTGAACCCTGAAACCTGAACCCTGAAACCTGAACCCTGAACCCTGAACCCTGAACCCTGAACCCTGAACCCTGAACCCTGAAACCTGAACCCTGAACCCTGAACCCTGAACCCTGAAACCTGAAACCTGAACCCTGAACCCTGAAACCTGAACCCTGAACCCTGAACCCTGAACCCTGCGTCTGTGTTTGTGCTACGATAACATGTGTAAATCTAAAGCTCCGGGACGACCTGGACAAGTTAAAATATATAAAGACATTTACCGAGAAAAGACGGAACAAAAGGAACGGAAAATAACACCAAAGCCTCACTCAGGAAATACAGCAGGACATATGAAGAAAGGAGGAATGAAAAGACGAGTACACGAGTTTAAACCACATGTTTACTTAATGTCTCTCCACTCTCTCCTCTCTCTTTTTCTCCTCCTCTTGCTCTCTTTCTCATTCTCTCTCTTCTCTCCCTTTCTGCCCCTCTGTCTCCAACTCTATCTCTCGCTTTCCTCCGCTTTTCTCTCCTCTCTTCTCCTCCCCTCTGTCTCTCTCTTTCTTTCTCTGTTCTTCTCCTCAGTCTCTCCTTTCCTCTTTCTCTGTCTCCCTCTGCCCCATCTCTCTTTACCCCTTCACTCTGTCCCTCCTCCGTCTCTCCTCTCTTCTCCCTTTCTCTTCACTTTTCTGCCCCTCCCTCTCTCTCTCTCCCTTGTCTGCAACTCTCTCTCTCTCTCTCTGTCTCTTTCTTTCTTTGTCTCTCTTTCCTCCCCGTTTCTCTCCTGTCGTCTCCCTCCCGTCTTTCTTTCTCTGTCTCTCTATTGTCCTCCTCACTCTCTGCTTTCTCTTTGTCTCCCTCTGCCCCCATCTCTGTCTCTCCTCCCTCTCTCGTCTCTTCTCTCTCTTCTCCCCCTTTCTGCCCCTCTGTCTCCAACTCTCAGGCTGGAGTTTGGACTCTACTCCATGAACAGTGATGAGGAGGGTTTTGAGGAGCACTGGGGCTTTGGGGGGTGTCAGCCTGTGTGAAGGAGAGACAGCTCTTTTTTGGACCTCTGTTTTTGTAAATAGTGTAAATAGTGTAAATAGTGTAAATAGTCTGTATATGTAATGTTATTGTCATGTAAATAACACGAGGTGTGAGTTCAGTGCAAAAATGTTTTGACAGACACAATAAAGGCCTGTTAAAAATTAAAAATCTCCAACTCTCTGTCTCTCTCTTTCCTCCCCCATTCTCCCCTGTCATCTCCCCCTTTGTCTCCTCCTCTCTCTCTCTTCCTCCTTTCTCTCTTTTCACCCGCTCTCTGTCTCCTCCCACTCTCCTGTCATCTCCCCCCTTTGTCTCCTCCTCTCTCTCTCCTCTCACCCTTTCTTAATCTCCTCTCTTCTGCCCTCCCTCTGTATCCCCCTTTTTCTCCTCTCTTCTCTCCCCATCTCCAACTCTCTCTCTCTGTCTCTCTTTCTATCTTTGTCTCACCCTCCCCTCCACCTTTCTCTCCTCTCTTGCCCCCCCTGTCTCCCCCTCTCTTCCACCTTTTCTCCTCTCTTCTTCCCCTCTCTCTCTCTCTGTATCTCCCCCTCTCCTCTTTTCTCTCCTCTCTTCTCCCTTTCTCTCCTTTCCTCCTTCTCTCTCTCCATCCCCCCTCTCTCTTCCCGTTCACGGGCATCTGTGGGCAGAAGTGGCTCATGCAACCACCTGAAACCTGCGGAGGGGCAGGAGAGGGGGGCAGATGGGTGGAGAGAGAGAGGAGAGGGGGAGGAGAGGAGGAGAAGAGGGGGGCAGCCCTGGGGTGACAGTCGGAGCGAGTGGTTAATTGGGGCAGGTTGTGGGTCTTTGCCTGTGGGGCAGATGTGACAGTAAACAGCAGCGGACTCACAAAACAGGAGAGAGGAGAGAAACGAGGGAGAGGAGAGAGAGAAACGAGGGAGGAGAGAAAGAAACGAGGGAGAGGAGAGAGAGAAACGAGGGAGGAGAGAAAGAAACGAGGGAGAGGAGAGAAACGAGGAAGAGGAGAGAAACGAGGGAGGAGAGAAAGAAACGAGGGAGAGAGAGAGAAAAAAAACGAGGGAGAGAGAAACGAGGGAGAGGAGAGAGAGAGAAAGAAACGAGGGAGAGAGAGAAACAAGGGAGAGGAGAGAAACGAGGGAGAGGAGAGAGAGAAAGAAATGAGGGAGAGAGAGAAACGAGGGAGAGGAGAGAGAGAAATGAGGGGGAGAAAGAGAAATGAGGGAGAGAAAGAAACGAGGGAGGGGAGAGAAGAGAGAAACGAGGGAGAGGAGAGAAATGAGGGAGAGGAGAGAGAGAAATGAGGGGGAGAAAGAGAAATGAGGGAGAGAAAGAAATGAGGGAGAGGAGAGAAGAGAGAAACGAGGGAGAGGAGAGAAACGAGGGAGAGGAGAGAGAGAGAAATGAGGGGGAGAAAGAGAAATGAGGGAGAGAAAGAAACGAGGGAGAGGAGAGAGAGAGAAAGAAACGAGGGAGAGAGAGAAACGAGGGAGAGGAGAGAGAGCGAAATGAGGGGGAGAAAGAGAATGAGGGAGAGAGAGAAACAAGGGAGAAAGAGAAAAAGAGAGAAGAAAGATAGAGGGGAGAGAGAGGGGAGAAAGACAGAGAAGAGAAGGAGGGAGAGAGAGAGGAGAGAAAGAAATGAGAGAGAGAGCAGGGAGAAAAAGAGAGGAGAGAAAGAGAGAAGAGAAAAAGGGAAAGAGGAGAGGCGCGAGGAGAGGGCGAGGGAGATAAACTAGAAAGAGAAATCAGAGAGGGGAGAAAGAGAGAAGAAGGAAAAGAGAAAAGGCATGAGGAGAGAGGAGAGAAAGAAATGAGGGCGAGAAAGAGAAACAAGGGAGAGAGAGAAACGAATTAGAGAAAGAAACAAGGGAGAGGAGATAAAAACAAGGGAGAGGAGATAGAAACAAGGGAGAAAGAGAAAAGGAGAGATAGAGGGGAGAGAGAGGGAAGAAAGACAGAGAAGAGAAGGAGGGAGAGAGAGAGGAGAGAAAAAATGACAGAGGGGAGAAAGAGAGAAGAGAAAAAGGGAAAGGAGAGACGTGAGGAGAGGGCGGGGGAGAGAAAGGAGAGAGGAGAAAGAGAGAGAAGGAGGGAAAGAGAAAAGGGCTGAGGAAAAAGTAAGAGAGAGAAAGGAGAGAGAGGGGAAAAAGAAAACAGAGAGAAGAGAAAGAGGGAAAGAGAGAGAGGGGAGAAAGAGGAGAGAAAGAAGAGAAGGAGTGACAGAGGACAGACGTGAGGAGAGAGTAAGGGAGAGAAAAGAGAGAGAAAGAGAGAGGAGCTAGAAGGGGAAAGAGGGAGAGAAAGGAGAGTGAAAGAGAGAGGGGAGAAGGAAGGAAGAAATGAGAGAGAGGAGAGAGGGGGCAGAAAGAGAGAAGAGGAGGAAAAGAGAAGAGGCATGAGAAGAGTGAGGGAGGGAAAGGAGAGAGGAAAAAGGGAGAGAGAGTACTAGAGAAAGAGAGAGAGAGGAATAAAGGGGAAAAGAGTCCTGGTTTAGTTCTGGTTTAGTTCTTGTTAAACTATAATTTAGTCCTGGTTTTCTTCTGGTATAGTCCTGTTGAGTCCTGTTGAGTCCTGGTTGAGTTCTGGATTTAGTCTTGTTTTAATCCCAGTTTAGTCCCAATTTAATCCCGGTTTAGTTGTGGTAAAGTCCTGGTTCAGATCTGTTTTACGTCCTGGTTCAGTCCTGGTTTAGTCCTGGTTTTGTCCTGGTTTAGTCCTGGTGTAGTCCTGGTTTTGTCCTGATTTAGTCCTGGTTTAGTCCCGGTTTAGTTCTGGTTTAGTCCCGGTTCAGTCCTGGTTTAGTCCCGGTTCAGTCCTGGTTTAGTCCTGGTTCAGTCCTGGTTTAGTCCTGGTTTAGTCCTGGTTTAGTTCTGGTTTTGTCCTGGTTTAGTTTTGGTTTAGTTCTGATTTAGTCCTGGTTTAGTCCCGGTTTAGTTCTGGTTTAGTCCTGGTTTAGTTCTGGTTTAGTTCTGGTTTTGTCCCGGTTCAGTCCTGGTTTAGTTCTGGTTTTGTCCCGGTTTAGTTCTGGTTTTGTCCCGGTTCAGTCCTGGTTTAGTTCTGGTTTTGTCCCGGTTTAGTCCTGGTTTAGTCCTGGTTCAGTCCTGGTTTAGTCCTGGTTTAGTTCTGGTTTAGTCCTGGTTTAGTTCTGGTTTTGTCCCGGTTCAGTCCTGGTTTAGTCCCGGTTCAGTTTGGTTCAGATCCTGAGCACAAAGAGACAAACTCGGGCGTTTTTCCTGCCGCAGGTTAAAGCTCTGGAGACACAGGGTCAGTTCTGATTGTCATAAAAAACCCACATTCCTCCGGAAGTTGCCGTAGGCGTTGCCATCGTTATTCTGGTCGTATTATTTTGTGCGGGGCCGATCTTTACAGCAAAAAAGTTCAATACGGACGATAAACTTTATTTCTGTGGCACATTTTATAAACACGGCAGTTTCCGAAGTGCTGCACACACAAATTAACACAATAAAAGACAAAAAACAATAAACGAAAAGTGTTAAAAAGCATAAAGCTAAAAATGATTTAAAAAGGAATAAAAAATAAATAAATGGAATAATTAAAATTAAATAAAAGACACAGAGAATCACACAACTCACGCAGTGTTAAAAGCCAGAGAGTAAAAGTATTAACCCCTGAAGACCTGAGGGCAGTTTTAGTACATTTCTCCTCGCCTGGATTTTTTTCTTAGTTTTGCTTTTAAAACTGCCCCTTTTCCCCCTAATGAAGTGTTCTACCTCCTTTTGTTCAGTCCAACCTGTTATTTCACAATCTGCTGCTGTAGTTGTGTCATGAGGCTGTGAGAAAAGCTACAGGACCAGAAACAGAGATGAAAACTTTTATACAAAACCCACAGCAAACATGTAGAAACAACTTTTTGGACATAAAAATGCTTAATTTAGGGCCTTAGCTACAAAAATGCAAAATCTCAAGTCTGTAAATAAATAAAAATGATCCTTATTGCCCTAAAAACAAAAAAGTGTAATCGCTCCATGACTTTCCAACAACAACGTCTTTGCACCGTTACCACAACATCAAGACACATCGCAGAGTGTCGTGAAGTATCGTCAACAGTTCGTAAATATATCGCAAAAGAGGAACACGGGCGATGTCTCGACGAGGTGCTTGCGATGGTGCGGTCGCCAACGCATCGCAAATACGTCGGCAGCCGCTGTGAACGGGGCGTATAAGAGAGCTCAGGATACAGAGTGATACAGAGTTTAGATCATAGCGTTCAGAAAGTTATTTGTCGAATTCGTAAAACTGATGGTTCTAATGTAAATAACGCATTATGTAGATTCTATTTAGATGCGATTATGATAAAAACCATAGCGTCTGTACCTGAAGTCAAACCCTCTGCTGCTTCTTCTCCTCCGCGCCTAAAACTGAGCTGCAGGATTCTGAGTTTGGCTTCGGAAACAAGAACAACAAAGGTCTGAATAAATAAAGCTCCACTTTGAAGCAGGCATCAAAGACACAGAGCTGCTTCATCTCCCCCGCTCTGCTCTGCCCTCTGTCCTGTGTATGGATCAAACTATCAGACACGTACGGGGCAGATCTGTGGAGAGGCGAGCTTACGTTCCCGCCCTGTGAAGTGGGCGTTTTTACACTTGCTCAAACGCACTTTCGGTTTGACATTGAGGTTTTGTGGTCGCTGTATAAGGAGAGAGTCGAAGGCCACAGAAGATTTAATGCAGGAGCAGCTCTGGCTCCTTCCACAGGCCGTGAAAAAGAGCCTCAGTGATGGACTTTTATACTCCGGGATCTGACGACAGGAGCGACACTTTAGCCACAAACGGGCATGAAACAATCGAGCAACAACTGGTGTGATGAAAGTGTTTTTGTACAACTTTAACTTTAGCCTCAAAATAAACAAACCCAGGACACAGTGCGACTCCGACCCGTTTAAACTCATCTGGAATTACAAAATAAACAGATAATGTTATATATAAACAGTTATCATTTTACCTCATGGACTAAAGTTATTCTTTTATTTTAGAGGTGTTTATTTCTGTAAAGCAAGAACTAAAGCCCAGGACCAGGTTTAAACTGGGTGTAAAGCAGAACTAAACCAAGTCTAAACCAGAACTTAGCCAGGTCTATACCAGGTCTACACCAGAACTAAACGAGAACTAAGCCAGGTCTAAACTAGGTCAAAACCAGAACTAAATCAAAACTAAACCTGGTCTAAACCAGAACTAAATCAAAACTAAACCTGGTCTAAACCAGAACTAAACAAGAACTAAACCAGAACTAAATAAGAACTTGGCCAGGTCTAAACCAGGTCTAAACCAGGTCTAAACCAGGTCTAAACCAGGTCTAAACCAGGTCTAAACCAGGTCTAAACCAGGTCTAAACTAGGTCTAAACCAGGTCTAAACCAGGTCTAAACTAGGTCTAAACCAGGTCTAAACCAGGTCTAAACCAGGTCTAAACCAGGTCTAAACCAGGTCTAAACCAGGTCTAAACCAGGTCTAAACCAGGTCTAAACCAGGTCTAAATCAGGTCTAAACCAGGTCTAAACCAGGTCTAAACTAGGTCTAAACCAGGTCTAAACCAGGTCTAAACTAGGTCTAAACCAGGTCTAAACCAGGTCTAAACTAGGTCTAAACCAGGTCTAAACCAGGTCTAAACCAGGTCTAAACCAGGTCTAAACCAGGTCTAAACCAGGTCTAAACCAGGTCTAAACCAGGTCTAAATCAGGTCTAAACCAGGTCTAAACCAGGTCTAAACTAAGCCTAAATGGGTTTAGTGTTTTTTAACTGCTTTTAATAATAAAATACAGTTAATATTCTGCAGACCTGAGTTCAGCGTTTTGGCTCCACAGTATTTTCTGTTCCTCCTGTGGCCCCATGGAGATAAATAATTGCTCCACTCCTGACGTAAACGGTCTACTGGGGGTCCATACACATTCTTTAACATCGAAAGAAAAAAGCACAAACTCATTTTCTCACAACTCAAACTGGTGCGATTATCAATTAACAACCCAAAACATGCCATTTCAGGTTTAGTATCAATTAGGATCTGATTTTCTGATATTCTGACATTCCTACTTAAAGCAAAACATTTCTGACAGTGTTTTGGAAATAAAAAGCTGCACTAACTCGCCGGGGAATTGTAATATGGTTGGAGCAGCTGCCAAAGTGTTAACCCAAAGCTGGATTCATGTGTGGGTGTTTCTGAACTCCAATCTGCCGTGTTTGGGACGAAGTCAAAGAAACGACAAGAGGAAAAGTGTCTGATCAAATACATGAAATTCAATGAGGTCTGTTCTCTTTGGGATAAAAGCGTTTGATGGTTCAGTCTTTTTCACACCACCCACAAAGAGAAGGACGAAATTAGACTCTCCGCAAATAGAAACGCGCAACAAACACACAACTACACGACGTATAACGTAACAGCAGAGCAGAAAACGCATTCGTAAACAGGTATTACAGAGTGATTTTGTTCAGACTGGGCACAAATACTTTTTAGATTATCGCTTTGTGGAGTTAAAATTTCACGTATTACCTGTTATTTCATATTTAAAGCTGCATTGTGTAACTTTTCTGCTTAAAAAAGGTTGGTTAAATGCCTTTTCGGGAGATGTTATTGCGGTGTCTAGAATGTTTAAACCTTTCAGTCTTCACGGAGACCAAACCAGGCCAAGTCACAGGTCAGAATGTCTGTTTTTCTAGGTATTTTTGAGCTATAAAACCACCTGTAATTGAATAAATGTAAAGTAGAGCTGTTTAATGTCGCACTGTGGAACATTCCAGGCAGAGCAATGACGTATCCATCGAAATAAACAGGTCTTTAAGCCGTCTTTTTGACTTTGAGCGTAGTTAGTTTTATGTTAATGACAATACAAAGAGCGACAAAGGGAAATTTTGTCGCGTCATGTTCGTTTTAGACCCTGGGGGGCCACCGTATTCTCTTATACTTATGGAGAAACACTGGTATTATAAGAATATGAAAGCAACTGTGGATTTGAGAAGCAAAAGTAAATGCAACATGCTTTTTAACTGGCTGAATAGACTGTGTAAAGACGTGGACTCCAGTCAAATGAAGCTCACTGAAGCAGAGAGTTACAGGGACCCCCCTCTGTCCCAGCTCGAGGTACTGCAGCTCCTTGGGTTCAGAATTAATTCTCCCACAGAATACATTTTTTGGGAATTCAAACTGCTCGAGTTTGGCTGGCAGGGCATCCGGCTTTCACAAAGGTCAGATTTCTTTTCTGTTTTCGCAACATAAATTTAAAAAAATGTTTAAATCCTCAAAGCGCTGAAAAAGTGATCTTTGTAAGACTAAGCCTCGCCCCGCTCTAGCAGCTGTCGTCCTGATTGGTCCAAACGCTCCACGTCCTGCACGTTACAGACGTCACACGGTGGGAGACGCCCGGACTGAGGAAGCAAATGCAGAAGAGAACATTATTTTTGGGCCCATGCGCCAATGAACACTAGACTGATTCGTCAGCCAGTTTCACGTGGTGGATCCGTCTGATCTCACAGCGTTAGGATTCGTTCACTTGACGGTCGGCAGGTACTTTTCGATTTAACCAATCGCTGCTGTTTGGTGGTGACGTCTGTAATGTGCCGGATGCTCAGTGGAGTCCAGGTAATCGCAGCACAACAACAAATCCTGTAGGAAGAAGGGCAATTTCCTCTTGAGAAAAAATTCACCAAACATTTCTCTTAGTTCCGGCTTTAAATCCTCGATGTTGGGAATCGTTCAATCAATCAATCAAACTTTATTTATAGAGCGCTTTTCATACAAAAATGCAACACAAAGCGCTTTACAGTGATTAAAAACAGTCCCACATAAAGCTGAACTAAACAAGTGAGTCTAACTGTGACTTAACCATCTTTATTTACCACTAACTAATCGTTGCCAACACAAAAAGCTCGGCTTCGTCTCCATCCATCTGGACACTTTGTTTCCTGTTGGACCCAGAGGCGCTGGAGTTTGACCTCACGACTTACAGCTCACAGCTGATTGGCCGATGTGCCAACTACAACTTCTGGGTTTGTTGCAAACGGCCGAGTGTTTTCTGATTCCTGACGAGTCGCTGGAGAGAAATGAGCAGAGGCTCTAGGGGGCGCCAGCCTGGCTAAATGAATACAATACAACACCGTCTTGGGTTCACTTTCCAGATTTTATTATAGTTCTAGAGGCAAGACCCATATTTGGAAATCTGACCGCGAGTATCATAGCAACCGAAGAGCCAATCCAGAACAAGGCTATTGACGGTAACGCTCCTTCCCGCCTTTACCGCTAGTTTAGCAACGCCGTCAATCAAACCCGTTTCTAAAGCTAATGGGAGCGACATCGGGGAAAAAAGGCGCTGGTTTGTCTGTTATTAATGTTCATATATTTGATTTACGGACAAAATAGCGAAATAAAAAGCACCGTTATCACGTGGAGCGGGTTCATACAAACACTTTAAGACCAAAATGAGCCATGTCCATTTATATATACAGTCTATGCATATATAAGAAAGGTTTTTAATATTCCTCAGCAGATTTCCCTGTTCCACCTCATCCCTGGTCACGATGAAGACCTTGTAAAAGTACGATCCTTACACACGGCTCACTTCTGTACTGTTAATCCAGAATAATAATGACTGAAAGGCTGCCGTGTCTGTAACAGCGCGCTCTCTTATCTGTGGATTTGAGGCTTTGGTCTGATTCTCTCCGGGTTCACTCCAGTGTCTTTGTAAAACTGTATTTCCCCTTCACTGCATAAAAAAAAGCTCCACACTGGCATTAGCTCAGACACACACCGGCGGGCAGGAGTAAGAGGGGGATCAGATCATTTTAAGGAGTATGAGGGAGATAATAACGAGGTGGATATGTAGAACTTAATTGGAATCACAATTTGAGTGAACAGACATAACGGGTGTATCGCAAACGTTACAACACTGTACTCTGCAAACCACTAAATATATTGTCCCCAGGTCGTCTTAATGTGCGTTTACACTTGGGTTGGTCCAATGCTGATACTAGTACCTGCAAGGGTTGGGAGGTAATACAGTAATAGGCACCTCGAGGTATCAAAAAGTAGCAGCGGTCTCAGTGTCATTACCGTCATTAAAAAAATCTGCATAAGGGCCTAATATAATATCGTTCCGCTCGGAGATTTCCATCCACACACAGCGAGGAAGAAGAAAAAAACCCGACTGACGCTTCGTGTGGGACGCTGAGCCCAAAAGTTTGTGACGGAGACGTTTTACTGAACGCCGAGAGTCGAGAGGGGACGAGGCTGAAGAGGAGAAAGTTCCCGAGGGCGAAGTCAGACTTTCACCGAGGAGACGGGAACTTCTCCGAGTGCCGAGAGCGCGGGTCTGTCGGGTACAACGTGCTGCAGCGGGAAATATCACACGCCGTGGACTGTCGCCTTTTACGTTTTACTCCAGAATCTGCCTCTTCTGCGCTTCTCTCGTCTCGGCGTGTCCCAGATCATTAAATGGAGGGAGATTCGCGCTGGTGAAGTTTGGTTTGATCAGAACTTGTGCCTCATCTTCAAATATAAAGCTGCTCTTCTGTTTCTGAATGGCTTAGGCGCAAGGACAAGTCTAAGTAATACAGTAAACCCCAGTAAACTGCTGAGAAGGTTTAACCCTAGTACGTAGCAAAAGCTCTAATACCGCACATTTTTCAGGTATAGTATCGGAGTACTCAGCCCAAATCACAGATCCGATACCACTCTATATTTTCCACGTTGAGGACCTGTAGATGCGTTTACGTCTGTGGGAAATGCTAACACTAACGCCCAGAGTAGGTTAAATAGAGTGTGGAGGCTCTGCAGACTCTTAAAACACGCTCATAATGTCAGAAAAGACATTTGTGTTTCCTCTTTTTATACTTTCATTTAAGCTTTTAGTGTGGACGCTCAACTGCACGACAACAGCTGCAACAGCAGCACTAACTCTGACTTTATTTACTCTACAGAATTAACCATGTGAGGATGAGCGTCTTTTTACAGGCCTCACTGCAGTTTTTATCCCTACACTGTGGTAGAAAGTGAAGAATTAGAAAAGTATAAGTGCTTAAATCAGCTCAAGGTTGTATATTTAATGTTTTATTTTTGTTCTGTTTTAAAGCCGTTCACTTCTCTTCTGATGTTAATGTTGGTCTAACCAGATTTTTTAGCCCTGCAGAAGCTCCTTCTGCTTTACATTTTTGTACCAAGTCCAAATTTGTTTGCACTTGGTGAAGTTTTTCTAAATTTTGCATTAAAGGCTGCACAGTTTTGGGTGTCTATGTGCGAGCAGATTCTAAGACGTAAAATGACTTCTGTTTGGGAGTGAACGGCTCAACCTGAAAACAGAACCAAAATAAAACATTAAATATAAAATCTTGATCTGTTTCTGAACATTCTGAGAAAATGTGAGGTTAGCAAGAAACGCCATAATTATGGCCTGTCAATTTATGTCAGTTTTTTGGGACAACCGGTATAACTTCTTTGGTGCTTCAGTTGTTGATTCTGTAAAATTCACTCTGTTTCTCAGTCCTTTATGATGATTTTTCTCTTTTTTTATGTGTAAGCGTGTTTGTTTTAGACACAAACACAACATGCTTCTCTCTGATTGGTTAATCCACCTGTCAATCACACTCTCTGAAATCAGGGGGGACAGAGACACAGCTCCAGATCCACTCGTCTTTGTAAAGTTTTGTAAAAGTGTGCGGTTCTGGCTGGAGAGGCAATCGATTTTACCCAAAAAACATCACAAATTTGCATCTCTATGCCGTCACCAGGAAAGTTCGGTCGTGCGTGTTTACAGTGCGCCTCAGCTGCCGCCTGTATCGACTCCTCAGACCCCGCACACTCCGGCCTGAGCCTGTTTGAGTTCACTAATTGCTGTGGAGGGAGTTGACAGTGGGATTGTCAGCCGCTGTTAGCTTTAGCGCTTTCCACTCCGCTACCTGGGAAACGGGCTAATTGAGCGGCCGGCGCGTCTTCATTACGGGCTGACAGGGACCTCCGGAACGGGACCGCACACCCGAGCCTCTGGGACTGAGGGAGGCGGAGGTACAGAGGAGGTACAATGGAGCTGTTCAGGAGCTGATGCATGCCTCAATCTGCACTGCACAAAGAACCGCTGGGATACGGCGTAGAAGGACTTTAATGCAGAACATTAATCTCGATATTGGCCACGTTTGCGTGACGTTTTTAATTGTTCTGAATTAAATCGTTCGGAATTTAAATATTCTCCTTCAAGTTTACATGGAAATAATAATTCCTAAATGAGGTTTCTAAGGATGCACCGATACCACTTTTTTGAAAGCAGATACGAGTACAAGTACAATCATTTCTGTACTTGCCGATACCGAGTACCGATACTTTACCAATCTTACAAATGTGCAAGTGCAAAACATTCATATATTTACTAAACAGGGAAAAAATACAAACACCCATGATATGACCTCTCACACCAGGCCGTCTCCCTAAGAAGAACTCTGAACTTATTTAATTTAGCTTTGATTGAGAGTGAGAAATGTCATTTCATTTTTTTCAATGTGATTATGAAGTAAACTTTTTGAATCGGACTAAAGGACACGACTCAGTGGAATATGAGTGTTCTCTCTGTGACAGAGGATGTGCTGCTGATGGTGAGTCTGTTCTGTGCTTCTGTCACATTCATGTTAAACTTGTCAGAGATCGTATGAGCAGGGCTGGGCCGATAAAACAATAACGATATGTATCTTGATCGACACGTACTCATTCAATACAAAATACGTATGTTTCGATAGAACGTTTCGATAGAATTTTTTTTTTTAAAGAAACTGTCGTAAGTTTAGCCAGAGACCTCTCTGGTTTAGCTCCGCTTTAAATCTTTGTTGCGACGCGAGCTTGGCTGCGTGAGCAAAGGCCTCGTCCTCTGGTGCGCAGCAAATACTGGAACCATAGACAGTATAAAGAACATAGTCTATGATTGGGACCCGACCTGAACCCGCGCACATTAAAACTCACATGCTGCGCTCCACTGCAGCCGTAGTATCTGCGGACCTTGTGAACACTGTCTGGGGGTGGAGAAAGTTCTGATTGGACAGCGACACAAACGTATTTCCGTCTTTGGGAAAAAAACCCACGCTTCAGCTGCTCCCGGCTTTTCTGTCATCTCGGTTTGTCATTACGCCGCCGACACAAACACAATCCGAACTTTTCCCGCGCTCGTTCTGATGATAATGAAGCAGCAGCTGGAGAATTCTGTCCTCACACTTTCCGTCTGTGAGCTGAGGAGGAGAAGGGAAGAGTGTGGGAGAAGGAGGAAGAAGACAAACTGAGTCTGAGGCTGCCACACCTCAGCCCACTCCCACATCCCGCTCACAAATCCAAAGAGACGTGGAGGAAAGTCCCAAGAGACGACTGGAGGAGCCGGATCGAAGGACGAGCCAACGAGCACCAACCACCGGGATTATTTTGAAGAAGAAACGTTTACATGATCCAGGAAGAAATTCATTCATCTTTAAAATCAGAATAAACCCACTGACTTCAGGATTAAGTTTCTGAATAATCGTTTTCATTAGGAATTAAGTGTTTACATGGTCTTTTTAAAGCAGAATTCATTTTTATTCAGAATCAAATCATTCTTATTCAGAATTAAAGCTCTCTTAAAATAAATTCCAACCTAATTAAGATTTTATTATTGTGAGTAATGTTAACTATTGCAGCCTGAAGTTGATATATTAGTTTTGTAGAGTGTAGTCGGAGGGTCCCAGAGGCGCGGCGGCCATTACGGCTCTAAACCTGATCCTTTTCCACGCGGCGTCCCCAGTGCAGCGCTGACCTTCACCACAGGGGGAGCTCACCACATTTGTTTACAGGAGGACGCGGCGTCGTTCGACCATTAATCACAGAGATGGATGAGACCGGAGGAAAAATACATGTAAAAGTGTTCCGGCTCAGACAAGTGTTAGGACAGGTTTATAAAGAGGTCTGAACTCATGAGAGAAACAACACGGACCGAGTCAGGACTAGGGCTAAACCGGGACTAAACCAGGACTGAAACAGGACAGAAACAGGATGGAACAAGGACTTAATTTGGACTAAACCAGGACTGAAAGAGGACTGAACAAGGACTGAACATGAAATGAATCAGGATTGAACTGGGACTGAACCAAGGCTGAACCAGGACTGAAACAGAACTCAACCAGAACTAAAACCAGATCTGAACAGGTGCTAAACCAGGACCAAACCAGGACTTAACTAGGACTGAACCAGGACTGGACTATGAACACACCATGACAGGACAAAATCAAGGAAGAATGAGGACTCAACCAGGACCTCAACCAGGACCTCAACCAGGACTCAACCGGGACTCAACCGGGACTCAACCGGGACTCAACCAACACCAAAACAGGACTGAACCTGGACCAAAACAGGCCTGACGCAGGACTAAAACAGGGCTGAAACGAAACTGAAGGAGGACTGAACTAAGACTAAATCAGGACTAAACTAGGACCGAACAAGAACTAAACCAGTACTGAACCAGGACCGGACTATGAACGCACCGTGAAAGGACAAAACCAAAAAAAAACCAGGACTCAACCAACACCAAACTAGGACTGAACATGGACTAAAACAGGACTGAAGCAGGACTAAAACAGACCTGAACTGAAACTGACTGACTCAGACTAAATCAAGACTAAAATGGGACTAAACCAGGACTGAACTGGGTCTAAAACAAGAACTAAACCAGGACTGAACAAGAACTAAACCAGGACTGAACCAGCACTGAACCTGGATGGAACAAAGACTAAATTATGACTAAACAAGGACAAAACCAGTACTAAACCAGGTCTCAACTGGTGCTAAGTAAAAAATAAACCAAGAGTGAACCAGAACTAAACCAACCCCAAACTCAGACTGAACTAGGACTAAATCAGGACTAAATACAAATACATTTAGCACATTTAGAGAACAAATCGTGGCCATTTCTGTTTTACAAACCCAAACGCGCTCTTACCTCTCTCTGCGTGAGCTTCTGTTTGTCCATCTGTTTGACCTTGGGGCTGTTGGCCAGCAGGTGGCGCAGCTTCACGTAGCTTTTCCACAGCTTCTGATATCTGTAAAAGAATGAGAACAACACGATTTACTCTTTAACACAACTATTTTTTGGTTTTAATTTATGAAAAAGACGTGACAAATTGGAGCATGTTTTAAATAAAAGCTTTGCAGTTGCAGTTTGTGAAAAGCTGCAGAAGTAAAGATGAGGTCAGAGGCGTTCGGTTTCTTAAAAATTACACCTACACGGAGTTAAAATTGTGCGTTTCTTCTTTGAGGCAAATTAAACACAAAATGGATTCTTGTGAACTTTGTCGTGTTATAATGCGTTGCAAAAATGCACAAAATAAGACATTTTTACTTCAATTTCGCTTGTCAAGTTGAATTTTCTCAAATAAAACAAAAACATAAGACCTTTTAACGTCTGACCGGGAGTTGTTTTGTTTTTGTTTTTTTTGCGGGGCGTTTAAACGAAGAAATAAGACGTAGAAACGGAGCACTTTGGAAACCCGCTTGGAAATCAGGTCTGGTTTTCTCCGCACACAAACCACATTGTCTCTGATTAGCATTTCAAAAGCAGAGTCAAGGTTAAGGTGACATGTAGACGCTGCCTCCACCTCCTCCACCTCCTCCACCCGCCGCCCTCGTCTGCGCGATTTCACCCCAGCCTCGAGAGCCCGACCGGGGGCAGAACAGTGACCCTCCCCCCCCCCGTCCACCGCAGATACACTCACTTAGACACACTTATTCTGTTATGATTGGATGAGAGGGGGGAGGGACGGAGGAGGGATGGAGAGATGGAGGAGGGAGGAGAGATGGTGGAGAGATAGAGGAGGGAGGAGAGAGGGAGAAATGGAGGAGAGAAGGAGGAGAGACGAAGAAACAGTGGAGAGAGGGAGAAATGGAGGAGAGAGAGAGGAGAGATGGAGTGAGGAGAGAAGGAGGAGAATGAGGAGATGGAGAAGGGGGAGAGATGGAGGAGGGAGGAGAGAGGGAGGAGATTGAGGAGAGATGGAGTGAGGAGAGAGGGAGGAGATTGAGGAGATGGAGTGAGGAGAGAGGGAGGAGAATGAGGAGATGGAGGAGGGGGGAGAGATGGAGGAAAGAGGGAGAAGACATGGAAGACATGGAGGAGATGGAGGAGAGACAGAGAGATGGAGGAGGCGAGGAGAGAGGGAGGAGATGGAAGAGATTGAGGAGATGGAGGAGAGAGGGAGGAGATTGAGGAGATGGAGGAGGGATGGAGAGAGGGAGGAGATTGAGGAGATGGAGGAGAGAGGGAGGAGATTGAGGAGATGGAGGAGAGAGGGAGGAGATTGAGGAGGGATGGAGAGAGGGAGGAGATTGAGGAGATGGAGGAGAGAGGGAGGAGATTGAGGAGATGGAGGAGGGATGGAGAGAGGGAGGAGATTGAGGAGATGGAGGAGAGAGGGAGGAGATTGAGGAGATGGAGGAGGGATGGAGAGAGGGAGGAGATTGAGGAGATGGAGGAGGGATGAGAGAGGGAGGAGATTGAGGAGATGGAGGAGAGAGGGAGGAGATTGAGGAGATGGAGGAGGGATGAGAGAGGGAGGAGATGGAGGAGAGAGGGAGGAGATTGAGGAGATGGAGGAGGGATGGAGAGAGGGAGGAGATGGAGGAGATGGAGGAGATTGAGGGGATGGAGGAGAGATGGAGGAGAGAGGGAGTGAAGAGAGATTGAGGAGAGAGGAGGCACAGGGCTCTGAGATACAGTTGGATTTTGACATAAAACTGGGGAATTTAAAGGAACACTTTGAAAACACATGAGAATGACTTAGCAACAAAAGGAGCTCCTCTTTTAAGGGAAATAACATTTTCAGCCTTCAGAGGACTTCATTTTATAGGCGCCCTGAAAATCAAAGTGAAATAATGATGTGGCAGGCTTGCCCATTTTGCCAAAATTAAATTTCTGCAACTCAAAATGCCTCTCACTCTTGTGTTTCAAGGCATCACTGAGCTCCTGTAGAGTCCGAGCAGCAGCCTGGAGCGTCTGATGGACCCAAACATGGCATTTTAAGTTTTGAAAACCTGTTAATGTTTGCAAATGTTTGTCTGCTGTATAAGAGCATTCATGCTGCTGCTGCTCCTCCGCTAAATCAGTTTGTTTCCCTGAGCTCTGAAACCACCTCCCGAGCCGCTCGATCCACCGTGCGGCGAGTGCGGGATCCCCGAACGCACAACAGCATTTGGAAACTCGGCCTTTTCACGCGCGGCGTCCGTCAGTGGAACATGTGGCCAACAGAGCTGATCACATGGACAAACTATGGCACGTTCTCTCTCCTTTCAAACCAAACCTGCCCCAGAATGTGACTGAGCAGAGTCTGGAGAGAGTGAACTGAATGATGACGTTTGATGAGGACGATGATTTTAAGGAGAGAACTGGGTACGAATGAGGATTCAGAATTAACGTGATGCTCCGGTCATTATAAAGGCGTTCTCTTTGTATGTTTGTATTTATGAACTATAACATCAGCCTGCCCGGGACGACAGGCAGAAATTAGCTCTGGCGCTACAACCTGGTACATGCATCTCTCCTGCTGAGGTTAATGTATATAAATAAATAAACTAAACTAAACATAATGTCCCAGAGGTGTTCTATCAGGTTTAAGTCAGGTGATCGTGAGGCCCACTCAGTTCTATCTTTAAACCTTTAAAAAAAATAGATATTGCAGCTTCCCTGGAGCCCACCTATGAGCAGTACTGCATATTCCCAAATGTTATTGTATGTGCATATAATGCTGCAGAGTCCCTGATGGCCACAGAGTAGAGCATTATTTCTTCAAGTTCTGCAAGGAAACTGAAAGGGGAATAAATGGTGCTTAAACCTGTTTCTCCTGCTGGTTGGGACCCTGTACCTCCTTCCTGAGGGCATTAACTCAAACGGGTTGTGGAGGATGTGAGTCGGGTCGTTACATATTTTACTCCCCAGTTTCACTAGTGTCTCCTGAAAGATCTCCTGAACAAATAAATAATAAAACTTATCCAACGTATCAAGCCTCAGTCTCAAAGGAGCACGTTCCACAGTCTGGTTTTAACTCTTTGTGGAATCAGGAGTTACACAGTGTTTCTTTAACTTTCTAAAACATCCACAAGTTGAGTGACACATGCCTTTTCTGAACACGTTCCGCAAATGTCAAAAAGCAGCGGCGCCACGAAGTCGCCAACGCCGCAAAGTCACCAACGCCGCAAAGTCGCCAACGCCGCGAAGTCGCCAACGCCGCGAAGTCGCCAACGCCGCAAAGTCACCAACGCCGCAAAGTCGCCAACGCCGCAAAGTCGCCAACGCCGCCAAGTCGCCAACGCGCCAAGTCGCCAACGCCGCAAAGTCGCCAACGCCGCGAAGTCGCCAACGCTGCGAAGTCGCCAACGCCGCCAAGTCGCCAACGCCGCCAAGTCGCCAACGCCGCCAAGTCGCCAACGCCGCCAAGTCGCCAACGCCGCAAAGTCGCCAACGCCGCCAAGTCGCCAACGCCGCCAAGTCGCCAACGCCACGAATGACATGATTATGAAACGGACGGAGTTTGTGCTTCCGCTAATGTGCCTCATCCCCACGGCGGAGCGCTTGATCCCGTCAGGCTCCGCACCAGAAGAAAAGGACAAATTTATGGACGTGTTGGGACATCATTAGGAGCGGCAGGAGCGGCAGGAGCGGCAGGAGCGGCAGGAGAGGGGCTGAGGAGAGGAGGATGTGCCGGGGCTAATGAAGCGTGCAGAGAGGGCAGAGGAGCGCGGGATGCAGGGAAAGAAGAGGAGGAGGAGGTGTGGACAGGCACATGCAGACAGATGAAAGAAGACAGGAGAGATTAGATGATAAATGACAGAGAGGAGGAGAGGAGGAGGAGGAGAGGAGGAGGAGGAGAGAAGTGGAGGAAGAGTGGAGGAGGAGGAGTGGAGGAGGAGTGGAGGAGGAGGAGAGGAGGAGTGGAGGAGGAGGAGAAGAGGAGAGGAGGAGGAGGAGAAGAGGAGAGGAGGAGGAGGAGTGGAGGGGGAGGAGAAGAGGAGAGGAGAAGGAGTGGAGGAGGAGTGCAGGAGAGGAGCAGGAGAGGAGGAGGAGTGGAGGAGGAAGAGTGGAGGAGGAGTGAAGGAGGAAGAGTGGAAGAGGAGGAGTGGAGGAGGAGAGGAAGAGGAGGTGAATTTGGGGCAGTGCTTTGTCACTTTGGGGTAATATAGATATACATCTCAGACTACGCTGTTCTATTTGGTTTAAATTATTATTATTTATTTATATATTTTCTATTTTATTATTTATTTATAATTATTATTTATATTTTATTGTATTATTTATTTTATATTCTATTTATTGTTGTTTAATTTTATTGCATTTTTAACTTTTTTAACTTTTATTTTATTATTATTTCAGTTCTATATTATTTATTTATCTATTTTATTTTTTTAATGTATTATTCTATTTGGTTATATATATATATTATTCTATTTTGTTTTGTCCGTTGACAAGAAGCAAGTCTTGAATAACGACCCAACTTTAAAAATAAAAATGCTCGAGGGTCCAAAACCTGCTCGTCTCCATGGAGATGTCATTGCTTTGCCTGAAATGTCCCACAGTACGGCTTAACCTGTCTTTTTTCTTTTATCCACATTAGTTATACCCACAGCAGTGACTGTTCCTCTTGGCGCCCAGTTCAATAGTTTTAAGAGTTTTTTCCAGTCAAAAAAGTCCTTGTACCAGTAGATCTCCACAGAGACGTCAACCTGAGAGGCCAGACCTGCACCAGAAAGTTACGTAGTGCGGCTTTAATTATCCTACCTTTCTTCATTACAATTATAGACAGAAAAAGCTTAATTATAGACTCGTATTGTCGTCTTAATTAGCCCCGGAAAAAGCTCTTACGGCTGAGATTATGAGCTCGGAGGCGTCTCCATGGGCCCACGGAGGATAAAAAAGAGTGACAGCGAGAGGAGAGAGAGAGAGGAGTCCCCAGTCCTCTCTCTGACCTTTCATAGATCCTGGTGAGCTCTGCCTCTCCGCACACAGATGGAATTAACATACGCTGCCGCAGCCTGTCGGAGATTTCTAATCAGGGCTCTTCATAACCGCAGAGAGACGGAGATTTAAAAGGTCCTGTATTATGATGAATTAACTCCTGCGAGCTTTCGGCCGTGTTAGGACGGTTCTACTCCTCGAAAAACAGACCTGGAGCTGCGTTTTCAGCCATTTATTAGTCGTCTTTCTACATCTCTAACGCTCAAACTGCTCTGTTCCACCTCGTGATGTCATGGAGGTGGTAGTTTTCAAGTGAACAGCTCCTTTTTACTTTTTTTTTCCCTTTAGTGGAGATTGGAAATTCCAGAGCTGAAATTCTCCAAATGATTCCAGTGAACGAATATGGAGTTAAAAAAATACAGTGGACAACAGGTGTGCAAAAATATCTAAATATCAATTTATCCTGTAGTTTAAAGGGGAACTCGGCCACGTTTGAAGCTAAAGTCCGTCACTAGAGGAGGTGGAATTCTGTCAGGAGCCAAAAACCGGAACAGATCAGTGTTTCCTCGGTGGAGATCTCACTCAAAGAAGAGAATAAAGAAGAGAAAAAAAAAATGGAGCTTAAAATAGGCATAAGACTGTTTTTTGATTGGTGTTTCTTGAAATAAACAACAAATATTGAAATAGACGTCAAAATCTGTTATTTTGTTTGACACTAAAATGGAATAATGAAAATTTTTTGTTCTTAATTGAAATTTAAAAGAACGAATGGTACATGGACCATTGTGTCGCCATAATAACTGCTGAACATTTCACCATAGACACACGTCACTACACTATTACTAAAAGTTTACAGATGAAGGCCTGTTTACGCTTCTGTCTACTTCTTTATCACTAAAACATGGCAATGAATCTTTATTTCCCCTTTTTTAACTCATTTTTTCTTCCTTTTTTAAATTATATGATGATTATTTACGTTTTAAGTTGTTTATAAAACAGTTTTAAAAAATGTTGAAAGATATCACTTTGTCACACTACAGTAATGAAGAAGCTTCTTTTTGATAAACTTATTGTTATTGTTGTGAAAGGAACTGTCTAATGTTTGCTGTGGCTGATCAGAACATTATAATTTAAATGTGTATGATGACTTAGGTGTGTAAAGTTGCTCGTTAAACCCTTGAAGACCTACGACATCGTACAATACCGAGGAATGTGTTTTCTATAACCGCAGAACTTTGTAAGTGTAAAAGACAGAACCGTCCTTTTCCCCTCTGAAAGTGCAGACATAGAGGTTTCCGTACATTTCTGCGGCTTTATCCTACGTCACACTCACGCTGTGTGATGACGGGAGCAAAACGAGTGTCCAACAGGAACTTTGTTTTCCCCAAACTCATGCGCTCCGTCCATTTTGATGGAGCCAAACTTTGCCAAAGAGTGAAGTGAGTCAAGATGGTCGACTCCTCTGACTGTGTGTGTTTATAACGAGGGAAAAAGTCGCTCTAAGTGGAGTTAATTCTCACACACATGGAAAATGACACATCTTGGTGTGTGTAATTGTGCATCTCTTTCTATTTTTATTTAAAGGTTTATTTCAGTCCAAATGAACAAATCCAAATGTAATAAACACCTGGAAATGCAGAAGTGCTGTGGCTCTGGCCGTGGTCCTGACAGGAGCTGTTTCCAGGACTGGACCAGGAAAGTCATGGAGCCACTGCACTTTTTTTGTTTTTAGGGCAATAAGGAGATTTTTAATTTATTTACAGACTTAATATTTTGCATTTTTGTAGCTAAGGCCCTAAATTAAGCATTTTTATGTCCAAAAAGTTGTTTTTACATGTTTGCTGTGGGTTTTGTATAAAAGAGTGTGAATTTTATTTTCATCTCTATTTCTGGTCCTGTAGCTTTTCTCACAGCCTCATGACACAACTACAGCAGCAGATTGTGAAATAACAGGTTGGACTGAACAAAAGGAGGTAGAACACTTCATTAGGGGTAAAAGGGGCAGTTTTAAAAGCAAAATGAAGAGAAAAATCCAGGCGAGGGGAAATGTACTAAAATTGCCCTTAGCTCTTCGGGGGTTAATGTATTTCTTATTCCGTGAAGCATTTTAAATTCCAAATTGTTCTGCACAAATAAACTCCCCTTGATTATTCTCATCCTTCGCGCGAGTATCCGTGCACGACTTTGATCGACGCCGGATTTCTGTTTATTGTGCCCGGGCCTCAGAGACCGGAGCAGATGACTCCACTCTCATCCCCGGCTTTTCTAATTATGCATCGGCACATTACAGCGTCCCCCGTTGGCGCGTCGTCGTCTCACATTACTATTCACGAGGCGCTAAACAAAGCAGGCGACGCAAACCTGGGACCCGTGACGACGCGTGTTCAAATGTCAGGCTCATTTATTCGCCGTTTTATTTGTATTTTTCTCCGCGTCTATTGTTCGATTGTGGCGATAAACAAGTGTCCTCCGAGCGCCAACACGAACACGGAGAAAGTCAATGGGACCCAGGACAAATACGAAGACAACGGGGGAAATACACGAGGACGAGAGAGGAGGATGTTTAATATTGTGACGCCGCCGCCGCCGCCGCCGCAGACACCAGCTCGGCCCATTCAAAAGCAATCAGAAGTTTGGAGACTTTTTCTGTTCTTAATAAAGCTGCACCGTGGAACTTCTTTGGTTTGGAGTCCAGACACCGTGAAGAACTTTGGAGATTTTGCAGTATGACTTTAAATTAATCTATTATAGGCGTTTTTTTATTGCTCATGAATGGCAAGTAACGGCCTCGTGGTATTTCCTATTTCCTCGTATTTCTTATCCACGGAGATAGAGAAGTTTAATGCCATACTCTGGAATATCGTGGCGATCAGGGCTCTACACTAACTTTTTTTTTCAGGAGCACATTTGCCCCTAAGTCAAAAATTTTAGGAGCACAGAAAAACAAATGGGGCACAAATAGGTTTTAGTTTTGAACGTTTATTACAGTGCAGAACTTGCGCACACCAACTTATTTGAATGAATTTTATACAAAAAAACACAAAAGAATTATGACTGTACTTTTCCTGCACAACCACTGTGTTTTTAGTCAGTCTGTCTCCATTTTATCTGATTAATATTCATTTAGACTTAAAATCAGCCAAACAGACTGTGCTGCACTGAAACACTCTGCGCCCCTTTGTGGACCTAAGCGAACAGACAAGAACATTCACACAGACAGTGGCTCCTCTTTTCTGCATCACTCGAGGAAAAACTAAAACTAAAACACAACACTCCCCACAGTTTGAGAACCTCTTCTTTAAGAGAACTTCCACTGCACTTTACACAAAACTGCTTCAAAGTGAATAAAGTGGGTAGGATTTTTAAACCTGTATTTTCAAATTCCTGGAGTTGTGACAAACAGATTAATTTGGCATTTTCTTTGGCAAACTTCAGCCCACATATCGCCTGCTCTGTGCCGTAGCTCTGCTCTGTGCGACACTGACATAAAATGAGTTTTTTTCACAGGGCAGATGTTTAACCTGCCCTGTGACGCAGGCTGAGGGTGGAGCTGTGGACGAGCCGCGTGCTGGCGGTGCAGTGTCCGCGGGCTCCAGCGCACAGGTCCCGCACACTGGTACAAGTTTATTGGCGACAGCAGCGGCCGTAATGAAATATGATGCATCAGTATTCAGACATCGAGTCCGTGACGTGACCGAGTCCAAATGCGCTCGAGTCCGAGACAAGACCGAGACAAAACTCTGGCTTTAGAGAGGGAAGTCCAGCGGGGTGGGGGTGTCTACTGAGTGGGACAGGTGTGGGTCCTGCTGCGGTGGGACAGGTGTGGGTCCTGCTGCGGTGCCGCTCCTCGTTTAAGGGGGTGTGGGTGTGTTTTGAAGTGGAGGTTGTTCGTATGAGTGATATCGCCACACACCCGGAGCTCGTATACTGGGGTCGTGCGCGGTCGGAGGTGTTGTGCCCGGGCTCGGTTCGGTTGCGCTCGCGCTGGGCGTGCCGCGCTTTAGGTGTGATCCAGGCTTGGGCACGATTCTGAAGTCCTAGTGTGAGTTTGCCCCTAATGTTTGACACATGTAAAACGTTTAACTCATCACGTTACGTCTGTGCGCAGTTCTCCTTATTGTGGCTGCAGAAGCATCGCACTGGTGCGACTGATTTATTTTCCTCGTTCGCACGACGAAACATTTACTCGCAAATGTGAGTGAAATGGGCGCACTGTCGAGCCCTGGTGGCAATGCAATAACATCTCTATGGAGACAAGCAGCTGGTGGACCCGTGTCATTGTGTGTAATTTTATGTTTGAGAGACTTGTTTAACAGCACAAATCAGTGTTGTAGTTCCAACTAAACCTACACTACAAAAATGGATTTTCTATCAGTTAAAGTTAAACTGTCTTGAATTAAGCAGATTCATCTTAAAAGATAAATTTTAAGATTTTTTTACTTAATAAGATGAGATTTTTTTTTACTTGTTTCAAGATATTCATCCTGATTTATCTTATCTCGATATTACAACTTATTCTAAGCACTTTTCATATTAACTCAGTCCAGGTTAAGCCTCTTTAACTTCCTTCTCAAACCAATAAGGGGAAAAATCTTCTCATAAATACTTGAAACTCGTGTTTTCTGCTTAGAACAAGATTTGTATTTCGTCTTGTTTTAAGAAAACTTGGTAAGTGAAAATTTCTCACTGCACTGACAGATGATTTCACCTCAAAATTGGTATTTTTTTCTTATTTTTTGATAGGCCTTTGTTGCAGTGTAGCCAGGCTGGCGGGTCCGGTCAATTAAATTTTTCTCTAGGTCAGGAATCAGAAAACACTCGGTGGTTTGTAAGAATCCCGGAAGTTGTAGTCAGCGCGCCGGCCAATCAGCTGTGAGCTGTGAAGCCATAAAGTCAAACTTAAGCTCCTGTCTGGGTCCGGTCCAGATGGATGTAGACGAAGTCAGACATTTTGTGTCGGCATCGATTCCCAACGTCGAGGATTTAAAGTCGGAACAAAGAGAATGTTTGGTGAATTTTATCAAGGGGAAAGACGTTATTGCCCTTCTTCCTACGGGATTTGCTGTTGTGCCAGTATTACTCGGACACCACTGAGCGTCCCGGCGCATTACATACTTCACCACCAAACAGCAGCGATTGGTTAAATATAAAAAGTACTCACCTACCGTCGAACGAACGAATCCCAACGCTGCGAGGTCAGACGGTTTCTTTTTGGTCAAATTATAATCCTCAGTATCAGTGGCTGTATTAGGCTACGTTCAGACTGCAGCCTGAAGTGACCAAAAGCCGCTGCGACCTGTAGCTGATCTTTTAATGACCGTCTGAACAACGCAGATCTGATTTTTTCAAATGCGACTCAGGCCACTTGGATCTGTGCTCCTAAAACCGACACATATCTGATCTTTAGACATGTGACTTCAGTCTGAACGGCCAGGTCACACATTCATCCCACCTACATCTGACCTACACGTCCCTTTCTACGGACGTTGCTGCCACTGTCCCACAAAACGCTGCGGCCAAAAACCTCGTCCTTCTCAATCTCCTCCTTAAAAAAAAAAAAAGCTGCACATGTTCTGGCTCCGGTACAATAGCAACTTTAAAATCTCCAGGTGCTCCATGTTTGGATCCATGTTTAGGCGACTTCCGTAAACACTGAGCTGCTGCTGTGACGTCGTCGTGTCTCCAGTGCTCACGCGGGACACTTTCGGGGCGTTTAAAGTTCACACTGGAGATCACAGACAAGTCGCATTTAACTGGGAATGTGAACGACCTCGCAAAAAAAATCAGATATTACAAGAAAATCCAAATTGAGCATTAAGCCCTGCAGTCTGAACGGAGCCGTAGTGGTTTTCTGTGTTCTTATGGGGACCTTGTGACATTTTTTCCCAAGTGTTTACATTTGGATTGGACAAAATTACGTATGGCTGAGTTACATCTCTTATAGTTAAATCAATGCTTGAAAGGAAACTAAATTGGAAACTAAATCAGAAATGAAATGAATTAAATCGTCTCGTCTCGTTCTCGTGGACATAATCCCGTATCTCGCCCCATCCCTACACCTTATTGTATTGTGATTGTGTTCCTCCTGGGGTTTACTGTATGAGTGTGCGTGTCCGTTCTTACTGCGGGTCCCCTGCGTAGCTGAGTTGCGCGGGTCTGATCCCAAAGTGGACGATGATGGGGAAGGTGATGACCTCGGGGTTAAACTGCTCTCGGTCCAACTGGTCGATCCGCACCGAGCTCGGCTTCTGTCGACACCAAAACGCAACAGAAAATTTACAAGAAAAGTCTCATTAAAAGGGCCCGAATTACGCTATTTTTTATTTGTTTTAACGTTGTTTCCTCATCACAAACAGAGCTGGAGTTGTGAGTCCAAAGAGGTTCATTTGGGCTTCCGATAATTTAAGTTATTAGGGTTTTTTTTTTCAGACCAAGAGTTTGTTTTCTTGGTTTTCCTCAGAGTTCACATAATACTGATGCTGTGACGTGTCCGTTCAACTGATTTAAACCGATTTTGGCGCCGTTTTCCTATCGCTGGAGGCAGGACGACAGCGCCATCTGCAGTCCGACTTTCCCAGGACAGTATTCCAGGTGTGTGAGAGTAAAAAACGCCCCCTCGTCCCGGTTTATCGTCCCAGTGGGCACGTTTCCCTATTTCTATTTTCTCTTTAATCCAGCTACGACGTTTGTTCTTCTCTGTCTCGATGAGGTTTGCTTCGTCTGACACGTCACAGCAACATCACGTGATCGTTCTGAGGAAGACCACGGTGAGCAGTCGAAACTGTCAGGTGTGAAAACAAACTCTTGGTCTAAAAAAAGAACTTAATAACATATGTATCTGGAGTTGTGCTTTATTTATATGTTTATTTGATTGGGGCAATGCATGTTAAGGAACAGACATGACAAAATGCATGAATGTCCCATGGGTCAGGGTCACAGGGGTCAAAAATACATCAGGAACATTTAGTAAAACAGTCAAATTTACATTAAACACTAATCAGAGCCTATAAACAATTCTCCAGACTCACCAACTGCACAATCATACAGATAACCACACAATTCATAGTCACTTTTACACAAAACTCCATTAACATTCACTCAGCTCAGTGTCCACACTCCACAGGCAACTAAAAAAATTCCAGTCAGTCTTAAAAAGTCCATAACACACAGTAACACACAAACCCTGCAAACTCCACACACCTTCACTAGAATAATTTGGATGTTTGGATAATTTAATACCTGGAATCGCCGACCTCTACTGAACTAAAGGTAAAAAGGAGCTGTTCATGTGAAAACTACCGCTTCATGACATCACAAGGTGGAACAGAGCATTTTGAGCATTGGAGATGTAGACAGACTAATAATAAAGTGTTAAACATGTGTGAATGAAACAAAACACAACTCCAGGTCTGTTTTTAAGGAGGTAACAACATTATAACGTGACTTAAAGCTCACAAGAGTCCATTTTGCATAATATAGACCCTTTAAGAGACAAAGCATGAAGAAAAAATGTATGTTTATATTGGTTTTTAGGGCTGCAGCTATCGATTATTACAGTGATCGATTATTCTGTCGATTATTTTGTTTGAATAATCGAGTAATCGTTTGTTATTGTCGTGTCTACTTTGCACATGTTAAGTCCACACCACGTGCACTGACAGATACACGTGTTTTGGACATAAAAAGTGTTGAGAAGGTGACTTTTAAAATGTAATCCCCTACAGATTACAGATTACAGTCCCCAAAATGCTCTTATTACACATCCATGGGCGCCGCGCTGTTGTGTGTTCAGTGAAGTCCAGTGGTCGTGCGGAAACTTTACCTCTACCACAGAAGGTTCCGGCCATCGCCGAGCGTATGAAAATAAAACGAAGCATAGAGGCAAAAAATAATAATCGATGCATTTTTCTAATCGATTTAATTGATTAACTCGATGAATCATTTCAGCCCTATTGGTTTTGGTAATGTTTTTGGATACAGTGTTTAGAAAATTAATTTTAAACTCATGTCAAGACAAGACCAGGCCAAATACATGAATATTTTAACATATTAACATAAAATCCCATATAAAATCTGGTTTCTTTGTTGTGAAAAGCTCTTATAAGCCCATCATGGTGAGTAATGAGGACGCTCTGAATGCGTAAAGTAGGTGAGGAGGAATTTTGGAGCACTGCAAACTGTTTAAATATAACTTAAAAACAGTAAAAATCAGGTACGGAGACTTTAAATAAAATATAAGCTCCCCCGTTCCAGCCTGTCTGTCACTCCGTAAGGTCGACTTAAAGGCATCACTGGTCAATTAGATTAAAAAAACGCGCTACACTCATTAAAATGCTTTGAAATACGAGGCAGCAGTGTGCGTGTGATCCCGTTTTAAACTGGTTGAAGCCGTTGGAAATCCTGATACGACGTGAACTAGATAACAAGCTCCAAGTTGAACCGCTGAGGCCTTTCCAACCATTAAAATAAAGCCGCTTTGACCCGAGCCTCGGTAATGGTCTAACAGATCGGTATTGTCAAAATGGAGAATAAAATGCAAGGTTGTGGGTTTGACCCCTGACCTCTTGGATTGGGCTGTTTCACTGCGTAAAAGGCCCATATTACACTATTTTCTGATCTATGCTATTGTAATGTAAAGTTTCCTCACCAAAAACAGACCTGGAATTGTGTTTTGTTTCATTCACACACGTTTAAAGCTGCACTGTGTAACTTTTTTTTGTTTGTTTCTGTGGATATGTCATTGCTCTGCCTGGAATGTTCCACAGTATGACATTAAACAGCTCAACTTCACATTTATTCTAGTAAAACCAGGACTAAACCAGGACTAAAACAGGACTAAACCAGAACTAAACCAGGACTAAACCAGTACTAAACCAGTACTAAACCAGGACTAAACCAGAACTAAAACTAGTACTAAACCAGGACTAAACCAGGACTAAACCAGGACTAAACCAGGACTAAAACAGGACTAAACCAGGACTAAACCAGGACTAAAACCAGGACTAAAACCAGGACTAAACCAGGACTAAACCAGGACTAAACCAGGACTAAACCAGGATTAAAACCAGGACTAAACCAGGACTAAAACCAGGACTAAACCAGAACTAAAACCAGGACTAAACCAGAACTAAAACCAGCACTAAACCAGGATTAAAACCATGACTAAACCAGGACTAAAACCAGGACTAAACCAGAACTAAAACCAGCACTAAACCAGAACTAAAACCAGCACTAAACCAGAACTAAAACCAGTACTAAACCAGAACTAAAACCAGCACTAAACCAGGATTAAAACCATGACTAAACCAGGACTAAAACCAGGACTAAACCAGAACTAAAACCAGCACTAAACCAGAACTAAAACCAGCACTAAACCAGAACTAAAACCAGTACTAAACCAGGACTAAACCAGGACTAAAACCAGGACTAAAACCAGGACTAAACCAGGACTAAAACCAGTACTAAACCAGGACTAAACCAGAACTAAAACCAGGACTAAAACCAGGACTAAACCAGGACTAAACCAGAACTAAACCAGAACTAAAACCAGGACTAAAACCAGGACTAAACCAGGACTAAAACCAGGATTAAACCAGGACTAAAACCAGGACTAAACCAGGACTAAAACCAGTACTAAACCAGTACTAAAACCAGGACTAAACCAGTACTAAACCAGGACTAAACCAGCACTAAAACTAGTACTAAACCAGGACTAAACCAGAACTAAAACTAGTACTAAACCAGGACTAAACCAGAACTAAAACTAGTACTAAACCAGGACTAAACCAGAACTAAAACTAGTACTAAACCAGGACTAAACCAGAACTAAAACTAGTACTAAACCAGGACTAAACCAGAACTAAAACTAGTACTAAACCAGGACTAAACCAGGACTAAAACCAGTACTAAACCAGAACTAAACCAGAAGTAAAACCAGGACTAAAACCAGGACTAAACCAGGACTAAAACCAGGACTAAACCAGGACTAAAACCAGTACTAAACCAGTACTAAAACCAGGACTAAACCAGTACTAAACCAGGACTAAACCAGAACTAAAACTAGTACTAAACCAGGACTAAATCAGAACTAAAACTAGTACTAAACCAGGACTAAACCAGAACTAAAACTAGTACTAAACCAGGACTAAACCAGAACTAAAACTAGTACTAAACCAGGACTAAACCAGAACTAAAACTAGTACTAAACCAGGACTAAACCAGAACTAAAACTAGTACTAAACCAGGACTAAACCAGAACTAAAACTAGTACTAAACCAGGACTAAACCAGAACTAAAACTAGTACTAAACCAGGACTAAACCAGAACTAAAACTAGTACTAAACCAGGACTAAACCAGAACTAAAACTAGTACTAAACCAGGACTAAACCAGGACTAACGCACTCAACACTTGTTCCTTTACTTTGATGTGAAAAGTTGCATTTTTAATCAGGTTTTGTCTGGATTTTTTTAATATAATAAACACTGGTGAAAAACATTGGTGAAAAAAATAAAAAATAAGGAGCATCCTGGTCTTTAGTCTTTGCTCTTCATTCTTTTCATAATGTTTTATAGAAGTATCGGATCAGGACTCGGTATCGGCAAATAATCAAAATCAAATGACTCGGAGGCAAAAAACGTGATCAGGACATTCCTAATTTATTCAATTACAGTTTGTTTTATAGCGCAAAAATCACTAGAAAAACAGGCGTTCTGACTGTGAGCGAGGTCGCCTCTCCACAGATCTGACCTGTAACTTGGCCCGGTTTGGTCTCCATAGAGATAGAAAGGGTTTGTGCCATAATGCGGAACATTCCAGACAAAGCGATAACATCTCCACAGAGAAAAGCGTCTCTATCTGACAGACCCTCCGTCAGAAATGTCACACAATGCGCCTTTAACGCACAAACCCTGTATATTTAGACCGAGTTCTTCTCTCAAACTGAAAACGCTCTGTTCCACCTTGTGATGTCATCGAGTGGAAATACAGGAAGTGCTCCAGTGCGTTTTTAAACCCCACACACCTTCACTAGAATCATGTGGATGATTTCAGCCCTGGATTGGCCGATCTCGACTGAACTGAAGGTAAAAGGAGCTGTTCACTTGAAAAAAAACTACCAATTCATGACATCACGAGGTGGAACAGAGCGTTTTGAGCTTGATGAAGACAAAGAAAACACGTGTGGATGAAACAAAACACGACTGCAGGCATGTTTTCGATGCGCTAGCAGCACTAGAACGCGACTTAAGCAGAAATTCACAGGAGTTCTGAATGAAACTTTCGCCGTCGTCCTTTTGCAAACTCCATCCAAGGAAAGTTTTGACGCTCAAACTTGAAACTTCTGTATTTAATTGTAATTCTTCACGCATCCCTTCCCTCTTTGTTGGGCGATAAATAGTTGTAGCTTTTATCAGCGTGACAGTGGCATGTGTCCGGTACGTTCCCCGGCGCGTGTCTCTTTTGGGGTTTGTCTCTGTGTGAAAACACTGAACCATAAGGCCTGATAAACTGCCACAGATGGCTAACCTTGACACGGCGCTCTCCTCCTGAATACAGACTAGTTATTTTGGAAAGCCAGAGGTCACCAGACAAGTTTAAATACTAAACGACGGAGGAAAGATCCCGCTGGGAGCCTGTGCCTGGAAGAAAACTGCCCAACGTGTAAAAAACTGCCATTAATAATGAATAATAAGGAACTCTTCTTTAATAGATTTGCAAGATTAATCGCAAACGCTGCAATTTTTAAAGCTGCACTGTGTAACTTCCTGCTGTATACATCGTTGCTCTGCCTGGAATGTTCCACAGTGTGACTTTAAACAGCTTTACCTTTACATTTATTCAATTACAGGTGGTTTTATAGCTCAGAAATACCGAGAAAAGTATAATAATAAGTATATGACTGTGAGCGCCTCTCCGCAGATCTGCGCTGTAAATTGGTCTGGTTTGGTCGAGGAGTTTTACTTTATTATTATTTTCTTATTTATTTGATTTGATTAACCCTTGAGATTCAGAGTTTAAAGTAAAAAGTAAAGTTAAAGTAAAGAGTTTAAGTTTTTCTTCCCACTGAGAAACGCGCTTTTCTGTTTCTTATCGTTTCTCTCTTGGCACAAACTCGAAATAAAAACAAACAAACGAGATAGAAAAGGTTTAATGCCCACCTCCGTGAAGTCGCCCCATCAAACGCAAACCTGCACAAAAACTATGTCAGTCGTTTGTGCTGCAAAAAGTTTCGTTTGTGCGATTCTGGTTCTTCAGATATTTGCAGTTTTATTTTGGGTCGATGAGGTCGTCCAGAACCTCAGAATGTGAAACAGCCTCAAAACAGGAAGAAAATGATGTCAAACGTTTGTATTTGGTTTGTGCTGTTTTGTGCTGTGACAGTTTCATTTGTGTGAGTTTATTTCTAAAATTCTTCATTATTATTTCTGTGGTAATTATAGGACGTCATTTCTGCTCAGCTGACGGAGACAAACTCCACAAAACTAGTGAAGAGAAACGACCTGAGGCTGTGGAAAAGTCTGTGTTATTCTATAAAATATGAATCAAAAGCAAATGACTAAAGACTGAGACAGACTTTTCCTCAGCCTCAGATCGTTTCTCACCGTGTTATAATGTAGTTTCCTCATCACAAACAGACCTGGAGTTGTGTTTTGTTTCATTCAAACATTTTTAAACACACAAACGCTGCGTATTTAAGCTTAATTAGGAGTTCTTCTCTCAAACTGAAAACACTTCCACCTTGTGATGTCATGAGGTAATACAGACTGTGCTTTTAAACTCCACACACCTTCACTTGAATCATTTGGATCATTTCCGCCCTGGAATTGCTGATCTGTACTAGCGATGCACAGAAATTAAAACTCGTGGCCGAAACCAAAACCGAACATCAAATGCGTTTGTTGGAAGTTTTTCACTATTTTTTTTAATATTGTATAAATAGCCCAGAATTAAATGTTAGACATGTTTTTAAAAGAAAGTAAATGTTTATTTAATATTCTTTAAAGATTCCAGTTAGTGCTGCCACTAACGACTAATTTTCTAACGATTAATCTCTCGACTAATTTTTCGATTAGTCGACTAATCTAAACGACTAATTAAAAAAAAAAACACACACACAAGTGTGTGTGTCAGATTTTCCCGGGAGGTTACCTTGTGTGTGCGAGTTGCAAAGGTTATTGCTGTTATGTCTGTTGTGCTCATTCGACAATGTTGAACAACGATATGCACACACAATTTAACGAGTTTGCACGAGCAGCATATGCAACGGTATTCTCAATACCTCATGCATCGTGGTCGTGCTCCTGTGATAAGCCAAATAAGTCTTACAGAGTGTACAAACCACTCTATCACCATCTGTCCCAAAGTATTCCCAGACTTTCGGCCGCTGCCATTTTCATACCGCTCTCAAATGCTCAAATCGGGGAAAGGGGGAAGAGAGAAAGAGAGAGACCAGCCAGCAGAGTGCGCACGGCAAATACTTCCTCAAGTTTGTTTTCTTTGGCGGTGCCATTATTTACCACTGCTGTTAGCCTTTGGTGAAGCCGAGGTTAGCCACCTCGGCGTCAACCCCGGGTGTAGCCGCTGTCAGCAGCACCGGTGTCCGCCTCGAGTGTAGTACTACTAGTGGTGTGGAGGGGAAATACCTGATCTCAGGCAAGCGAAAGGTCTCTGGACGAGCCGTTTGTGACCAAAAATAAATAAAGGCGAATATTCGACCAAAAAAATTGTAGTCGACTCATTTTCATATTCGATTACGTCGACAACGTCGAATAATCGCGGCAGCACTAATTCCAGTCGCCTTTCCAGTGAGTGCACCAGTAAGTTTTTTATTCATATTCGGCTAATCCAGGGGTCGACAGCGTTAAATACTCAAAGAGCCATTTGGAGAAACAGAAAAGAAAACACCTGGAGGAGAACACTGCAGATCTTTATTTTACCTGTAGCTCTGAATTAAAGACTATAGTGCTGCATTTATGAAATCAGTCAAATGCTACAGCGAATATCTAGACATATAGACGTATAAACTCTGAAAAGTTGAACATGAACCATCTCCAACGCCACAGAAGCACAGAACAGACTCACCATCAGCAGAACATCCGCTGTCACAGGGAGAACACTCATATTCCACTGAGTCGTGTCCTTTAGTCCCACAGAAGCTGAAGCATCAGCACCGAGCTATGTTTTCAGCAGCAGTTTATGCAGTTGAGTCATGTGGTTTTAAGTATGGTGTGCGAAATGTGGCAAAGCTGAATCAAACACATTATTACTCTCTATTTGAGTCCATGTAGGAAATAAAAATCCAAACTTAAATGATCCACCTGCAGTGAACCAAATATGCAGACTGTGTCACACGCCACTTTCGGCTTTCGGTCCTGATTTACACCAGCATTTTATCAAATATTTTCAGTGGGCGAATTTTTAGTGCATCTCTAACCTCGACTGAACTAAAGGTAAAAGGAGCTAAACACTTGGAAACTACCACTACATGACATCACAAGGTGGAACAGAGCGTTTTGAAATTTGGAGATGTACAAACTAATAATAAAGTGTTCCTCAAACAGGTGAGAATGAAACAAAACACAACTCCAGCTCTGTTTTTGAGGAGGGAGCATTACAACACGACTTACCCCTGAAGACCTGAGGGCAGTTTTAGTACATTCCTCCTCGCCTGGATTTTGTTCTTAATGTTTCTTTTCAAACTGCCCCTTTTACCCCTAATGAAGTGTTCTACCTCCTTTTGTTCAGTCCAACCTGTTATTTCACAATCTGCTGCTGTAGTTGTGTCATGAGGCTGTGAGAAAAGCTACAGGACCAGAAATAGAGATGAAAATAAAATTCACACTCTTTTATACAAAACCCACAGCAAACATGTGTAAACAACTTTTTGGACATAAAGAATCCTTAATTTAGGGCCTTAGCTACAAAAATGCAAAATATCAGGTCTAAGTAAATAAAAATCTCCTTATTGCCCTAAAAACAAAAAAAAAGTCCAGTCGCCCCGTGACTTTCCAGTCAAGGTCCAGGGCCAGAGCCACAGCACTTCTGCATTTCCAGGGTGGAAATTACATTTGGATTTGTTCATTTGGACTGAAATAAACCTTTAAATAAAAATAGAAAGAGATGCACAATTACACACACCAAGATGTGTCATTTTCCATGTGTGTGAGAATTAACTCCACTTAGAGCGACTTTTTCCCTCGTTATAAACACACACAGTCAGAGGAGTCGACCATCTTGACTCACTTCACTCTTTGGCAAAGTTTGGCTCCATCAAAATGGACGGAGCGCATGAGTTTGGGGAAAACAAAGTTCCTGTTGGACACTCGTTTTGCTCCCGTCATCACACAGCGTGAGTGTGACGTAGGATAAAGCCGCAGAAATGTACGGAAACCTCTATGTCTGCACTTCCAGAGGGGAAAAGGACGTTTCTGTCTGTTACACTTACAAAGTTCTGCGGTTATAGAAAACATATTCCTCAGAATTGTATACGATATCGTAGGTCTTCGAGGGTTAAAGCTCAAGAAGGGTTGATTTTGTGTAATACCAGACCTTTAACACCAGATGCCCTTCCACGTGCTGTTATAAAGAACCAGCAAACTAACGTACAACAGGATCAGCCCAGATGTCTGACCTTCATATTAACCTTCTTTGCTGCACAAAGTTGGTGGAAAGCTGAGTCACCACCCGGGTTCAAAACAGTATTTACTGCTCCATAATCAGCGTGTGATTGGCCGGCGAGATTGGCGTGTTTACAATAAGCGCTGGCGACATGCTAATTGCGGTCATTTGGCGTGCTGGTGAACGTTTTTACAGCGTGGCGGCTGATTGGGGGGTAAAAACATACGTGGCTATAATCACGGAGCGTTGGGGCGAGTCGGGCCGGAGCTCAGGGGGTGACCTGAGTCCAACACAGCGGGGAGGACGCAAACACAACACGTATGATTCACACGGGAACGGCCCGATTAAGGGGACGGCTGGAGAAAGGCGAGAAAGAGAAGAGCTAGAAAGCAAAACGGAAGGGGGCAAAGTACGGTTTTTGTAGATTTTATTTGGGACGGGGGGAGAATGAGAACAGATTTGGATATCGTACACGCTGCCAGTCAACTTTCTCATTCACTGTTTTTATTTTTACCATTTTCTCTCTGTGAATTACTACAGATATCTCTATAAATTGAATTACTGCTGTATTATTATAATTATAATATTATGCATCATTGTTGCTGACGAAAAATAAATGTCTGTATTTTTATCTCTATCCATTTGTCTCTCTATAAATCTATCAATCTGTATCGGTATATGTCTATCTCTGTCTATCTCTCTATCACTACCTATCATCCATCTGTCTCTCTATCTGTCTTTCCATCTGTCTAACTGTATCTGTCTCTTTATCTCTGTCTCTCTATCTCTCTATCGAGCTCTCTATCGGTCTGTCTTTCCATCTGTCTATCTGTCTCTCTGTCTATCTCTCTATCGGTCTCTCTATCGCGCTATCTATCTATCTGTCTATCTATCTGTTTGTCTCTTTATCTCTCTGTCTCTCATTCCATCTGTCTCTCTATCTGTCTGTCTCTCTATCTGTCTGTCTCTCTGTCTGTCTCTCTATCTGTCTATCTATCTATCTGTCTCTTTATCTCTCTGTCTCTCATTCCATCTGTCTCTCTATCTGTCTGTCTCTCTGTCTGTCTCTCTATCTGTCTATCTATCTATCTGTCGATCTGTCTGTCTCTTTATCTCTCTGTCTCTCATTCCATCTGTCTCTCTGTCTGTCTATCTGTCTGTCTTTCTATCTCTATTTCTCTAGCTATATATGTTGCTCTCTCTATCTCTCTATCAGTCTCTCCATCTCTCCATCTATCTATCTATCTATCTATCTATCTATCTATCGTTCTATCTATCGATCTATCTTTCTTTCTGTCCATCTATCTATTGTCTATATTTTTATACACACTGAACACATCAAATATACAGTGCCAGATTGATGGAATTATGTAGTCGTGTGTAATTGTACTTTTACTACTTTTTAAAAAAAAATATTTTCGACAAACCGAAGGGTGGCTACTTTTGAGGATTTGAATATAAAACTTGTTCTTTTAAAAAGTGATTTCTCTTACGTACATTAGACTCGCCGTTTATTTGAAACCGGCGTTTCCCAATATTAAAGGGGACCCAAAGAAACCCGGCTTTTATTTGGTATTTTACGGTACTTAGTTCAAACTAGGGCCCGACCGATATATCGATATGGTCGCTTGGAAACACATCGGCCTAAATCTTGCCGATCTGGGCCGATATTCCACGTGGACATGTTTTACCTCGTTCTAAAGCTCAGACTCTATATTCTGCCCATTTAATCCAGTTTACAGACAGATAAATGTCCTGATCTGAGATTGTGTTGTTTTTGCGGCCACTCAGTGTGAGTCTGGATTAAAGGACAGTTCTTAGTGCTGATCTGAGAGGAGCCTGTGTGAGGCTGAGTGTTGAAATGTGTCGGTCTGAAGCTCGTTTTGGTTCTTTCTCATTGGTTAGCGATTAGCCGCTGTAGCTCGCACACATAAACAGGCTGTTTTCTCTTCTGTTAGCGACTGTAAAGTGACTATAGTGGCCGTATATATGTTACTGGACACGCACTGATATGGAAATGAGCTGTGAATAGAGGTGTGAATTATCCGCATTTAGCATATGATTAATTACCGCAGTGCACACGCATTTACCGCTAAAGGCTAATAGCGGTAGTTTACTTAAGCCACTTTCTTTACTGGCTAGAATATCGTACAAAAACACCATTAGGCCGAACTACTGTCTTTAAATATGACGTAAAGAGGCAGAAGAACAAGAAATGTCGCCTAAATAAACCCGACTGAAAATCCAATAGAGCCAAACTTAAAGTTTTATAAACAACTGAAGATTTACAGTGAATTTTTACGTCATAAATATATCGGCGATCATATCGGCAGTGCCAACTCCCATTGTATCGGTATCAAATCGGCCGCAACAAACTCCATATGGGTCGGGCCCTACTGGACACCCTCACCTCCAGCTTCTCTCCGTTTCACATGTGACATAAGCTCCACCTCCGCCACCTTCGCCTGTTTCTCTCCAAGGACAATCAGCTTTGATCAAATGTATTCCGACCGGAGCCTCCATAAACCGGCGTGTCTGATTTTAAACGTTGAAGGCGAGGACTCGGGGCCGCGCTAAAGGTCGCAGCGGGCGAGCAATGGGATTGGGCGGCCCGGGCGTGTGGGCGGGATGAGGTGCGGCGCTGGATGACCATAGTGACACGCGTGTAGGTGGATAATAGCATTGAATTTCGATGAGGAAGTTCCATATTACTCTGCCAATCAAACCTGCGCCCGGCTGAACTGACGGCGCTGCAGCTGTCAGTCAAACCTGTGTAATTATAATGCTACCAAGAATACTCACCCGACGACCTGACACGAGGGGTTTTCATTACTTTACAGCAGGATTTTCAATGGTTATAATTGAAAAATTGCAACGCCTGACGTTATTTAAGTAGCAAAACATCCAGGCCAACAACTAATCTCGTATTTAAAGACCGTACACACACAAAAACACAGCTGGAGTTGTGTTTTTGTTTCATTTACACATGTTTGAGTAAGTTTTTATTATTAGTCTGTACATTTTCCACTTTGCGATGTCATGAAGCGATAATGTTCAAGTTAACAGCTTCATTTTAGCTTTTGTTCACTAGATATCGGCAATTTCAGAGCTGAAATAATCCAAATGATTCTAGTGAAGTGGAGTTTGATGAGGATATAATAGTATAACATAAATCAGAAGCGTGATATGGGTCCTTTAAATGAACTGTGCACAAGATTTTGATTTTAAATTGCATAAACTTGACCCCAGATGAGGTAAACACAATAATAATAATACATTTCTATTTATCAGGCGCCTTTCGGGACACTCGAGGTTGCTTTAAATCAACGTAAACAAATTAAATATGATTAAAACATAGTTAAAGAGAGCCTAGAGTTAAAGTGGGACAGTATTTAATCGATTGATTGTATTTAGTATTGTTCAAATTAAAATCAAAAATAACTTTCACTGATAAGAATTCTAATGCAGATTTATTCTTAATCACAAAACCACTGGACATTAGTGTTATATTTATGTTATATATATTTCTGTTATAATTTGTTTGTTTTTTGTTCAAGACAGTTAAACAATCACAGGTTCAAATGTGATTTTAGTCCCTTTTTTTTTACTGTAAGAGAGCAGGTTACATACAGCACCTTTATTATTATTATTATTATTATTATTATTAATAATCAAAGTTTTTTTTATGTATTTATTTATTTTTTATTCCTGGTCAAAGTGAACCAGCGATCTTTGGGTCTTTGTTTTTTATCTGTAATTTAAACATTTCGTGGAGGTTCTGCACACTGTTACCTGCCGTCACAAATAAATAAAATCAAACAAAAATGTCCCACAGTATGGCATTAAACCATCTTCACTCCATGTGCTTTCCAAGCAATAAAAACACATGTAAAAAGACAAATATTTAATGCCATACTGTGAGACATCATTTCAGACGAAGAAATTATACTAAAAGAAAGGACGATATATTGTGATTTATCAATAATTATGCGCGTGTTGTGTGGTCCTCAGTTTTATTTGACTTATTTACTGCTATTTGATGATTTTTATGGTTTTCCTTTTAATTGATTTTACTCCTTTTATTGTTTTTCAATTGTTTTTTATTAATATATATTGTTTTTGTTTATTAATTTATCTTTTGGTTGTCTTCATTTTTTTTGTGTTGTAGAAATAAATAAAGTGGATTTGGATTTGAATAATTACGCATAATATTATGGTCGAGAACACGTTTACAAGAACAAAATCTGATTGTTTTTTAAATCATGAAAATACCAAATGGAAACTCGTGAATTTTCGTGAAAAATACGACTTTAAAAGATCGATTCGGGCCCATTTTGAATCGACACGAGAACTTACACAGCGCATCTTAAATTAATCAAACGTGCTGCGAATATTGACCATTTAGGACCTTGTTAAAATGTTCAAATTACTATTATCAATTATCTTTTGTTTGAGCGAAACAATGTGGATTCGTATAATGACGGACGCCAATTATCCCAGACTGCATTTGTATAATCAGACTAAATTAAATCAAAGTTGTGGAGAACGGGCTTATGCGGGTCCGGCTGCAACATGTAACCGAGATCCTGGTGCTTTATTCGCTAATTAAAGACAAATTGGTGCTAAAAGTAATTATTGTGATTAGCTGTGATTCGTCTGACTGTTCTGACCACAGATCCAGTTTAATGAAAATTATATTAATTAGTTGTGTTTTTCTACCACCAAGTCAGATGTGGTGTCCCAACGGCGGTTCAGTCCACACATAACAGGCTGAAAGGACGAAATGAACACTTTAAATTATGATTTTTATAGCGTTTGGGGCTCACAACTGGAGAAATGTTCTATATATTGTGTTACGGGTGGTTTCATAGCTCAAAAATGGCTAGAGAAACACTCATTCCTGGTCTGGTTTGGTCTCTGTGAAGATAGAAAGGTTTAATGCCAAACTGTGGAACATTTCAGACAAAGGAATAAAGGAATCTCCACGGAGAAAAGAATATGGAGATTTGTTGGTTTGGTTTATGGTTCCTGTTTCAGTCCTCCTGGTTTAGTCCTTATTTTGACCTGGTTTTGGTTTGGTTTTAGTCCTGGTTTAGTCCTGGTTTACTTTTGGTTTAGTCCTTATTGTGATCTGGTTTTAGTTTAGTCCTTGTTCAGTCCTCTTTTAGTCCTGTTTAAATCCTTTTTCAGTCCTCCTGATTTAGACCTTTTTTTGACCTTGGTTTAGTCCTGTTTTAGTCCTGGTTCAGTCCTGGTTTAGTCCTAGTTTGACCTGGTTTTAGTTTGGTTTTAGTCCTGGTTTAGTCCTTGTTTAGTCCTATTTAAATCCTGTTTAAGTCCTTCTGATTTAGAGATTTTTTCGACCTTGATTTAGTCCTGTTTTAGTCCTGGTTCAGTCCTGGTTTGGCCCTCATTTAGTCCTGGTTTAGTCCTGGTTCACTCTTGGTTTAGTCCTTATTTTGACCTGGTTTTAGTCCTGGTTTAGTCCTTGTTTAGTCCTATTTAAATCCTGTTTAAGTCCTTCTGATTTAGAGATTTTTTCGACCTTGATTTAGTCCTGTTTTAGTCCTGGTTCAGTCCTGGTTTGGCCCTCATTTAGTCCTGGTTTAGTCCTGGTTCACTCTTGGTTTAGTCCTTATTTTGACCTGGTTTTAGTCCTGGTTTAGTCCTTGTTTAGTCCTCTTTTAGTCCTGTTTAAATCCTATTTCAGTCCTCTTGATTTAGACCTTTTTTCGACCTAGATTTAGTCCTGGTTCAGTCCTGGTTAGGCCCTGAGTTAGTCCTGTTTTAGTCCTGGTTCAGTCCTGGTTTGGCTCTAAGTTAGTCCTGGTTTAGTCCTGGTTTAGTCCTGTTTTAGTCCTGGTTCAGTCCTGGTTTGGCTCTAAGTTAGTCCTGGTTTAGTCCTGTTTTAGTCCTGGTTCACTCTTGGTTTAGTCATTATTTTTTTGTGAAAGCCCAAAAGACTCGTCGACTCCAGCGGCGGTGAGAGGCTCGAGCAACAAGTGAAGATCGACTACTGACGAAGAAGAAGAAAACTGAAAGTTGTTGAAAGAAAATGTTTTGGGAATGTTTTTTTTTTTTGGCGTTTTTCAGAAAATATAATTCACTGGTAAATAAATGTGATTAGAAACGACATCGGTGATCGAGTCTTTTGGGCTTTGGTCTGTGCAGTGGGAAATCAGCAGAGGGAAGTGTGAGGTGCTTCTAAAGTTGTTTTCTAACGTTTCCAGACACTAATGAGTGAACCAGGCAGAGCGTTTGGTTTGTTAGACTCGTGGCTGTTGTCAGATGGGTTAAAGTGGAGTTAAGCTTCTTCAGTCTGAAGCAAATTGGTGTTTTACCTGGAAGTTCAGAACTTGCCCCCATCACTGCACTAGTTCAGAACTTGCCCCCATCACTGCACTAGTTCAGAACTTGCCCCCATCACTGCACTAGTTCAGAACTTGCCCCCATCACTGCACTAGTTCAGAACTTGCCCCCATCACTACACTAGTTCAGAACTTGCCCCCATCACTACACTAGTTCAGAACTTGCCCCCATCACTGCACTAGTTTGTTGCCTTGACAGACTCACTGCCACAGTGAGATCTCCACCGAGGAAACACTGATCTGTGCCGTTTTTTGGCTTCTGACAGAATTCCATCTCCTCTAGTGACGGACTTTAGCTTCAAACGTGTCAGAGTTCAACTTTAACTTTAGTCTCTTTCATTTTGGACAGGGACCGAACCTTTGTCGACTATTTTGAAATTAAACGCAATTTATTTTTTCCAAGACCTTTTTCCAGACATTAAAAGAGCTTGAGTTTAAAAGTCATGTCTGTGTGTATTATTCGATGACGCATTTGGGGTAAATACTGTTATGTGATTGATTGAGATGAATTAATTACAAAATCTGTAATTAATTTGATTTTTTTTTTTCCAAGTCCCACCCCTACTTTTCATACAAAGTAGTTCAGTTGTTACTTGAGAGAGATATAACAGCTACGTAACACATTTTGTCATGTATTATCTTTGCTTTTAGGAAAATAAAGTCTATTTTCAGTCTCGGCACTGGTATTGAAATCGGTATCGGAAATGAAAAGGCTGGACCAGTGCAGTTATTTCTTTTTTTCCACAATAATTTCAGATAGTGGTGCCATTATTCAGCCCCAAAGACGTGAGTGTTGTCAGCTGAAAGTGCTTTCAGACATAAGATTAATATGACAAGTTTGTGGAGCCGATCCCGAACAAAAAGTGGACAAAGTTAATTCACAGAGAAGGAGAAGGAGCGGCAGTCAAATCAGATAAACAGATGTCTGAATCTTAGGTCTGGTGTGTTATCGCCTCACCATGCCCGGGTTGGTGACGATCATGCCTTTGCACTCCTCGGCGTACTTCTGCCACTCCAGCTCCTCCCACTGAAGCATGTCCGCGATCTCCTCGGCCGGGACCAGAGCTTTGCTGCTGCGGAGGACGTACAGAAGGACCTGGTGCATGGACAGGACCTCCTTCCCTCCATCTGAAACACACAGAGGAGATTACAGACCACGGAAGATGAGAGGGGGTCCGGCATGGATTTTATTCAGTCGATATCCGATATTGGACTGGGTGTTGTGACATTTGCTGATACAGATACGGTAATAAAAGGCTCTGTGCCCATTATTATTTTATCTTTGTTTAACCAGGAGGTCCCACTGAGATTCATTATTTTTTTTCTTAAGAGCTCTGGCCAATGCAGCAGCAACACAATTAATACAAAACACTAAAATCACAAAACATCACATCATAAAACCTACAAAATGTCACTGTATTGTACAGAGTCGGCGTCAGAGCACATCTCCTGCAGGGGCGTGGGTCATCAGCAGGGGGCGCACTGCCATTTGAGAACTATTTTAACGCAGTCGATTCAAACACCAGAAATGCTTCAAACACGTTTTTCTTTATTAGTATTAGGCTCATTATTAGCAATAAGGCCACTGATGTGAACATTAAACAACGGCCTCACACTCCTCAAAAACACCACGAACAACTTCACTGAAAGAAGCTCGGGCCATCGGGCAAGAAGTCGCCTCACATCGGGCAGCACTGACCCAGGGCCTCCAGGCACTTACGTCCACCACAAAACACAAATCCAACACCAGCAAACGTCAATCAACAATTCATCATCTTAGCAGGTCTTACTGACTTACAGAAGAGGAGCAGGCGACGAGTAGGCGACTGCTGAAACATCTGAGTACTCCGTCCTTCCATTCGTTCGCATTTACGCGTCAAGTCTTTCTCGAATGCAAGCTGCAAGAACCTGGCGTTTCTCTCGTGTAGCATTGTGAAGTTTCATGTTGATGGAATCCACGGTCTTTAGCCGCAGCCTGTTTCCAGTTACTAGAGCCACACCCACAAAGCCCTGATCCAATGATCCAGATTTTCTTGTGCTCCTGAACTGGTCTAAGCCATTTTCGTAAATCTATTTTTTGGCGAAAATGCAAACTGATTCGAGTGGCACGCTGTCCTTTAGCCTATTTTCGATCAAACTAGGGCTGCAGCTATCGATTATTACAGTAATCAATTATTCTGTCGATTATTTTGTTCAAATAATCGAGTAATCGTTTGTTATTGTCGTGTCTACTTTGCACATGTTAAGTCCACACCACCTGCACTGACAGATCCACGTGTTTTGAGATGAGGAGCACGCGGCGTACGAGCGCATCGAGCGCATCGAGCGCATCGAGCGCACCGAGCGCATCGAGCGCACCGGAGCGCATCGAGCGCATCAGAGCATACCGAGCGCATCGAGCGCATCGAGCGCATCGAGCGCATCGAGCGCATCGGAGCGTACCGGAGCGTACCAGAGCATACCGGAGCGTACCGGAGCGTACCGGAGCGTACCGGAGCGTACCGGAGCGTACCGGAGCGTACCGGAGCGTACCGGAGCATACCGGAGCGTACCGGAGCGTACCGGAGCGTACCGGAGCGTACCGGAGCGTACCGGAGCGTACCGTGCACTCCTCATCTGAGGAGGAGGTTCTGCTCTTATTACACATCCATGGGCGCCGCGCTGTTGTGTGCACAGTGAAGTGCAGCAGTCGTGCGGAAACTTTACCTCTACCACAAAAGGTTCCGGCCATCGCCGAGCGTATGAAAATAAAACAAAGCATCGAGGCAAAAAAAAAAATCGATGCATTTTTCTAATCAATTTAATCGATTAACTCGATGAATCGTTTCAGCCCTAATTCAAACTGTTTGACGTGTCTACGGCAGCAGCTCAACAGACGCTGAAATCAAATGTAACAAGTTTACTCAGCGACCAATGAGCACTGACCACCAAAATTATACGATCTCCCCGTTTGGTTTTATTGAAGTTACAGTTTGTACATATATTATAATAATAATAATAATAATAATAATAATAATAAAAAATAGTAATAATAACTAAAAGTTTTTTCCGCCTGTGCCTGGGGGGGGCACGGCCCACAAATGCCCCACCTTGCCCCACCTTGCCGCCGACACCGGTATTGTATATGTATGACTGATGATAATAAAGCTTTGTGTTTTACAGGTTTGTCAGAGCCTCTCAAAGCGTCGTGAAATGAAAGTGCCGTTTGCGTGAGTGATGATGGTGGTGGCGCCGTTTGGACTGGCAGCTGCACTCAGGTATATACTCAGGTGCGACTTATATATTAAAATATATAGTTTCACATGTTGGTTATTTTCACACTGAGCCATGAGGGGGCGCTCTAGGCTTGTGTGCCAGTATCTGCTACTCCTATTACTCCTGCACCACTGAAAATTTAAAGTTTAAACATCTACGTATAAAGAGAATTGAGAAAGACTGAACACAAACGCCCCCAAAAAGAAAATCATGGTGAAATCTGCAGCCGAAAGCGGTGATCGAGCAGCAGAAAGAAAGTTTGGAGTGAGCGAGAAACACCTGCGTGAAGTCGCCCCATCGAACACAAACCTACACAAAAACTATATCAATCGTTTGTGCTTCGTTTGTGCTGCAAAAAGTTTTGTTTGTGCTTCTTTAGTTTTGGAGAAATTAACGATTCTTTTACAGGTCAAATTGGGGTCAGCCCCACAGGAAGCTTCAGAATGCTCGAAAACGCCCAAAATGGAGTCAGTCGTTTGTGCTGTTTTGTTTGTGCGATTCTGGTTATTCAGATATGTGTGGCCAATGACATCGCTCAGCCCCTCAAAATGTGAAACAGCCTCAAAACAGGCAGAAAATTATAGAAAACATTTGTATATATCGTTTGTGCTGTTACAATTTTCATTTAAGTAAGTCTCAGTCTTTAGTAATTTGCTTTTGATTCATATTTTATATAATAATACAGACTTTTCCACAGCCTCAGATCGTTTCTCTTCACTAGTTTTGTGGAGTTTCAGCTGAGCAGAAATGACGTCCTATAATTACCACAGAAATAATAATGAATAATTTTAGAAATAAACTCACACAAATGAAACTGTCACAGCACAAAACAGCACAAACCAAATACAAACGTTTTCTATCATTTTCTTCTGTTTTGAGCCTGTTTCACATTCTGAGGTTCTGGACGACGTCATCGACCAAAATAAAACTGCAAATATCTGAAGAACCAGAATCACACAAACGAAACTTTTTGCAGCACAAACGAAGCACAAACGATTGACTCGATTTTGGGCGTTTTCGAGCATTTTGAAGCTTCCTGTGGGGCCGACCCCAATTTGACCTGTAAAAGAATCGTTAATTTCTCCAGAACTAAAGAAGCACAGATGAAACTTTTTGCAGCACAAACGACTGACGTAGTTTTTGTGTAGGTTTGCGTTTGATGGGGGCGACTTCACGGAGGTGCGAGAAACGTGTAAGAAACTAGTTAAAAGCGGAGGAGACTCAAACTGCAACAAAGAAAACAAAAAAAAACGCTGTTAGTGCTTCGTGCGACGGCGTCAGTCCGTCCCAGGGCGGCTGTGGCTACAACAGTAGTTTACACCACCGGGTCTGGAGTGAATGAAAAACGCTCTGTAAATAATGCTCTATAAAACAGCGCTCAATCCAATCCAATCCACTTTATTTATATAGCACTTCATAAACAAACAGTTTCCAAAGCGCTGCACAGATACAAAGCAAGGACAACAATAATAAAATAAGAATAAACACTCAGCTCTTTGTGACATATGTCTTTGATAAGCTCTATATAAATAAACACAGTGATTCATTCTGTCCGCACTCGGTGGTGTAACTGTAGCCACAGAGTAGGCACAATATAAATGAACACATTAAATAAAATAAAGCATGAAATAAACGAATAAGCAAGTCAATAAAAAAACATAAAAAATACTAAAATTAGCAAAAGGAAAGACAGCACGTAGCCTTAGGGGACGTGCAATCAAAACAGGCTTAGGGAATGTGCAATTAAAACTTGTGGTCACATTTGGTCTCTTATTTATTTCTGTTTTACGGTGGATGTTTGTGTGGTGCTGATGCTGTTGTGTTGTCCTGACAAATTTCTTCCACGGGAGACAATAAAAGAATTATCTTATCTTATCTCATCTTAAAAATAGCAAATAAAATCAACAAAAAACAGGAGGACCACACAGTTCTCACGCCGTGTTCAAAGCCGAAACGAGAATTAAAAGAATCGACTGAAGGGGGCGCTCTTAATGTGAATGTATCTTGCCCCAGGACAGATATATTGAATAAGCAGCTCTTGAGGTCAAATAAAAGCCGCCGCCGCCGCCGCACACTACAGGAGAATTTGCCCGATTTTGGCTGCGATTTCTTCTCCCCGAGTTCGAGGAGGCGTGACCCGACTTTTTGTCTTTTGTCTGTTTTTGTCGGTGTCAGATCAGAACCACCAAACATCAACAACGCGACGGAAACAGACGATAAAACAGAGTCAGGGGCAGAGGAACGCAGGAAATAGTGAAAATAAAGACTTTATTACTCGCTTAATGTAAAGGAAAGAGAATAGAAAATGTCCTTTGCAAATGATGACATCCAGTCCACAAAACTGCGCTATTAATGCAGTGTGTGGTGTTCTTTAAAAGTAAAAAAAACAGTTTCCTCGTGTGTTTGTTTACACAGACAGGGTGTGGTGAAGCTGCAGATTAGCGACAGTGACTCTATTTTCTGTGGACTTCATCATTAACCTTTAATGCGTTCAAACCCTCGAAGACCTACGACATTGTGTACGATACCGAGGAATATGTTTTCTATAACCGCAGAACTTTGTAAGTGTAAAAGACAGAAACGTCCTTTTCCCCTCTGAAAGTGCAGACATAGAGGTTTCCGTACATTTCTGCGGCTTTATCCTACGTCACACTCACGCTGTGTGATGACGGGAGCAAAACGAGTGTCCAATAGGAACTTTGTTTTCCCCAAACTCATGCGCTCCGTCCATTTTGATGGAGCCAAACTTTGCCAAAGAGTGAAGTGAGTCAAGATGGTCGACTCCTCTGACTGTGTGTGTTTAGAACGAGGGAAAAAGTCGCTCTAAGTGGAGTTAATTCTCACACACATGGAAAATGACACATCTTGGTGTGTGTAATTGTGCATCTCTTTCTATTTTTATTTAAAGGTTTATTTCAGTCCAAATGAACAAATCCAAATGTAATAAACACCTGGAAATGCAGAAGTGCTGTGGCTCTGGCCCTGGACCTGACAGGAGCTGTTTCCAGGACTGGACCAGGAAAATAATGGAGCCACTGCACTTTTTTTGTTTTTAGGGCAATAAGGAGATTTTTAATTTACTTACAGACTTGAGATTTTGCATTTTTGTAGCTCAGGCCCTAAATTAAGCATTTTTTATGTCCAAAAAGTTGTTTCTACAGGTTTGCTGTGGGTTTTGTATAAAAGAGTGAATTTTATTTTGTTTTTTTTTCATCTCTGTTTCTGGTCCTGTAGCTTTTCTCACAGCCTCATGACACAACTACAGCAGCAGATTGTGAAATAACAGGTTGGACTGAACAAAAGGTCCTGAGGTCTTCAGGGGTTAAAAATCCTGTATCTGAAGATTTGCAGCACATTTCACAAATAATAATAATAACACAGTTTGGACTGTGGTTTTGTTGTTGTGAAAAAGTCTCATAAACTCATCTAATAATTAATAAATGATGTAATAAATGCATAAGGTAAATGAGGATCTGATCCAGTTCTGTTTTTTATACTTTTAACAGAGTAAAAATCAGGTACAGCGCCTTTAAGAACTCAATTTAATCTCGATAAATTCCATTGTGTCGAATAAGAGCTCGTTATTTTTTTCTAATCAAAAGAAAAATGTAAAAACTGGACGCCACATTGAAAGTTCATAATGCCAAAATCTCGGACTGTATTTTACGAAGCGTAATTTGAGCAAAGCCATCAACAGTGGAGTAAAGTGGGCCGGTTTAAAAGGAACAAAAGCTTTTCACCGTGGCGATAATTGATTTAGAACACAAAAGTCTCAGTTTTAGCGGTGCCAGTTCAAGAAATTAAACTATTATTATGGGAGAAATTACTTTCATTGGAGCCGTAACAAAGCTCCATTTGGCCAGAATCCTTGGGTCTGAAAGCAAAACCGACGTCGCGTTTTTCACCTTGTGTCCACGGCGCAGTTTGTCTACGCGCAGGTGAGAAACGCAAGGTTATTCTACTTACCAAAAGCTCACAAAATAACTGTTATGATCCTAAAATGTTCAACCCGATTTCTAAAGAATGTGTAATTTTCGACACTCAACGGGCTCATATTAGGCTATTTTCTGATGTTCTAATGCAGTTTCCTCATCGAAAAACAAACCTGGAGTCGTTTAAAGCACAAACCCTGCACATTTAAGACGACAAAACAGAAAACACTTCCACTCTGTGATGTCATACGCTCATACAGGAAGTGCTCCACTGTGTTTTTAAACTCCGCACACCTTCACTTGAGTCATTTGGTTGATTTCAGACCTGGAATTGCCGATTTCTACTGAACTAAAGGTAAAAAAAAGTAGTTGTTGACTTGAAATCTACCGCTTCATGACATCACAAAGTGGAACAGAGCGTTTTGAGGTTTGGAGATGTAAACAGACGAATAATAAAGAGTTACTCAAACACGTGTGAATGAAACAAAACACTCCAGGTCTGTTTTTGAGGATTATAACAGGGAGAAAAGCTCATAAAAGTCCATTTTCTGTAATGTAGGACCTTTAAATCGAAGGACTTTATTTTCTATTCCCGCAAGTCCTTATATCTGTGTAATCCCACAGTGGTCCAGGAATAAACCAGGTCTAAACCAGGTCTAAACCAAGTCTAAACCAGGTCTAAACCAGGACTAAACCAGGTCTAAACCAGGTCTAAACCAAGTCTAAACCAGGTCTAAACCAGGTCTAAACCAGGACTAAACCAGGTCTAAACCAAGTCTAAACCAGGACTAAACCAGGTCTAAACCAGGTCTAAACCAGGTCTAAACCAAGTCTAAACCAAGTCTAAACCAGGACTAAACCAGGTCTAAACCAGGTCTAAATTAGGTCGAAAACAGGTCTAAACCAAGACTAAACCAGGTTTAAACCAGGTCTAAACCAGGTCTAAACCAAGTCTAAACCAGGTCTAAACCAAGTCTAAACCAAGTCTAAACCAGGTTTAAACCAGGTCTAAACCAGGACTAAACTAGGACTAAACTAGGTCTAAACCAGGTCTGAACCAAGTCTAAACTAGGTCTAAACCAGAACTAAACCAGTGAGGGATTACACAGATATAAAACCTGGTTTAGACCTAGTTTAGACCTGGTTTAGACCTGGTTTAGTCCTGGTTTAGACCTGGTTTAGACCTGGTTTAGACCTGGTTTAGACCTGGTTTAGACCTGGTTTAGTCTTGGACCACTGGGGCATTACACAGATATAAGACCACAGGGGCATAGAAAAGAAAGTTCTATTATTTAATACTGAAAATCCCCTTCTCAGGTCTAAATAAAGTGTTTTTATTAGTAAAATCAGGTCTGTTCCTCCGTATCGAAAGAGAGTTTGAGGATTTCAGTCTGGTGGCCGCGCTCGGACCAAAAGCCCGGAGAGTTTGACAACAGCAGAGGAGGTGTCACAGATCATAACAGCACACAGGAGTGGACAGGCGTCTCCTCTGCAGGCTCCGAGTCTGAGCCCAGTCCTCCAGCTTCAAGAGAAATCGTTTTTTGATGGAAGGAGGTGGGTGGTACGAGCTGTCAAAACAAACCGGGCCCAACCGTGGAGCAACAGCACCATCAAGTGGACGCGGGGGGAATGACGTGTGGAGCCGGGGGGACAAAATGACGAGGTTTTTCAGTGTTTTGTCTGATTATTTTGGCTCGGGTTTGTTGCCATCGAACTGTGGTCAATATTTATAGTTTCACGTGGCATTTTGTGGAAAAAATTAACTCAAAAATCAAAAATGCAGAGATAATTTACACGCTGTTTCCACATGTCCCTATATCTGTGTGATCCCACAGTGGTCCAGGACTAAACCAGATCTAAACCAGGTCTAAACCAGGTCTAAACCAGGGCTAAACCAAGCCTAAACCAGGGCTTATATCTGTGTAATCCCTCACTGGCTTAGACCTGGTTTAGACCTGGTTTAGACCTGGTTTAGACCTGGTTTAGATCTAGTTTAGACCTGGTTTAGACCTGGTTTAGACCTGGTTTAGATCTGGTTTAGTCCTGGTTTAGACCTGGTTTAGACCTGGTTTAGACCTGGTTTAGACCTGGTTTAGTCATGGTTTAGACTTGGTTTAGACCTGGTTTAGATCTGGTTTAGTCCTGGTTTAGACCTGGTTTAGACCTGGTTTAGACCTGGTTTAGTCATGGTTTAGACTTGGTTTAGTGCTGGTTTAGACCTGGTTTAGACCTGGTTTAGTGCTGGTTTAGACCTGGTTGAGATCTGGTGTAGTCTTGGTTCAGACCTGGTTTAGACCTGGTTTAGACCTGTTTTAGACCTGGTTTAGTGCTGGTTTAGACCTGGTTTAGACCTGGTTTAGACCTGGTTTAGTGCTGGTTTAGACCTGGTTTAGACCTGGTTTAGTGCTGGTTTAGACCTGGTTTAGACCTGGTTTAGTGCTGGTTTAGACCTGGTTTAGACCTGGTTTAGACTTGGTTTAGTGCTGGTTTAGACCTGGTTCAGACCTGGTTTAGACCTGGTTTAGACCTGCTGTAGTCCTGGTTCAGACCTGGTTTAGACCTGGTTTAGACCTGGTTTAGACCTGGTTTAGTGCTGGTTTAGACCTGGTTTAGACCTGGTTTAGTGCTGGTTCAGACCTGGTTTAGACCTGGTTTAGTGCTGGTTCAGACCTGGTTTAGACCTGGTTTAGTGCTGGTTTAGACCTGGTTTAGACCTGGTTTAGACCTGCTGTAGACCTGCTGTAGACCTGGTTTAGACCTGGTTTAGATCTGGTGTAGTCTTGGTTTAGACCTGGTTTAGACCTGGTTTAGACCTGCTTTAGACCTGCTTTAGACCTGGTTTAGACCTGGTTTAGACCTGGTTTAGTGCTGGTTTAGACCTGGTTTAGACCTGGTTTAGACCTGCTGTAGACCTGCTGTAGACCTGGTTTAGACCTGCTGTAGACCTGGTTTAGATCTGGTGTAGTCTTGGTTTAGACCTGGTTTAGACCTGGTTTAGACCTGCTGTAGACCTGCTGTAGACCTGGTTTAGACCTGCTGTAGACCTGGTTTAGACCTGGTTTAGTGCTGGTTTAGACCTGCTTTAGACCTGGTTTAGACCTGCTGTAGACCTGGTTTAGACTTGGTTTAGTCCTGGTTCCACCACCAAGTGGACGCTGGGGGAATGACGTGTGGAGCTGGGTGCAAAATGACGACGTTTTTCCGTGTTTTGTCGGATAATTTTGGCTCGGATTTGTTGCCATCGTATCTGTGGTCAATATTTATAGTTTTACGTGGCAGTTTGTGGAAAAAATTAAGAAAAAAGCACAAAAATAGAGGAAGTAGCTCAATACAAAGTTAAAAACACAGAAAGCTCCATCAGAAATGCAGAGGTAATTTACGCACCGTGGACCGTAGAGTTGTTTTTCTGACAGTTTAAACTTTTATTTAACAAAACAAAGGTATTATAATTTAGCTTTATTAGTTTAAATGTAATATAAATGGTCTAAAATACTCTTACCAGGTAAAAATCTGACAAAACGTGGCATGAAGTGGAAGCGCTGGCACTGCGGCGTCTCACTCTCTTCGTCTGGACCTGGGGAATAACACAGAATTTAAGAAATAATTTTGTACAAATTTAATTCATCTATATTTTTTGTAGTTCTTGTTTAAATTATCAAGTGAGTGTATTGTGAAAATATTAGATTAGATTAAATTAAATATTAGACATGCTTTGCTCTATTTCTTGTGCATTATGGGCTGCATGTGCGAAAATACTGCTCTTTAAAACTAGAAAAATACACTTTCTTTAACTTAAAATGCTCTAGAAACAAGTGAAATTTACTTATTTACTATAGTTAGGCCTTCATAAATCTCAACACAAGATAAAAACACTTATTCTAAGCAATAACTTAAGTTTTAAGTGATCTAAAATGAAGCATAAAACACGAATTCTCAGACTAAATTAAGATGAAAAATCTTTAAACTAGAATCTAAAACTGTTATTGAGCGTTTTATTCTTGATTTTAGTTCATAAATCTTAATAAAATTCTTTATTTTAAGACTAATTACCCAAATTACAAATGGCAGCACTCTGCTAAAACTTTCTTTCTTTAATCGTTTAATCTTTCCAGAAGGTGCAGAGATTATTTTTAGAGAAAAAAGCATCTAAAATACTCTTGTTTTAATAAAGGCCAGTGTCTTAAACACCATCCTGTTTTGTTTGTTTTGTGCATTCGAACTGGTTTAGAGATATAAATACTAAATAATCTTACACATTTAGCAGTCATTAAGTATATATTCCTTTAAATGAGATAAATAAGATTTTTTTGTCTAGATTTAAGAGAATAAATCTTCATTAGTTTTATTAAATTTGCTGTATAAAAATTATTTTAGACGTCGACTAGGGAGAATTTTTGTATTATTTTTTTTTATAAGTCAAACAGCAAAGTCAAATTTTAACGTAATAATAACAGGTTTTTTGGCGTTCGCTTTAGAGTCGGTATAACAAGTTAAAGATGATCAAAATATTGTTATACATTGAAAAAATAAACAGCTGTGTAACTTTTTTGGTTGGGGGTCGTTCACATGCTTGTTAATTTCTTTTTCTTTTATTTGCTTAATTCATTTTATTTTATTATTTATACTTTACTTTTTCAAAACATTTTGTATTATTATTTTAGTATTCTTTCTTTTGTTCTTTTTCGTTCTTTCTTTCTATCATTTGTTCTTTCTTTTTCATTCATACTCGATGTACGTCTCACGATATTTATTGCAATATTTTGTGGTGAATCTGCTCCTTTTTCCTCTAAAAATGCTTCACAGACTTAACCCAAAGAATGAAGATGTAAAAGTGCTTAGAACAGTTATTTCTTCATGTCGTCTGCACTGAAACGGAGCAAAGGATCATGGTCTATGTAGTTCCCTCTGTTTTTTTAGCTATTTCTGCATCAGAACTGTTCATTTAAGCAAAGAGACTTGGGATTCGATATATCGTGACGCTCCACGATGTTACTGTGAGACCTTTGACCATACGATATCACCAGATTTTTACGTTATTTTTACACCCCTATTCGTCAGGCTGTTTTCTGTGTCTGTTTTGTACCTGTGAGGTTCCAGTCGTACAGCTCCAAAATGTCCTGGAACAGATACGAGGAAAACAGCTCCAGACCCCGGACACAGTAATTCTGAGGAGAGAAAAGGAGCAGAGACAACGAAGAGGGTTTAAGATTATTTTTTTAAGTACAATAAGGAGGACAGGTGAGTGTGTAAATGGGGCAGGTGATGTTTGGCAGATGCTTCTTTAAAAAGACGCAGTACCTGATTTTTACTGCCCTAAAAAACCTGAAAAACAAGTTTATAAGAGTTTATAAGAGCTTTTCACAACTTTCCATCACTTGATAATTAGATGCAGACAGTGCACAGGAGACTCATTCTGACGTCTAGAGCTGCTTAAACCATACAGAGCTTAACAAATCAGGTGTTTGCTGCTGCCATACGTAATTTAACAGCATTTCTGTTTACCAAAATATATTTTTATGTTGCTATAATGGTTAATCCTCCAGTTTATGCAAGATCTTTGTTTTAAAACCACATCTTTAATGCTAAAATAGAACTATTGTTGTTCTCCATACATTTTAAGGTTTAATGTTTTCCAAAGTCTCACCCACAGCGTTTCTGGAAACAAGTGAAACTATCTGGAACTCAAGAACAACAGCGAGACTTTGCAAAACGACATAAAAACAATAAAAACAAAGCAGCAAGAAAGGATCACACAACATATTCACATTTTTGAATAATATTTGTCAACAAGGATTATTTTGTTATTCAAATTGGTCATTTTTATAATGAATAACAATGAAATTATCACTGTATTTTTTTCAGACTATATGTCACTCCGAAGTATAAGTCGCACCAGCCAAAAAATGCACAATGAAGAAGAAAAAAACATGTATAAGCTGCATTTTGGGGGGGGGAATTTATTTTATAAAATCAGACCAAGAACCAACATTTCATCTTGAAAGGAAAGTTATAGAAGTTATAGTAATAAAAATAACCCAATATAGAACAACCCGTGTGTCATTCGTTCATTCGTTTTTCAATACAGAACCAAAAATAAGAAAACAAAAAAAACGACTCTTTTCTTTATTAATTGTCTCTAAAACCAAAATGAAAAAACAGATAACGATTTGTTTTTTTCATTTTTGATTCATATATATACGATTCATATATTTGGTCTATGGGCTGTCAGTGTGAAAAATTTAATATATAAGTCGCACCTGAGGATAAGTCGCAGGAACCACCCAAACCCTGAAAAAAGTGCGACTTACGATCCGAAAAATACGGTAATTTGAATCGCACTGCCAACCTGTGGGTCAGTGGACAAACGCTCTACCAACTGAGCTACACACAACAAGTAAGGTGTGGAAAAGTGTCTTGCCCAAGGAAATAGCAACAGAATGCATGGGGTGGAGCTGGGATCAAACTACGAACTTTTACCCAAGAGTTGCAAACAGACAATGCAATTCACAATTCAATTAAAAAAGTACCGGATTCGTCTGTAGAATCTGTTTAAACCTCGACTTTCCTTCACTTTATTTTGCTCAAATACGTGAAAAAAAAAGATTTAAAACATCTGTAATTAATGAAATGGTTTTATTGGAGGAAATATACTTTGACATTTCTAAATCTGTTATGAATAAAACTTGTGCTGAAGGGAGTGTGGTTTTGTGTGAAGCAGCTGCAGGCGTGACAGTCACACCGGAGAACGCGCCGAGATCGCTGAAGGTTCGACGCGGTTGTGAGTAAAACGGGAACACGTCGCTAAGTGTTTGTTGACATTTGTTGGTGTTACATTTCAGTCTCGTATTTATCAGGGAGCCATTAGCGCCGTGTGCATCTGTGTGTTGTTCCCGGTTGTAACAGTCGAGTCGCTGAACATCTGTGTCAAAATGAAATAATTAACAAGCCCCATTAACGAACGTTTGAAAGCTCAAACAAGGCATTCAGCGCCATTAAAGCTATGAAAAATAATGTGGTTTAAGTGGAGCGCGACGTAAAGGCGGGAGATTATCTGATTTTATAGATCCAAACTCCAGCTCGGTTTAAATTGGTATCATCTTTAAAGCTCCAATATTACACAAAACTGACTCTTGTGAGCTTTAGGCCATGTTGTTTTCAGATTTATCTGCTGTATTTTCCAGAGTATAAGTAGCACCAGCCAAAAAAATGCACAATGAAGAAGAAAAAAATATATACAAGTCACATTTTTGGTGGAAATTTATTTGATAAAATCAGAGACCAAGAACAGACGTTTGAAATTATAACAGAAACGACTTGTCCATCACGTCCAATGTTTTTGTGATTAAGAATAAATCAGCATTAGAATTATCATGAGTAAAAGTTTTGTTTGATTTGAACATGTTTAATTCATATCTGGAGCCATATCACTCAGATTTATCAAATTTAATATCAAAATCTTACATTCAGTTCCTTTAAACCAGGGGCGGTTTTTTCCACATGACAAACAGAAAATATTGTGCAGGGCCGGGCCAATATACTTAACTATATACTCTATTCTACATAATATTAACTACACTACAAAAAAGGATTTTATAGCACAGTTAAACTGACTTGAATTAAGCAGATTCATCTTAAAAGACCAATTTAAAAAAAAATTTACTTAATAAGATGAGATTTTTTTACTTGTTTCAAGATATTCCATCCTGATTTATCTTATCTCGATATTACAACTTATTCTAAGCACTTTTTTATATTAAATCAAGCCAGGTTAAGCCTCTTTAACTTCCTTCTCCTTCAATAAGGTAAAAATCTTGCCATAAATACTTGAAACTCGTGTTTTCTGCTTAGAACAAGATTCATATTTCGTCTTGTTTTAAGAAAACTTTGTAAGTGAAAATTTCTTACTGCACTGGCAGAAAATTCCACTTAAAATAGGGCATTTTTACCTCAAAATTTTTAATTTTTCTTATTTTTGATAGGACTTTTTTGCAGTGTAGGGCCCGGCCAATATATCGGCTGATATTAGCTCTTGGAAACATATCGGCCTAAATCTTGCCGATCTAGGCCGATATTCCACGTGGACATGTTTTCCCTTGTTCTAAAGCTCAGACTTTATATTCTGCCCATTTAATCCAGTTTACAGACAGATAAATGTCCTGATCTGTGGCGGGGCATCAGGATTTTTCTGAGGAGTCATTTGTCTGTGTCCGTCCCGCCCCTGAACACATCACCATGTGTGTTTGTTTACAGCCGCAGCCTCAGATCCACCTGCACAACACTGAGATTGTGTTGTTTTTGCGGCCACTCAGTGTGAGTCTGCATTAAAGGACAGTTCTTAGTGCTGATCTGAGAGGAGCCTGTGTGAGGCTGAGTGTTGAAATGTGTCCGTCTGAAGCTCGTTTTGGTTCTTTCTCATTGGTTAGCGATTAGCTGCTGTAGCTCACACACATAAACAGGCTGTTTTCTCTTCTGTTAGTGACTGTAAAGTGACTATATTGGCCGTATATATGTTACTGGACACACACTGATATGGAAATGAACTGTGAATAGAGGTGTGAATTATCTGCATTTAACAGATCATTAATTACCGCAGTGCACACGCATTTACCGCTAAAGGCTAATAGCAGTAGTTTACTTACGCCACTTTCTTTACTGGCTAGAATGTCATATAAAAACACCATTAGGCCGAACTACTGTCTTTAAATATGACGTAAAGAGGCAGAAGAAAAATAAATGTCGCCTAAATAAACCCGACTGAAAATCCAATAGAGCCAAACCTAAGTTTTACAAACAACTGAAGATTTACAGTGAATATTTACATCATAAATATATTGGCGATTATATCGGCAGTGCCAACTCCCATTGTATCGGTATCAAATCGGCCGCAACAAAATCCATACCGGTCGGGCCTTAATATTAACACCATTTTTAAAAATAAAAAGTAGTAAATAGCATTATTTTGACGTACTGTTAAGACTGGTAAGAGTATGTGTTATGACTAAGCAATGAACAAGTGAGGTTGCCTTACAAAAATTTAAAAATAAAAAACCAATAAAAACCAATGCAGCTTTAGTCCATGCATTGGTAAGATTATAAAATATGTTTATTTTTTTTATTTAATTGCGAATGAGCATAAACTGGCTGGTCTGGGTCAACCAAAGGCCCAGGTCTGTTTTATCATCCAAATATTCAAATCATCGATCTTGTATTTATTCAGTTACGGGTATTTACTTGTATTTATTTACTGTGAGTGGGCTTGCCTCTCCACAGACCTGACCTGTAACTCCAACGTAGCTCAAATTACACTCCCAGCTCCAGCTCAGTGTCATGCCTAATCTCTCTCCTTGAATATAAACTTCATGTTATCAGAAGTCGCAGATCTGGACGATAAGCAAATCCCGTTGTAGCTCCGTCGTCTCAGTCGGCGCGTTATCGATTCGCTGGAGCAGAACCCGAGTCTAAACCTTCTTCCTTCGGCGTCTCTGGAAAGATTAGCACTTAGCTTAGGCGTGCGCTCTCGGTTTAGCGGCGCGCGGAGGTCCGGAGGTGAGAGCGGCTCAGCGGTGGAGCTCCAGAAAAAAACTAAAAGGTGACGAGGAGACGAGCGAGAGAAATAAATCGAAGGCACGAAGAAGCGGGTAGAAATTGAGTAACGTTTTGAGAAAATTGTAGTTTTTGGAGTAATATTCAGACCTTATACTTTTACTCCCACGGGTCTATGGAAGATCATTTGCTTCATCAAATTTTTTAACTCTGAAAAAACATATCTGAAGTGTTTTTATTCTGTATTTCAGTTTATGAAGTATATATTTTATGTTTAAAAGGTCACCTGTACACTATACGGGATAAAAAAGCCAAAGATATCATCACTGTAACAGACTTAATAACTACAATATGCTTAACTTTGATAACTCCGTTTCCTTCTCCCATGTCCAGTTGGTCTTCAAAACTGTTCACAACCTGGCTCCACCTTCACTCAAAGAGTTCATCCAACTGTCGGCTGATACGGCCACAAGAGGAACAAGAGGCACCATTAGGGGGCAGCGTAACGTGCCTAAATGTAGAACAGCCTTTGCTCAATCAGCTTTTCCCTTTAGGGCTGTTCAAGAGTGGAATAAGCTCCCATCTGAGTTACTGAGCTTAAATGACCTCTCTGCTTTCAGTCGAGAAGTGAAAGATGTTAGAAAAGCAGACATGCAGGCACTTTTAACTGTAAGAATGATCTGTGTATGTTTATTGGGATGGACGTGTCCTTTGGTAGACAAGGACTTGTGTGATAATTGATGTAATGTACTGTGTGTATGTGAAGATTGGGAAAATTGTTTAAATGAAGTGACACGGGCTGCAAGTTTAAATGTAAATATTGCACTCTGACCCGTCCCCCAGAGGACTACAGATGGAAATTAGCTGTAAAGATAGAATCTGGTACAAGCATCTCTGCCTTTGTGCTTAATGTAACTGTACATTGTCCTTATAAATAAATAAATGAAAATTAAATGGAAAAAAAATAAGAGCCCAGTGCATTTGTTTTTGTGAAATCAGCGTCTCTACATGTGTGACGGCCGTTTTATTCCAGCGTCTCATTCTGCTTCATGAGGCTCTGATGAGGAGATCACCTGAACCAAATCTGATTTAAGGAGGAAAAGGAGAAAAAACCCTGCGAAAATCAGGGTTATTCCACCAAATCTTGATTTCGTTACGTTAAAACATCAGTATTGAGTTGTTTTAAAATGAATATGATCTTGTTTTCTTCGCACTGTTTGACTGAAAACATTTAATCTTTTTGGTTATTTTGACCCCTCCTGTGGGCTCACCACCTGCAGAGGGGTTCATGGGGGGTCAGGTGCTATGAGGATTGGGCAGCACGCTGCCCCCGCGACCCAGCCGGATTAAGCGGGAGAAGATGGGTGGATGGATGGATGGATGGTTATTTTGACCACTTGTCATTTTCTGCAAATAAATGCTCTAAATGACCTTTTTTTTTTACTCAAACACAAACCTGTAAGTAGTAAAATCAAAACTGATCATTTTGCAGTGGCCTCTTATTTTTTTCCAGAGCTGTATTTGCAAGGCCTCAAATTCAACAGTCAAAATGGATTTTCTTCATGTTTACGTCACAAAACCTAAAGACGTTTGGAAATATGCAGAGGACGACTTCCTTTGGGCTCAGCTGACGATAGAAAACTGAGAAAATTGCCCGATTTTCTTCATCTACAAGTCATTATATTCTTTCTTTTTCCCTTTTAAAAATTGCCTGTTCATTTGTGAATACTAACTTGTCTAACTCCATTTTAAAAAGCAAAAAAAATATATATAATTGTAGTGTTTTGTTTCATTCAACAGATCAGTAATTAGGACCGGGCTGTCTGCACTGCAAATTTCCCTGATCTGGCCAAGATTTAAAAACTTAAATCAGGTTATTCGTGTTGTGTTCAGATTTATTATCGACTTACTCGTTCTGAACTGGTCGTATAACGTAAAAAATTGTCACAGATATTTCTTCCATGACTCAGCTCGTCAGAAAATCTTAAATTTAGGCAATAAATGTTTAAAAGAAGCAACAGTTTTCCTCTTGCAGCACTTCACTTGTTTTTAGATTCAGTGACACAGATTTGCTTAATACAGACTGAACACAAACAACGATCATGTAAAACTGATTTAAAGTACTTATATCTAGAATTTAGCATCTTTGAATTTATCATCAGGTCATGAACACTAACAATTAACTGGTTTTAAGCATGTTTATCTAGAATTTAGCAGAATTTAAAGCATTTTATCTAAAATTTAGCATCTGAAAACATATCAGCCCAGGAACACTGATCATAAACTGGTTTTAAGTCCGTTTATCTCAAACGTATTCCAGCCCCTGAACACTCACAGAGACGCTTTATTCTAGTCTAGAGGTTGTTTATTTTAAGAGAACTTGTCAAGTAAAATGATCTTGCTGCACGGAGAGATTATTTCACTACTTTTAAGTCATTTTCTGATAGATTTAAGAGTTTTTATATCTTACATTTTGGCCAAGCTTTGTTGCAGTCTGTAAGTGACATCGAAGGTGCGATTAGAGTCCCGTCGCCCATGGAAAACTCTGACGCAGCTGCTGAAATTATCTTCCATACGGGTCATTCACAAAATGGGGGCCTTTTGCGTCCCAGAGAAATTAAAATCTGACTGTATTTGGACTGTACTGTGCTATATTCAAACATTTTAAAGCAGCCGCCCTTTGCTTTGTTTCCAGCGCTGCAAACTTGACCTTCACCCTCACTGAGCGTCATGATGAAATCTCCTGAAATGGTTCCTACTTCACGGCTCTGCCTCGGGGTCAGAAGAAATGCCAAAAAGTACAAATCAGGCTTCAAGGAAAAGAGTGGATTTTTCATCTGTTGAGTTATTTTGATTTTCTGTTTTGTTTGCAACATCCCACACGTCAGTGAGAATCTACAGTGTAAAAAATGATGGAAATAAAGAAGAAACGTGAATGAAAAAGTGTGCCCAAACTGAAAGTGAATGAGCGCAAGTTTGATGCAGGCAGTTTTTGTGATATTTTAACATGCACTTACTCCAGAAATGCAAAAAACATTTCAACTTTTTAAAAATTCTTCACAGTTGAATGGTGTGATCACAATGGACACATTTTTAGCACTTTTGCAAACATCTATTCTGACTTTTGCTAATGGGCAATACAAACGATATTCAGATAAGGGATGGGACAATAGACCTTTTTCACTACGGCCGGAAGATTCCCGCTTTAGGTTTGCGGAAGTTCCGGTTAATGGTTTTCTGTAGCAAAACGTGCGTGCTCAGTCGTTCACTAATGCTCCTCGTTGTTCTCTGTTAAGCTTTCGTCTTTACCTGCGTGAAGTCGCCCCATCAAACGCAAACCTACGCAAAATCTATGTCTGCAAAAAGTTTCGTTTGTGCGATTCTGGTTCTTCAGATATTTGCAGTTTTATTTTCGGTCGTTGACGTCGTCCAGAACCTCAGAATGTGAAACAGGCTCAAAACAGGAGGAAAATGATAGAAAACGTGTGTATTTGGTTTGTGCTGTTTTGTGCTGTGAGTTTTCATTTGCGCGAGTTTATTTCTAAAATGATTAATTATTATTTCTGCAGTAATGATAGGACGTCATTTCCGCTCATCTGACAGCGGCAAACTCCACAAAACTAGCCTCAAATCGTTTATCGCCACTAGTTTTGTCATCGGCCCAAAATAAAACTGCAAATATCTTAAGAACCAGACTGGCACAAACGAAACTTTTTGCAGCACAAACGATTGACGTAGTTTTTGTGTAGGTTTGCGTTTGATGGGGCGACTTCACGGAGCTTTCGTCTTTCTTCCCTTGATCGTTGTGGATCATTTCTTCATAGACAAAATGTTTATCCTTTGTGTGGTTGAAGATTTGGCGATGGGGCAGATTTGTGAAGCTGGTTTACACACACTTTTACCACAGAAAACCATTAACCAGAAGTGCTGCAACCGTTCCAGCCGTTGTGAAAAAGGTCTGTTATTTTAACCATGAAAACCGTGACACTAAATCTGCCCACTTCAGACGTCCTTCACCCTCAGTATTTGCCCGTATCCCCGTGTGTCCCACTGACCTCCGGACCCATCTCCTCGATGAAGTGGATGGTGTAGTCGATGTTGAAGCGGATGACTCGACACAGTGGGATCTGTGAAGGACCGGACTCATTAGTGCCGTGAGCAGATTTTCAGGAAACTCATTAAACAGAGCTTTGGAGCTGCACAGGTATTTATAGAAAGAAGAGAAGAAAGAACCAGGAGATCATCAAGGACACGTGTTTGTGTGTGTAAAAGGCCAAGAAGGATCTCTAATCGATAGGACAAAAATAACTACACAACCAAAAGGAGAGGGATTCTGTGACAGTGTTACACAATGATTTAGTAAAAGAGAAAACTCTGATAAATAGTGCCATAATAATATTCTTGCAGTACAGTACACTATTCAAACAGGATAAGTGGTTTAATTTAGTAAAACTGACACAATAAAAATAAGACTATGGTTAGATTATAATTATGAATTCAGTCATTGCATTTATACAGCGCCTTTCAAGACCCTCAAAGACTCTTTACAGTTCATTCACTCCACACTCAGGGGTGTAAACTACTATTGTAGGTAGGTAGGTAAGGTTTATTTTTATAGCGCGTTACACAGACACATGTCCCCAAAGTGCTTTACACAGCATTTTACAGAGCATTCTTCATTCACTCCATACCCGGTGGTGGTAAGCTACTGTTATAGCCACAGTTGCCCTGGGGCAGACTGACGGACTGACGGTCCCTCCGACCACCACCAACACTCACTCACACAACTTTCACACCTACAGTGCATGTTTTGGGTTGATGGGGGAAACCGGAGTGCCCGGAGGAAACCCATCCAGACACGGGGAGAACATGCAAACTCCACACAGAAAGGCCCGGGCGACCCGGGGATCGAACCCGCAACCTTCTTGCTGTGAGGCATGAGTGCTAGCCACTCAGCCACCGTGCCGCCATTGTAGCCACAGCTGCCCTGGTGAAGTGTCTTGCCTAAGGACACAACAACAAAAAACAACAGTTTTTTGTGACCGGCACCCCACTGTGGCCCCTGATTTTCCCAGTGTCTCCCATCCAAGTACTGACCAGGCCCGGCCCTGCTTAGTTTCTGAGATCTGACGAGATCAGGCTTTGACACAAGGTTTGGCCGTGATAAAAAGGGGAGGGAAAAAGGTCTATTAAGCAAATTTGACTCTTTAAGTCATATTTGTTTTGTTTCATTTACACATGTTTGAGTCACTCTTTATTATTTGTCTGTCTGCATCTGCAAACCTCAAAACGCTCAGAACGTGTTCCAACTTGATGAAGCGGTATTTTTCAAGTGAACAGCTCCTTTTATCTTAGGTTCAGTAGAGATCTGCAATTCCAGATCTGAAATCATCCAAATGATTCCAGTGAAGTTGTGTGGAGCACTTCCTGTATTACCACATCACATTATGACATCACAAGGTGTTTTCCATGTGAGAGAAGAACTCTAAACCTGTGTTAAAAATGTGTGAATGAAACAAAACACAATTCCAGGTCTGTTTGTGAAGAGGAAACTACATTAGAACATAGATCAGAAAAGAGCTTAATATGCAAAGTTACCAGATTTTCAAAATAAAAACCACACCCCTCATTTTTTGGTGGTTGGTAATAACAAAATTGTGAAACGAGTGCGTAATTAAGAAAAATTGTTCTGCAGAGTCAATTCATGACGAACATGTACAGTCATGTGAAAAAGTTTGGACACCCCTGATCATTTTCTAGATTTTCCTTTATAAATCATTGATTGTTCGGATCAGCAATTTCAGTTAAATATATCATATAGCAGAAAAACAGTGATATTTGAGAAGTGAAATGAACTTTATAGGATTTACAGAAAGTGTGCAATAATTACTTAAACAAAAGTAGGCATGTGCATAAATTTGGACACCCCAACAGAAAAATTACATCAGTATTTAGTAGATCCTCCTTTTGCAGAAATAACAGCCTCTAAACTCTTCCTGTAGCTTCCAGTGAGGGTCTGGATTCTGGTTGAAGGTAATTTTGACCATTCTTCTTCTTCACAAAACATCTCCAGTTCAGTCAAGTTTGATGGAGCCCGAGCATGGACAGCCCGCTTTAAATCACACCACAGATTTTCAGTAATATTCAGGTCTGGGGACTGAGACGGCCATTCCAGAACATTGTACTTGTTCCTCTGCATGAACTGCCTTAGTAGAATCTGAGCAGTGTTTAGGGTCATTGTCTTGTTGAAGTCTCCAGCCCTGGGGCAACTTCAACTTTGGCACTGATTCTTGAACATTGTTCGCAAGAATCTGCTGATACTGACTGGAATCCATGCGACCTTCAACTTTAACAAGATTTCCAGTCCCTGCACTGGCCACAGGCCCACAGCCTGATGGAACCACCACCACATTTTACTGTAGGTACCAAGTGTTTGTCTTGGAATGCTGTCCTCTCTTTCGCCCTGCACACCGCCCTTTGTTATGTCCAAATAACTCAGTTTTAGTTTCATCAGTCCACAGCACCTTATTCTAAAATGAAGCTGGTTTGTCCAAATGTGCTTTAGCAGAGCTCAAGCGACTCTGTTTGTGGCATGTGTGCAGAAAAGGCTCCGTCACATTACTCTCCCATACAGCATCTCCTTGTGCAAAGTGCTGAATAGTTGATCGATGCACCGTGACACCATCTGCAGCAGGATCATGTTGTACGTGTGTGGAGCTGGTCTGTGGGTTAAGTTTGACTGTTCTCACCATCCTTCACCTCTGCTTATCTGAGGTTTTTCTTGGCCTGAACTAGAACTGTGCCTGTGGTCTTCCATTTCCTCACTATGTTCCTCACAGTGGAAACTGACAGCTGAAATTTCTGAGCTAGTTTTTTGTATCCTTCCCCTAAACCAGGATGTTGAACAATCTCTGTTTTCAGGTCATAGTTGTTTTGAGGCTCCCATGTTGCCACTCTTCAGAGAAGATGCAAAGAGGAGAACAACTTGCAACTGGCCCCTTAAATCCCCTTTCTCATCATCAGCTTCACTTGTGTCTGTAGGCCAAGGGTCAATGAGCTCACCAAACAAATTTTGTGTTCCAAAAATTAATGCTAAAGTTATTAAAATCAATAAAACAACAAGGGTCCCCTAATTTATGCACATGCCTACTTTTGTTTAAGTAATTATTGCACACTTTCTGTAAATCCTATAAAGTTCATTTCACTTCTCAAATATCACTGTGTTTTTCTGCTATATGATATATTTAACTGAAATTGCTGATCTGAACAACCAATGATTTATAAAGGAAAATCTTGAAAATGATCAGGGTCCAAACTTTTTCACATGACTGTAAGTCCATATAGTCACATTTTCTTTGCGTTTTGGTCATTTTTTAGCAGATTTTCTGTATTTTACCTAAACAAATGACAGTTTATGCCTCTCTTTACTGTTGGCAGGATCAGATTGGTTAAAAATAGGGACACCTGAGACATTTCTTGTACAAAACTGGGACAAGTGAGTGGTTTTGGATAAATCTGCTGGGACAGGGGACACGGGGCTCAAAACTGGGACTGTCCCAGGTAAACAGGGACATCTGGATACCCTACTTTAAGTTTATAATCTAACCACGCTTCTCTCACAACTTTTAATTAATTCATTGCAAGTTTAATCACTGAAGGACTGGCCAATTTACAGATTTAGCACCGCAAAACAAATTAGACTCCGTCCCAAATGCAGCGACACGCAGCTCACGCTCTCAAACAAAGACGGCGAGGATAAACTAGCCTCTCCTGCTGCTAATCTCCCACTTAAACGCCTTTGTTGCCGTTTTAGCCGATTAACCCGGGAGCAGCACCCGCGTTAGCCTGGCGCGGCGGCTAACTAGCGCGGCGGCTAACGTTGCTAGGTCCGGCGCTAATCCCCCAAACAGCCTGCTCTTTAGCGCGTTAGCCCGTCGCTTTTAACAAGGGTGCGTTTGAATTATCCAGTTCAAATCTCCAGCTAATCCTCGCGGCGCTACTTTACAAAGCTAGCAGGGTATCGACCGCCGGTGTTTTATTATTCAAGGAGCCGGAGAGGTGAGGGCACGGGCGCCGAAAAAAAAAAAAAAACCTCTCTCAAGGCAAAAATACGCGTACATTATTTAAGGCAGACGTATTGATTGGGCACAGGCCGAGCTTTAAGATGAAACAGACGCTGAAATGGAGGGTTTAAATCGTGACCTTGGTAATGTCTCCAACAAAGACGGGAGATTCACGCAGAAATAAAACTCCAAATGTGATTATTCAAGTAGTAATATTAGCGGGTGTTAGTAGTGGTAGGTAGTAGAAGTCGAAGTTGCAGTAGTAGTAGCAGTAGAAGTAGAATTAGTAGTAGAAGTAGTTGTAGCAGTCGCAGTAGTAGTAGTAGTATAAGTGTAGGAAAAATACCGTATTTTTTGGACTATAAGTCACTCCAATATTATCGGTGGATATGGGCTCTTGGAAACACATCGGCCAAAATCTTGCCGATCTGGGCCGATATTCCACGTGGATATTTTACCTTGTTCTAAAGCTCAGACTCTCTATATTCTGCCCATTTAATCCAGTTTACAGACGGATAAATGTCCTAATATGTGGCGCAGCATCAGGATTTATCTGAACACATCGCCATGTGCACTTGTTTACCCTCGCATCGTAGATACATGTGTGCACATATTCTGTCTATGTGTGCGCAACACTGAGATTCTGTTGTTTTTGCGGCCACTCAGTGTGAGTCTGGATTAAAGGACAGTTCTTAGTGCTGATCTGAGAGGAGCCTGTGTGAGGCCGAGTGTTGAAATGTGTCGGTCTGAAGCTCGTTTTGGTTCTTTCTCATTGGTTAGCGATTAGCTGCTGTAGCTCGCACACATAAACAGGCTGTTTTCTCTTCTGTTAGCGACTGTAAAGTGACTCTAGTGGCCGTATATATGTTACTGGACACACTGATATGGAAATGAGCTGTGAACAGAGGTGTGAATTATCAGCATTTAGCAGATCATTAATTACCACGGCGCAAAGGCTAACAGCGGTACTTTACTTATAGCACTTTCTTTACTGGCTAGAATATCGTACAAAAACACCATTAGGCCGACCTACTTTTTAAATATGACGTAAAGAGGCAGAAGAACAAGAAATGTCGCCTAAATAAACCCAATTGAAAATCCAATAGAGCCAAACCTAAGTTTTATAAACAACTGAAGATTTACAGTGAATTTTTACGTCATTAATATATTGGCGGTTATATCTACAGCTCCAACTCCCACTGTATCGGTATCATATCAGCCGCAACAAAATCCATATCGGTCGGGCCCTACTCCGGAGTAGAAGTCGCACCAGCCAAAAAATGCATAATGAAGAAGAAAAAAACATGTATAAGTCACACCGGACTATCCAACCATCCATTTTCTTCCTCTTATCCGGGGCCAGGTCTAAGCAGGGACTCCCAGACTTCCTGCACCCCAGACACTTCCTCCAGCACCTTCTGGACCCCGAGGTGTTCGCAGGCCCAGAGACAGAGACCCTCCAGCGTGTCCTGGGTCTTCCCCGGGGCCTCCTCCCGGTGGGAAATGCCCAGAACACCTCCCGAGGGAACAGATGCTCCTCCCCTCAGCTGCTGCTCCTCTCCACATGGAGGAGCAGCGGCTTTAGTCCGAGCTCCTCCCGTGTGACCGAGGAAACTAATTTCTTCGCTTGTATCGGCGTACTGGTCCTTTCGGTCGTTCCCCAGAGCTCATGACCACAGGTGAGGGGAGGAACGTGACTGAGGTAAATCCAGAGCTTTGCCTTTGGGCTCAGCTCCTCTTCACCGCAACGTCCGATACAGCGACCGCAATGTAATAAAAACAACCCAATAAAGAACAATCCGTGTATCATTCGTTCATTCGTTTTCAATATAGAACCAAAAATGAAAAAACACTTTTCTTTATTATTTGTCTCTAAAACCAAAATGAAAAAACGGATAACGATTTGTTTTTTTCATTTTTGATTCATATTTACGATTCATATATTTGGTCTATGGGCTGTGAGTGTGAAAAATGTGATATACAAGTCGCAGGAACCACCCAAACTCTGAGAAAAAAATTATAGTCCAAAAAATACGGTATATAATTAAGATGAGTCTGAAAATAGCTGTTTTAAGTTATGATGTAATGTAAAATGTAAATATTGAAGTAGCAGCAGCAGCAGTAGTAGTAGTAGTAGTAGTAGTAGTAATAGTAGTAGTAGTAGTAGTAGTAGTAGTAATAGTAGTAGCAGTAGTAGTAGTAGTAGTAGTAGTAGTAGTAGTAGTAGTAGTAGTAGTAGTAGTAGTAATAGTAGTAATAGTAGCTGTTAAGCCATGACCTTAGTAATGTCTCACATCAATGGGAGATTCACATAGAGAAAAAAGCAGTAGTAGTAGTAGTAGTAGTAGTAGTAGTAGTAGTAGTAGTAGTAGTAGTAGTAGTAGTAGTAGTAGTAGAAGTTAATGGCAGTAACTAGTAAAAGTAGGTAGTAAAAGTATTGGCAGATTTAATTCATAACTTTGGTAATATTTCCACTTCAAACTTAGAAAAAAAACCATCCAAATTGGAGAGGAGAGGGTCAAAGAGAGAAGCAGCTCTTCACACCAACACAGGCCTTTTGGAGAGGACGGGATTTTGAACGAGGCCAGAGTCAAGAGTTTGACCTAAATTATAAATGTGGTGGACAAGAGGAGGAGGAGAGGACGGAGAGAAGAGGAGGAGGAAAAAGTACAAATAAATTCCACGTAACCACAAAAACATGCACAATATGAACAGAAAACTGAATGGACGCAATTAGCAAAGGCTGCAATTTGTGTACCTTTCCTGTTGGAAGGTTCGTTTAACGCTTTTCTACATAAAGATCATTATTATTGCTTTGTCTGGAATGTTCCGCAGTACGGCATTAAACTTTTCCATCTTCACAGAGACCAAACCGGACCAAGTTACAGGTCAGATCTGTGGAGAACGCCTGTTTTTCTAGGTATTTTTGATCTATAAAACCACCTGTCGGGCTGGGTATCGTTAAGCCGTTGCCCATACGATGGTTGGGATGTCGATAGCCAGTATTGGTATCGGCTCCCGATCCAGCTCTTTTATGAGTATCGGACACTATTGGATCAGTAGCGTGATCAGACCGATCCAGTTTCACATGTTTTTGCAGCATTGACGCGCTTTACGGCAGCTGTAAATCAAAACGCCGCCATGTCGCTGTGTGGGACTTTTCACTACAACAAAACGAGAGTCAAACAGCGACGCAAACGCTGCAAACAAACAGATTCTCCTGGAGGAACCAGCAGAGCCACTTTAACACGAACAATTTGATTCGAGAATCATCCGGACGAGTTTGAGATTTACAAACGTAAGACGACAAAGCCACAGCAGCAAACACTGGAGGAGGCGTTTCAAAGAAGAGAAAAGCCTCGAAATGGCGACCAGTCCAAGAAAATAATGCAGAGGATTGTTGAATTCATCGCTTTAGACGATCAACCGCCGTCTGTCGTGGAACTTTTGTCGTCTAATGGACTTTTTGGAGCCAAAGTACAAACTTCCTTCATGACACTACACCAAAAGAATCGGTATCGGAAAGAGCACTCCTAAAAAAAAAAAATCTAATTGGATGCCAAAAAACCTTGATCAGGACATTTCTATACGACGCCCACCTCGATACACAGGCCACGATACGATACGTTTCTCCATACAGTGCACTTTCCATATACTTTTTCGATATATTTCAAATCGATTCGATACGGTTCAGTGAAAAACAAAGACGAAAAGTCTACAAAATCCACGAAGTTTGGGCAAAAACACCCATTTTACTGGAAACAATCGTAGCTTTTACACAAAATAATTTAGTAAACTAGACCTAAAAATACTCTTGGCGATATATCGATACAGCAGCCCACGATATCGATGCTGTATCATATTAAACAATACGATATATCGGTATTTCTGTATTTCTATATTTTTGCACCTGTAATTGAATAAATGTAAAGTACAGCTATTTAAAGTCACACTGTGGCACATTCCAGGCAGAGCAATGACGTATCCATGGAAACAAGAAGGTAATGGAACCCCCAACCAAAAAGTTACACAGTGCAGCTTTAAAAGACCTTATTTTTAACACAAATGACAAAATCTTCTGTTTTATTCTCCATAAATCTGTTCTGAAATGTGATTTTTGTCTGTTTATTGTATTTTTATTGCTTCTTCTGGACATGTTTAAAATAGGAACTTTGAGCAAAATCCTTTTATTAAAACTTAAATATGATTAAAATAATAAATAATAATTAAATCACAAATGAAATGCCCGTCAGAAGAATCACAATGAGAGTTTCCACAGATCGATATGATGTGTTAAATGTTAATTGTGTTTGAATCAAAGAATGAAAAGAGGAGAGAAGAGAGAGAAATACAGAGAGAACAATGGAGAGAAAGAGAGAGAGAGAAAGGGAAGGAGAGAGAGAGAAATACAGAAAAATACAGAGGACGATGAAGAAAAGAGAAGGGGTAGAGAGCGTGAAAGAGAAGGAGAGAGAGAGTGAGAGAAAGACAGAGAGAGAGAGAAAGACAGAGAGAGAGACAGAGAGAGAGAGAAAGACAGAGAGAGAGAGACAGAGAGAGAGAGAAAGACGGAGAGAAAGACAGGGAGAGAAAGAGAGAAAGACAGAGAGAGAAAGGCAGAGAGAAAGACAGAGAGAGAGAGAAAGACAGGGAGAGAAAGACGGAGAGAAAGACAGGGAGAGAAAGAGAGAAAGACAGAGAGAGAAAGGCAGAGAGAAAGACAGAGAGAGAAAGGCAGAGAGAAAGACAGAGAGAGAAAGACAGAGAGAGAAAGGCAGAGAGAAAGACAGAGAGAGAGACAGAGAGAAAAACAGAGAGAGAAAGACAGAGAGAGAAAGACAGAGAGAGACAGAGAAAGACAGAGAGAGAAAGACAAAGAGAGAGACAGACAGAGAAAGAAAAAGACAGATAGACAGAAAGAGAGAAAAACGGAGAGAAAGAGAGCGAGAGAGAAAGAAAGACAGAAAGAGAGAGGGACAGCGAAATACAGAGAAAACGTGAGAGATAGAGAAAGAGAGAGAAAGACAGAGAAAGAGACAGAAATAGAAAGAGAGAGAGAGATAGAAAGACAGAGCGAAAGAAAGAGAAATAGAAAGAGAGACAGAGAGAAAAAGACAGAGCGAAAGAGAGAGAGACAGCAAAAGAGAGAGAAAGAGAAGAGATAAGGAAGGGAGAGAGAAAGAGAAAAGAGGTAGGGAGGAGAAAGGAATGAGAGGGTGGAGACAGAGGAGGAGGAGAGAGCAAGAAAGAGAGAGAAGGGGAGAAAGACGAGGGGTAGGGAGAGGAGAGAGAGAGGAGAGAAAGGAGAGAGTGATTGTAAAGAGGGATTAGAGAAGGTAGAGAAAAAGAAAAAGGGGGGAAGAGAGACAGCAGAGTGAAGAGAGAGAACAGTGAACAGTGAGAGAGAGGAGTAAGAGACTAGAGAGAGGAAGAGAGGGAGACAAAAGAGAGAGGAGAAAACTGAGAGAGAAGAGATTAGTCAGAGAAAGGGATAGAGCAGGACAGAAAGAGAGAAAAAGGGTAGAGGGAAATAAACGGTAAAACCCGCAGAGGGGACGTCATCTGAGGCTCCAGAGACGGAACAGAAAGTGGAGTGAAAATACAGAACTTTGGTGTTTATTTTTAGAACCATTTGTAACTTTACTGTGCTCCATTTTCCAAAGGCTCAGAGGAGACGAGAGACGACTGTTTTTAAGGGCACAGATAGACCTGGTTTAGACCTGGTTTAGACCTGGTTTAGACCTGGTTTAGACCTGGTTTAGACCTGGTTTATAAACTGGTTTAGACTTGGTTTAGACCTGGTTTAGACCTGGTTTAGACCTGGTTTAGACCTGGTTTATAAACTGGTTTAGACCTGGTTTATAAACTGGTTTATAAACTGGTTTATAAACTGGTTTAGACCTGGTTTAGACCTGGTTTAGACCTGGTTTATAAACTGGTTTATAAACTGGTTTATAAACTGGTTTAGACCCTCGTTTAGACCTTGGTTTTGACCTGGTTTAGACCTGGTTTAGACCTGGTTTAGACCTGGTTTAGACCTGGTTTAGACCCTCGTTTAGACCTTGGTTTTGACCTGGTTTAGACCTGGTTTAGACCTTGGTTTAGACCTGGTAAAGTCCTGGTTTATAAACTGGTTTAGACCTGGTTTAGACCTGGTTTATAAACTGGTTTAGACCTGGTTTAGACCTGGTTTAGACCTGGTTTATAAACTGGTTTATAAACTGGTTTATAAACTGGTTTAGACCCTCGTTTAGACCTTGGTTTTGACCTGGTTTAGACCTGGTTTAGAGCTTGGTTTTGTCCTGGTGTAAACCTGATTTAAACCTGGTTTAGACCTGTTTTACACCATGGTTTAGTCCCTGGTTTAGGCCCTGGTTTAGCCCCCGGTCTAGACCTGCTTTAGACCCGATTTAGATTTGATTTAGACCTGGTTTAGTCAGTGGTTAAATTCTGACAAAGTCCTGGTTTAGACCTGGATTAGACCCAGATTTAGACCTGGTTTAGATCTGGTTTTGTCCTAGTTTTGTCCTGGTTTAGACCCTGGTTTAGACAGTGGTTAAATCCTGGCAAAGTCCTGGTTTAGACCTGGATTTAGCCCAGGGTTTAGACCTTGTTTAGTCCCTGGTTTAGTCCCTTGTTAAGTACCTAGTTTAGACCTGGTTTAGTCCTGTTTTTATAGGTATTTCTTGCTCTAAGCCCCCGTGTAATTGAATAAACATAAAGTAGAGCTGTTTAATGTCACACTGCGGAACATTCCTGACAGTCCAGCACCGCCTCCGCACCTCTGACAGTGTTGCACTTTGTGAGTACGTTACCGAGCTCGACTTTAAACAATTCATCACCTGACAGCTGACAACAGGGTGAAGGCAGGTGCGAGCAGTGCGGAATCAATAAATTAGGAGAATGTGAAATATAAAAGCGGGGAGAGCAGTGGAAATGGAGCGTACAGTGGCTTTGGCTGGAGCTGTCTGAGAACTCGTCTATTCTGTGGTGTAATATTAATGACGGGGCCCTATAGGATCCTGCTGCAGAGAGACGAGGGGCTTACATTAGTGAGCGGGGTGTGCGAGAAGAGGGAGAAGCCTTCGAACAGGTACTCGTGGTCATCGTACTCAATCACCGTGGGCCGGTCCGTCTGAAAAACAACACCAGGACAATTATTATTAACCCCGCCATCTTAAAACATTTGTCCTTGCCTGGATTTTTTTCTTAATTCTGCGATTAAAACTCCCCTTTTTACCCCTTAATGAAGTGTTATACATCCTTTTTTTTCACAGTCTGCTGCTGTAGTTGTGTCATGTGGCTGTAATAAAAGCTACAAGACCAGAAATACAAATGCAAAATAAAAGTTACACTCGGTATAAACAACTTTTTGGACATAAATAACGCATAATTTAGGGCCTTAGCTACAAAAGTGCAAAATATCAACTGTGTAAGTAAACTAAATATATCCTTATTGCTCCAATACGAAAAAAAAAAGTGCAATAACCCCATGACTTTACTGGGGCCTGTCATGGAAACTAGGGATCCAATCTTCAGTATTGGTATCATCTCCGGATCCGGCTCTTTTATGAGTATCGGACTGATCCAGTTTCACATGTTTTTGCCGTAAATCAGCTGTAAATCAAAACGCCGCCGTGTCGCTGTGGGGGACTTTTCACTACAACAAAACGAGAGTCAAACGCTGCAAACAAACAGTTTCTCCTGGGGGAACCAGCAGAGCCACTTTAACACGACCAGTTTGATTCATCACTTACACAAGAATCATCCGGACGAGTTTGAGATTTACAAGAGCAAAGAGGCAAAGTCACAGCAGCAAAACACTGGAGGAGGCGTTTCAGAGAAGAGAAAGTCGGTGAGGCTTTCGTCGTCTAATGGACTTTTTGGAGCTGAGGTACGAACTTCCGTCACCACACATTACAAAGACGGCGCTACCAGAGCTATTAAAAAAAAAAAAGGTATTGGATCGGTATCAGAAATAGCGCTCCTTAAAAAAATCAAATCAGATGGGAAGCCAAAAAATCTTGCTCGGGACATCTCTAATGGAAACGGCTCCTGTCAGGTCCAGGCCCAGAGCCACAGCACTTCCTGCACTTTCATGGTGGAAATTACATTTGGATTTGGACATTTGGACTGAAATAAATAAACCTTTCAAATAAAAATAGCAAGAGATACGCAATTACGCAGACCAACATGCGTAATTTGCCATTTATTTGAGAAATAACTGCAGTTGGAACAGATTTTTCAGCTGTTACGAACACAGACGCTCAGAGGACTCAACGGTCTAGACTCACTTCACTCTTTGGCAAAGTTTGGGCCGATCAAAATGGACGGAGTGCAAAAAAAGCAGGAAAAAAGTAAGTTTCTATCTTTAATGGTTGGAAAGTCACGCTCGGTTACATAAAACATATTCCCAGGTTTCGCATATGATACCGTCGGTTAAAGGTGCACTATGAAACTTTCCTCCTGGAGGATCTGAAAGCTTCTGTGTCTATGGAAACTGATTTTTCTTTGCATAGATTAAGGCCAAACCACAACTTTGACGTGTTCTGTGTGTGTGCTGACGTGTGGGAAATGATGAGCCTGTGGGTTATGTCTTAATAATAATAATAATAATAATACATAACAATTGTATAGCGCTTTCATGACTCTCAAAGACGCTTCACACAGATCAGGACAAACACAAATGAGAGAAATAGTTGAACAGGAGCTGCAGTTATTTAAAGGCCATTTTGAAGAGTTTTCACATTGTAAATAAGCACTTAAATCTATCAGAAAATGACTTAAAGGTAGTGAAATGATCTTGCTGCATGGACGGATAATTTTACTCGACAAGTTCTCTAAAAATAAACGACTTCTAGACTAGAATGAAGCGTCTCAGAACGAGTAAGTCGATAATAAATCTGAAAATAAGATGAAGAACCTGATCTAAATTCTAAAATCTTGGCCAGATGAAAGAAATTTGCAGTGCAGCTTTGGAGACAGTAACGACTCTTTTCTAGGTCAAACTGGGGTTGAGGAAGCTGAGTAAATGGATAAATATTTAGACATTTCCATATTTAGGTACCAGGAAGTTGGTGGGAGGAGACACGGTGATCCTGTAGTGGAACAGTTTTCCTGCGTTGTTGTTCATCGGACGACAAAGCTTCACAGGCTGAAAAAGAGAACGAGAAAAGGTTTCATTTTTAGTCCTGGTTTCAGATCTAGATAGACCTGGTTAGGCCCTGGTTTAGACCCGTTTAATCCAGGGTTTAGACCTGGTTTAGACCTGGTTTAGACCTGGTTTAGAGCTGGTTTAGAGCTGGTTTAGAGCTGGTTTAGAGCTGGTTTAGAGCTGGTTTAGAGCTGGTTTAGAGCTGATTCAGTCCCTGGCTCATACCCTGGTTTAGTCCCAGTTTTGTCCTGGTTTAAACCTGGTAAAGCCCTGGTTTATACCTGGTTTAGTCCTGGTTTAGTCCTGGTTTAGTCCTGGTTTAGTCCTGGTTTAGTCCTGGTTTAGACCTGGTTTAGTCCTGGTTTAGTCCTGGTTTAGTCCTGGTTTAGTCCTGGTTTAGTCCTGGTTTAGACCTGGTTTAGACCCGGTTTAGTCCCGGTTTAGTCCCGGTTTAGTCCCGGTTTAGTCCCGGTTTAGTCCCGGTTTAGTCCCGGTTTAGTCCCAGACCTTAAACCACATATGAGGGTAAAATGTGACGGTCGTTGCTCTTTGAGCAGATCCAGAGGTGTGAAAAAGCTTCTCTCCATAATCCAGGACTCGATCGACAAACTGTCAACACCTCAACATCATAATGTGCTCCAGGCTGAGAGAAGGAAAGAAACAAAACGGACACAGAAACAGAGGAGGAGGGAAAGAGAGGAGGACGGAGAGAGGAGGAAGAAAGAGAGAGGAGAAAGAAAGGCAAGGAGCAGCAAAACAGACACAGAAACAGAGGAGGAGGGAAAGAGAGGAGGGAAAGAGAGGAGGAAAGAGAGGAGCAAAGAGAGGAGGAAAGAGAGGAGCAAAGAGAGGAGGAAAGAGAGGAGGGGAAGAGAGGAGGGAAAGAGAGGAGGAAAGAGAGGAGCAAAGAGAGGAGGAAAGAGAGGAGGGGAAGAGAGGAGGGAAAGAGGAGGACGGAGAGGAGCAAAGAGAGGAGGGGAAGAGAGGAGGGAAAGAGAGGAGGAAAGAGAGGAGCAAAGAGAGGAGGAAAGAGAGGAGCAAAGAGAGGAGGAAAGAGAGGAGGGGAAGAGAGGAGGGAAACAGAGGAGGACAGAGAGGAGCAAAGAGAGGAGGAAAGAGAGGAGCAAAGAGAGGAGGAAAGAGAGGAGCAAAGAGAGGAGGAAAGAGAGGAGGAAGGGGAGGGAGAAAGAGATGACAGAAAGAGGAGAGAGATGAGAACAAAGAGATCAATGAGAGGGGAGAAAGGAGCATCAAAGAGAGGAGGAGAGTAAGGAAAGAAGAGAGAAAAGGAGGAGAGGGGAAGAGAGGTGAAGAAAGAGAGATGGAGAGATGAGGGGGAGAAAGAAGCGAGAAAGGAGAGCAATGAGAGGGAGAGTGGGGAAGAAAGGAGCGTCGAAGGGGGAGGAGAGCAAGGAGAGAGGAAGAGGAGAGAAAGAGGTGAAGAAAGAGAGATGGAGAGATGAGGGGAAGAGAGATGAGAAAAAGGAGATCAATGAGAGGGAGAGGAGGGAAGAAAGGAGAGACGAAGAGAGGAGGAGAGCAAGGAGAAGGTAGAGAGAAAGAGAGAGGAGAGAGGGAGAGAGGTGAAGAAAGAGAGATGGAGAGATAAGGCAGAGAGAGAAGAGAGAAAGGAGATTAATGAGAGGGAGAGGAAGGAAGAAAGGAGAGATGAAGAGGGAGGAGAGCAAGGAGAAGGTAGAGAGAGAAGGAGGAGAGAGGTGAAGAAAGAGAGATAGGAGACCGAAGAAAGGAAAGATGAGGGGGAGAGAGAAGAGAGAAAGTAAGGGGGAGTGAAAAAGGAGAGGGGAAAGGTGGAGAGTGAGAGTAAAAGGAAAAGTAAGAGGAAAAGAAGTGAGGACAGAGGAAAAGGGTGAGATGGAGAGAGGGAGGAGAGCAACGAAAGAGGGAGGAGAGAGGGGAAGAAGAGAGAAAGAAGATAAAATAGAGAGGTGAAGAAAGAGAGACGGAGAGATGAGGGGGAGAAACAAGATCAATGAGAGGGAGAGGGGGGAAGAAAGGAGTGTCGAAGAAGGAGGAGCGCAAGGAGAAGGCGAGGAGAGAGGAAGAGAAGGAAAGAGGTGAAAAAAGAGAGATGGAGGAGACAGAAGAAAGGAGAGAAAAGGGAGAAAGAGACAGAGAAAGAGAGTCAGGGGGAGGAAAAGTGACGTTAAAAGGAAGTGAGGACAGAGAAAAAGGGTGACACAGAGAAGGAGAAGCGTGAGGAAAGAGGGAGGAGAGAGGGAAAGAGGGGAGAAAGAGAGGGGAGAAAGAGAGAGAGAAGAGAGGGCAGGTAGGGAGTATGGAGAGGAGAGGAGGAAATATGTGTACATCTACTTGTTTTTGTTGTATTATTGCGCCAACTTTCAATCAACGAGCAAAAGAAAAGCTCTACAGCGAGTCCTCCGTCTGTAAAACCATGTGTTTTGGAGCGGATCTAACGAAAACCGTCAACTTTCTGCTGAAAACGCTCACTCGACCTGGACACGGTGACCTCCCTTAAAGAGCTCGGGGTAAAAGTCCGTCCTGGGTGCTTCACGGACGTGGGTCTCACCTCCTCTCCGGGGTAGATGCTGTGGCGGATCCCGGTGCGTCTGGCCTTGGCACTGCACTTACATAAGGGCCCGTCGTTCATCTGCACCAAACACAACAGGAAGAACACGACAGAAATACAGAAGAGGTCATGAAAACTGAACAAACCAGAATGAGACAGGAGCAGAGTGAGGAGGAAATATAAAGACTCCATCTCACTGTGTCTAAAATCTAGGGACGGTGCGGAGTGTATTTTTTTTGAGCCAATACGATAACCGATATTATTTTTCTCTTCATTTTGCTTTTAAAACTGCCCCTTTTACCCCTAATGAAGTGTTCTACCTCCTTTTGTTCAGTCCAACCTGTTATTTCACAATCTGCTGCTGTAGTTGTGTCATGAGGCTGTGAGAAAAGCTACAGGACCAGAAATAGAGATGGAAAAAACAAAACAGAAAATAAAATTCACTCTTTTATACAAAACCCACAGCAAACATGTAGAAACAACTTTTTGGACATAAAAAATGCTTAATTTAGGGCCTGAGCTACAAAAACACAAAATCTCAAGTCTGTAAGTAAATTAAAAATCTCCTTATTGCCCTAAAAACAAAAAAAGTGCAGTGGCTCCAAGACTTTCCTGGTCCAGTCCTGGAAACAGCTCCTGTCAGGTCCAGGGCCAGAGCCACAGCACTTCTGCATTTCCAGGTGTTTATTAGGCCCGAGCGCCTCGGCGGCGTTGGGCCTATTGTGATTGTTCAGCAGTGCTTCGCACTGCTGCGCTGAGTGCGCTGGAGCTGCGAGCGAGCTACGAAAACAGAGCGGCACTCTCCTTTCAAGCACACTGGCATCACCATGTCACTGACTGGTGCCCGCTGACCTGGCACGTGGCATCGCCATGGCGCGCCAGCGCATAATTGTAATCGTTCACCCAAATTGGTGTAGAGCGACATGACATCATGCACGGTGCATGATGTCATGTGCGCTCATAAAACCGCTGGCGCCAAGCGCCTTATCAAACACTCAATGCCACTCATCAGTGACACTCATGGCATCCAGTAGTACAGACTGGCACTGCCCATTGCCGCGGCTGCATAATTGTAATCGCATAACGCGGCAAACGCCAAAACGTGCACTGGGTATGTGAGAAACCGAAGAGGTCAATGACGAGCGCAACGCGCTCGTCATTGACATTTGACCCCACGGGTGCGTTACTGGACGCGAGTGCTTTCCAATGATATATATATGTGCCCCCATTCCTGGCGCTATATTGTTATTGTTAAGTCTTTTCTTCTTATTATTATTATTATTATTTTTCTCCGCCCCCCGAACACAGTTCGGCAACTTCCCGCCGACGAAAACTCACGAAATTTTGCACAAAATTCAAGAACGCCAAAGTAGGAATTTACAAATACTCCACATCCAAAAATTCAAAAAAGTGGCGCGACAGCGCCCCCTGCAAAATCAAAATACATTGCGCCTATGGCTATACCCGAAAAATGAACTTTGTCGTAGACAAACGAAATTCGGGTGGTGGATGGGTCTTGTCGTTCCAAACCAAAAAATATATTACGCGGTTGCTAGGCAACCAACAGGAAGTCGGCCATATTGGACCGATCGTGCGATCTGGCCGGTCGGCGCATTTTCATGTCATCGTACTTAACGAACTCGTCCTAGGGTTTTGACGTAGCCTCACCAGAATCATTCTGTGTTATCTCGACGAGTGGGACATTAAAAGTTGTTAAAAGCTTTTTAAAAATTAAACGGTGTTGCCGCGGACAACCGCTCAAATTTCGGTACGTTTATGCTCGCCATCAAATTTCGAAGAGCGATAATTCGTACAAATGTTGGCCGATTTCATTCAAACTTTAATCGTTGGTGGACACCCCGACCCTGAACAGAATGATATAAGAAAATCTCAAATGGGCACTATAGCGCCCCCTAGGGAGATTGCATGGAACAGCTAAAATTTACTTTGTCGTAGACATATAAAATTTGGTACACACGTTCGTGACCTGGTCTCGATCAAAAAAGTCAATGACGCCCCCAGGCCATTCGCCATCGTGTTGCCATGGCAACAGCCCAAACATCTGTCCTTGTCAATAGGACGCCCGACAAAAACTTTGGCGTAGCGGAACCAAATTTGGTACACAGATGCATCATGGGAATAGCAACAAAAAAGTATATTATGCGGTTGCTAGGCAACCAACAGGAAGTCGGCCATATTGGATAGACCGTGCGACCTGGCATCGAAGGCGAATTTTCATGTCATCGTACTTTAACGAACTCGTCCTAGGGTTTTTGACGTAGCCTCACCAGAATCATTCTGTGTTATCTCGACGAGTGGGACATTAAAAGTTGTTAAAAGCTTTTTAAAAAATTAAACGGTGTTGCCGTGACAACCGCTCAAATTTCGGCATGCGTTTTGCGGCTCGCCATCAAATTTCGAAGAGCGATAATTCGTACAAATGTTGGCCGATTTCATTCAAACTTTAATCGTTGGTGGACACCCCGACCCTGAACAGAATGATATAAGAAAATCTCAAATGGGCACTATAGCGCCCCCTAGGGAGATTGCATGGAACAGCAAAAATTTACTTTGTCGTAGACATATAAAATTTGGTACATATGTTCGCGACCTGGTCTCGATCAAAAACGTCAATGACACTCCCATGCCATTTGCCATTGTGTTGCCATGGCAACAGCCCAAACATCTGTCCTCGTCAATAGGACGCCCGACAAAAACTTTGGCGTAGCCGAACCAAATTTGGTACACAGATGCATCATGGGAATAGGAACAAAAAAGTATATTACGCGGTTACTAGGCAACCAAAAGGAAGTCGGCCATATTGGATAGACCGTAACCTGGTGACAACGGCACATTTTCCTGTAGTCATATTTAATGAACTCGCCCTAGGGTTTTTGACGTAGCCTCACCAGAATCATTCTGTGTTATCTCGACGAAGGGACATTAAAAGTTGTTAAAAGCTTTTTAAAAGATCAAACGGTGTTGCCGTGACAACAACTCAAATTACGGTTTCGTTTTTGTGGCTCGTCATCAAATTTCGAAGAGCGATAATTCGTACAAATGTTGGCCGATTTCATTCAAACTTTAAGCGTTGGTGGACACCTAACCCTGAACAGAATAATATAAGAAAATCTCACATGGGCACTATAGCGCCCCCAGGGAGATTGCATGGAACAACAAAAATGTACTTTGTCGTAGACATATAAAATTTGGTACACACGTTTGTGTCCTGGTCTCGATCAAAAAAGTAAATGTCACCACCACACCATTTCTTATTGTGTTGCCATGGGAACAGCCCAAACATCTGTCCTTGTCAATAGGACGCCCGACAAAAACTTTGGCGTAGCGGAACCAAATTTGGTACACTGATGCATCATGGCAATAGGAACATAAAAATATATTGTGACCACGCCCCCTGCCAAACCGGAAGTCCGCCATCTTGGATTAAACGTCATAATGTAATCCTATGTAGACATTTAATTCTGCCACATTTTCATTTATGAAAGTGTGAAAACAGCTACAACCTCAAATGTGGGCACATCTTCAAAAGAACCCCCAACTGGTCAAAGTTGACACTGACATAAAAATTAAATAAATAATAAATAATAGACAAAACAACACTGCCCAACAAAAAATCACCATAGCCGAACTGGCCTAAAAAAGAAGGGGGGAGGAATAGGGCGCGTTAGCGCCCCCTGCGAGTTCTGCGAGAGCTAGCGAGGGCCGATCATCGCCGCTTGCGGCTATATTTACATTTGGATTTGTTCATTTGGACTGAAATAAACCTTTAAATAAAAATAGAAAGAGATGCACAATTACACACACCAAGATGTGTCATTTTCCATGTGTGTGAGAATTAACTCCACTTAGAGCGACTTTTTCCCTCGTTATAAACACACACAGTCAGAGGAGTCGACCATCTTGACTCACTTCACTCTTTGGCAAAGTTTGGCTCGATCAAAATGGACGGAGCGCATGAGTTTGGGGAAAACAAAGTTCCTATTGGACACTCGTTTTGCTCCCGTCATCACACAGCGTGAGTGTGACGTAGGATAAAGCCGCAGAAATGTACGGAAACCTCTATGTCTGCACTTTCAGAGGGGAAAAGGACGTTTCTGTCTGTTACCGTTACAAAGTTCTGCGGTTATAGAAACATATTCCTCGGTATCGTACACGATAACGTAGGTCTTCGATGGTTAAAATCTTGGCCAGGTCCGAGATATTTGCAGTGTGGTGCTGCAGGAAAGACAGTGTATGAGACTCTTTCCTGACTGTATTTTAGTGGAATGACCAGTCTAACCTGTCATAAGTATTTTAAATAATAAGGATGTGGTCAAGAGACACTTTTTCCTATTCAGTTTTCATAAGTTAAGATGACGAGTCGCCACAACTCTCTGTATGACCACGTCCGCACCTGTCCGGGGTCGTTGTACCACAGCTCCTCACCTGTCCCTGCCCCTGCCCCGTCTCCTCACCTGTCCGGGGTCGTCGTACCACAGCTCCTCACCTGTCCCTGCCCCTGCCCTGTCTCCTCACCTGTCCGGGGTCGTTGTACCACAGCTCCTCACCTGTCCCTGCCCCTGCCCTGTCTCCTCACCTGTCCGGGGTCGTTGTACCACAGCTCCTCACCTGTCCCTGCCCCTGCCCTGTCTCCTCACCTGTCCGGGGTCGTTGTACCACAGCTCTTCGTGCAGTCTGTCCGGATGAGCCTTCTTCCTCTTGATTTCCGCGATGACGTCGAACACTTCCGAGTCCGAGGAGGAGGAGCAGGAGCTGCCGTCGGCGTCAGACTCGCACTCGGACTCGCTGCTGCTGCCCTCTGCAAGGAAGACAAGCAGAATTTATACTTTTTTTAATCTATTTTACTACGCAAAACTGACTCTTGTGAGCTTTTAGCTATGTTATAATGTTGTTACCTCCTCAAAAACAGACAGGGAGTTGTGTTTGGAGAGTGTTTTCCGTTTGAGAGAAGAACTCAGCCTAAATTTGCAGGGTTTTGTGTGTTAAACATGTGTGAATGAAACGAAAAAAAACACTATTTGTGATGAGAAAACTACATTAAAACAGAGATTAGAGAATAGTGTCTGTCTCGTTGAAGTAGTAATGGCTCCATCTAGTGGACACTTCGTTATATACAAGCAGAAGTTTAATATGTTTGAACTCTTGCTATATAAATATCTTGTGAACCGAGAATGGAACTTTCAGGAAATTGGATTAAAAAAATAAATGACGACTAAACAGTTTATGTTTCAAAAGTAAATGTGAAACTTCACTGCACGTTTTAGATGTGATAGTACTTGGAATAATCTGTGTATTGGCTTCAATATTACAATGTTTTACTTGTAATCTACTATGGTAAATCTGCAATTAATGTGGTTTGGAGAAGATCGACACCTTGAGGAACACGTTTTTGGCTGTTTTTTAGGGTTTAGTGGTTATGATTTAAATTCTCTTCTCTTTTTTAACTAAATCAAATACAACCGTTCATTCACTTCATTCATACTTCATTTTTCTCACCATGATCTTCGTCCAGTTTGGTTTTTGGAGGTTCCCATTTTGGTCGTGCTTGTTTCGCTCGCTCCTGTCTCCTCCCCAGCTCCTCCTCGAAACGCTGATAAAGGTTTCGCAGTTTACTCGTCCCCACAACCGTAGAGTCACCCTGAAAAAAAGACAGAAAAAAGACAAAAAGCCTTTCAAGTACCACAAAAGAAGGGACTATTCCAGGTCTAAACCAGGTCTACAACGGTCTCTGCTCGTGGTTCCTCAGTCCAGGAGGAAACTTAGAGGAAACAGAGCATTTTCTGTTGTTAGGCCTAAATTATGGACTGCGTTGCCTATTCACGTAAGACGAGCTGATTCTCTTCTTCTTTTTAAATCACTTCTTAAAACACACTTGTTTGTTTTTGGCTTTTAACTAGTTCTGAGGTCTTTTACTGTTCAATAATTGTTGCATAGACATTTTACACTGTATTAGACGCATGTTTTTATCTCTTTGTACAGCACTTTGGTCAACTTTGTATTTTTAATTGTGCTTTATAAATAAACTGGATTTGATTTGGATAACAGGACTATTCCAGGTTTAATCTAGGACTAAACCAGGTCTACCAGGACTATACCAGGTTTAATCTAGGACTAAACCAGGTCTACCAGGACTATTCCAGGACTATTCCTAATTTCCACTGTAGTATTAAACAAAAGTGGATCAAAGGTAAAATTAACTCTGAAAGACAACATAAATACAAACATATGCTGTATTTTTCGGACTGTAAGTCACACTTTTTTCAGGGTTTGGGTGGTTCCTGCGACTTATCCTCAGGTGTGACTTATATATTACATTTTTTACACTCACAGCCCAACAATCGTTACCCATTTTTTCATTTTGGTTTTAGAGACAAATAATAAAGAAAAGAGTTGTTGTTTCGTTTTCTTATCTTTGGTTCTGTATTGAAAAACGACCGAACGAATGATACACGGATTCTTCTCTGTTGGGCTGTTTTTATTACTATAACTTCTATAACTCGCCTTTCAAGATGAAATGTCGGTTCTTGGTCTCTGATTTTATAAAATAAATGTTTTTTCTTCTTCATAATGTATTTTTTGGCTGGTGCAACTTATACTCCAGAGCGACTTATAGTCTGAAAAATACGATACATAAATATATACCTTAATAGAACAAAATAAATTTTAAAGCATTACAACAATATAAGATACTTCTTTCTGTAGTGCTGGTTTATGCTGGTGGTTTCCTTACCTTTGCTCGTACGTTCGGTCTATTACCATTACTTGTATCTTCGGTCTGTTACTATTGTCGGTATCTTTAATTTTCTTTAATTATCCTTCTGTATTATTGCAATATGAAGATAGTTATGTTACGAAGCTAAAACCGTGACTCATTGTCCTCACGTGTAAATAGTTCATAAGGTCTAACGTCAAATGTCTGAAAAATGCAAAAGAAAATTCATTATGTTAAATTAGAAAAAGGAGGCGGGATTCAATTTTCTTCTTCCCACTCCTTTTTGGGCAAAGTTTTGTGGTTCTGTTGTTTCTGTGGGGACGATTGCACTAATATGGATGATACTATATTCTATTGTGAAAGAACATAAAATGCTTACTTGCCCAAAATAAATACATTAATAAAAGAATTTAAATATATAAAACACTACAATAAAACCATTAAAAGCCCTGCACTTGTCCCCTGTCCCCCATGTATTTGAGTCAAATGTGTCTTGCCCCAGTACAGATATATTGCATGAGTAGCTCTTGAGGTCAAAATAAAAAGGGTTTTGTTGTTCGATAATCAGGAAGTGCATTGTTAGCATGCTAGTTGTTACTTTTCCAGACACGGCACAACTCCCTGGTCTCGGAAAGCTGTGAAAAGCTTTTATAAACTCATTGTTGTGACTTATTCCGATGCTCTGAATGCATAAGGAAGAACTTTGGGAAAAAATCAGGTACAGGGACTTTAAAGATGCACTGCGTAACATTTCCGATGGAGGATACGCAGCGTTTTTGTCTTTAGAGAGATGTTGTTGCTTTGCTTGACATGTTCCACACTGTGGCATTAAAAACCTACTCAGCTTTGGTTCTGTTAGAGTTGATTTTATTGTTCAGAAATGCTTTGAAGGACACGCTTTCCTGTGTGAGTGGGCTCGCCTCTCCACCGAGCTGACCTGTACCTCGGCCTGCTCGCCTCCATGGAGAAAGATACGGTTAAAGCTGTCAAAGAAAAGTTACACAGTGTAGCTTTAAGCATTAGTATCAGCCGGTTACCGTGTTTTTCGGACCATAAGGCGCGCCGGATTATAATGCGCCAGATCAATGAACGGGTCTATTTTCAGACTTAAGTGAGGCTGGTTCCTTCGCCCGGGCGTCCACGATCCGTCGGCAGATCGTGGTGAAACTCGCTCGACGTTGCCTCTGTCTTGGTGAATTTGCCTTCACCTTCTGTCGTCCAACGCTCCCACAGCTGCAATTTAACCCTGAACGACCTGTCGACACCGATATCTAGCGGCTGCAGTTCTTTGGTTAATCCTCCCGGAACGACGGCAGCACTAAATTACACCGCTCTATATGTACACTGAGTAACAACGTGTTTAATGCACTAAAAGCACTAAAACTAAGCACCTTTGCTCCGATCTCATCTTTTAAAAACTTGCTAATGAATGTGTCATCTGAAATCTGCACGTTTCAGGTAAAAGTGTCCTGTATGAATGTCACGCTGTTGTTTTTATGATTTTATTATTCATCTCGTCTGTAACTGCACTGTTGTACATATTGTATCTAGTAACTCAGTGCTGCTCTATCTGCCCTTGTGTCTCTCCCCCCGCCAGGTCGTTACTGTAAATAAGAACATGTTCTTAATCGCTTACCTGGTTAAATAAAGGTTAAATAAAATAAAACAATGCAGCTTTGCGCACATTTGTTTACGTTTACAGGTACAAAATGTAAAACCGCATGGCTAATTTGCATAAGCACTGAAAAAAACAGCTGTGTTCAGCTTCTGTGGGACTAAAGGACACGACTCAGTGGATTATTTGAGTTCTTTGTGTGACACAGGATGTGGAGCTCACGGTGAGTCTGTTCTGTGTGTTTATCGTGTTGGGGATGGTTCATGTTATACGTCTGCTGTAGCACAGGCCGGTTTAGCGTTGCTGCGGTGAAATACTTTGTGATACAGAACCATAAATCAAAGACGACGGCGACAAGGCGACGCAGAGGAGACGCAGAGTCGACGCAGAACTATAATTCAGCCTTTAGTTTGCTTCACTCATTCACTTAAGTCGCACGTCTCTGAACAGGGGCCATTTCGGGTCCTTATACTCGCACCGTAATGTGATGTTGAAGCTCAGGACGTATCACTCCGCCTCAGCTGCACCAAATACGCTGCATTTCTGTCTCTGCGTGAGCGTTTCTGAGAGTTTTCGTGCTCCGTGCGACGATCCATCCAGCATTTTGACAGACTTTTGAGCACCGTGTACCACATAAAATCTGTTCGAGTTAGCACAGACAGAATTAATAAAGCGCACCGGTTTATAAGGCGCACTGATGCTTTTTGAGAATCATAAAGGATTTTAATTGCGCTTTATGGTCTGAATAATACGGTGGTTGTGTAAAGGCTGCGTACCACTTGGTCCATGGGGTCGTTGGAGTAGAAGTTCTCGGCGTGAGTGCAGCGTATCCAGGCGGGTTTGAGCAGCTCCTCCTCCTCCTTCTCCTTCTCGTCCTCTCCTTTCTCCCGCTCCCTCTCTTTCTCCCGCTCCCTGTCCCGCTCCCGCTCCCTCTCCCGGTCCGCGGAGCCCTCCTCCGAGTCTCGGCTCCGGGAGGAACAGTGCCCCCTGTCTTTGGACGAGGAACTGTCCGACCGCTTGTCCCGCTCGTCCTCCCACCGGCCACGTTTACGATCGCGGCTGGAAGAACGGCTGAGAAAAGAGAAGAAATAAAGCGATTACGAATTCAACTTTAAAACTACTAACGCTGACACAAACTTAAACATTTTTGGAGGATATTTTATAACCATATTAAAGCTTCAGCGTGTAACTTTCTGCCCAAAATAGACTAAAATAAAAGCGTGTTTTTGTGGTTGCGTTTGTTCGTAGAAAAGCGTGCGTCGTTACTGTGAGCCGGCTCGCATCTCCACAAACCTGACTCCGATTTGGCCTTCTGCTTGTTTCCATGGTGATGCTGTTCCTTTGGCTGCAATTTTCCGCAGTATGGCATTAAAAAAGATCTATCTCTGTGTAGGATGTTCTGAAGTGTGATTTTAACCTTTTATTTCCATAGAATCAGGCCAGGCCTCCAGAAAGTTCATCAGTTCAGTTCTTAAAATATACTTCTCTCTTTTTTTATTAAAGTTTTGCACAGCCCTTTCTCCTTTACAAAAACTGAACAAGTGGAACTAGAATTATCAAGGCTGAACAAAAAAACAAGCTTGACAACACCAAGACGAAGTCGACGAAGACAAAGATGAAGAAGTCGAAGAAGAGGAAGACAAAGACGACAAAGAAGACGAAGACGAAGACGACGACGAGACAAAGATGAAAATGAAGAAGATAAAGATAAAGACGGAGAAGACAAAGATGAAGACAAAAAAGAAGACGAAGAAGAAAACGTAGACCAAGAAGGAGAGTAAGAAGATGAAGAAAACGAAGACGATGAAGAGACAACGAGATGAAGAAGACGAGATGAAGAAGATGAAGAAGACGAGACAAAGAAGATGAAAATGAAGATAAAGAAGAAGACTAAGAAGAAAACAAAGACAAACACGAAGAAGCTGAAGAAACACAACAAAGAAAAAGACGAAGACAAAAAAGACAAAGAAAATGTAGATCAAGAATAAGAAGAGTAAGAAGATGAAGAAAACGAAGACGATGAAGAAGACAACGAGATGAAGAAGATGAAGATGACAGCGAAGAAAATGAAGATGAAGATAACAAAGAAAGACAAAGAAAATGAAGAAGAAGGTGAAGAAGAAAACGAATACGAAGAAGACAAAGAAAAAGACAAAAACGAAGACGACGCAGACAAAGATGACGAAGACAACGAAGAAGAAAACAAAGAAAACAAAGAAGACGAAGACGAAGAAGAAGACAAAGATGAAGAAATAATATAATATCGTTTCATTAAGTCACAATCAGTTCAAATCTGATCTAAACGGGGCAACAAACCCTCTCCAAGTTTTCAAATAATTGTCAAATTCGTCAAAAGTCTCGTGGAAAATGTCACTTTTTCCACGACATAAATAGTAGGGCAACATTTATCCCTCCTCAAAACTACGAACTGTATCACTGACCCTTCCTTCGTTCCAGCAGCCACTACTGTATTACAAACACATGTTTTCTTCTGTTCTACGACCTGAGCACTGAGCAGGCCTTTCCCCAAGGTTCAGTGTCTCAAAATTGTCCAGTAAAGTAACAGAGAGAACTTTTTTAATCCTGCTCCTAACCTGGGACCAGAACTGTGACATAAAAAAGCCTAAAAATAAACGGTTGCATCATTTACCTTCTGGGCCTTTTCCGGTGTCGGTCTGGAGACTGGGACCTGCGGCTTTCTCTGTGGCGATACCTCTCCCTGGAAAACACAAACCAAAACTTTTAAAAGAAGAGTTTAATTCAAGGCTAAAGTAGTAAATGTTGACATACGCTGCTGTTGGGAAATGATCTGACGGTAGAATGAGGCGTCAGGAGCAGTTTTGTGCATCATTACCCTGTGTTTTCATAAGAATTCTCCAAAGGGAAGATCCACAATTGTATTTACAAAAAGCTGAGTTGCAGATTCACGGTGGGTTTGTTAAGTGTCACATCTTCAGAGCTTGTTTAGAGTGAGAAAAACTGCAGAAACAGAAACTACCTCGTCCCGTCTCAACCCACATGCAGAAGATATCACATTTTAAGGAGTTAGTTTAAAGTTAAGGGTTATAATGACCAGTCCAACTGTTAAAATAATCGTGATACAGACTCTGAAACACACGCCAAAAACACCTAAATCTGAAAACAAACATTAAATAGGAAAAATGACCAAAGATCATTTCTGATTTCTTTTCTAAACCAGGACTAAAACAGGACTAAACCAGGACAAAAACAGGACAAAAACAGGTCTAAACCAGGACTAAAAAAGGACAAAAACAGGACTAAAACAGGTCTAAACGAGGACTAACACAGGACAAAACCAGGACTAAAACAGGACTAAACGAGGACAAAAACAGGTCTAAACCAGGACTAAAAAAGGACAAAAACAGGACTAAAACAGGTCTAAACGAGGACTAAAACAGGACAAAAGCAGGACTAAACCAGGTCTAAACCAGGACTAAACCAGGACTAAAAAAAGTAAAAAAAAACAAAAAAAAAAACAGGTCTAAACCAGGACTAAAAAAGGACAAAAACAGGTCTAAACCAGGTCTAAAAAAGGACAAAAACAGGACTAAAACAGGTCTAAACCATGTCTAAACCGGGACTAAAACAGGACAAAAGCAGGTCTAAACGAGGACTAAAACAGGACAAAAGCAGGACTAAAAAAAGTAAAAAAAAAACTGGTCTAAACCAGGTCTAAACCAGGACTAAACCAGGACTAAAAAAAGTAAAAAAAAAAAAAAAAAAAAACAGGTCTAAACCAGGTCTAAACCAGGTCTAAACCAGGTCTAAACCAGGACTAAAAAAGGACAAAAACAGGTCTAAACCAGGTCTAAACCAGGTCTAAACCAGGTCTAAACCAGGACTAAAAAAGGACAAAAACAGATCTAAACCAGGTCTAAACCAGGACTAAACCAGGACTAAAAAAGGACAAAAACAGATCTAAACCAGGTCTAAACCAGGACTAAACCAGGACTAAAAAAGGACAAAAACAGGACTAAACCATGTCTAAACCAGGACTAAAACAGGACAAAAGCAGGTCTAAACGAGGACTAAAACAGGACAAAAGCAGGACTAAACCAGGTCTAAACCAGGACTAAAACAGGACTAAAAAAAGTAAAAAAAAAAACTGGTCTAAACCAGGTCTAAACCAGGACTAAAAAAAGTTTAAAAAAAAAAAAAAAAACAGGTCTAAACCAGGTCTAAACCAGGACTAAAAAAGGACAAAAACAGGACTAAACCATGTCTAAACGAGGACTAAAACAGGACAAAAGCAGGACTAAACCAGGTCTAAACCAGGACTAAAACAGGACTAAAAAAAGTAAAAAAAAAAACTGGTCTAAACCAGGTCTAAACCAGGACTAAACCAGGACTAAAAAAAGTAAAAAAAAAAAAAAAAAAAACAGGTCTAAACCAGGTCTAAACCAGGTCTAAACCAGGACTAAAAAAGGACAAAAACAGGTCTAAACCAGGACTAAAAAAGGACAAAAACAGGTCTAAACCAGGACCAAAAGAGGACAAGTCATATTTATATAAAAAGTCTCACTGTGCAAGAGAAATCATCATTTTGTCTGTCTAAAATAAAAGTTAGTTGTATTTTCGTCACTTTTCCCGCTCACCTGCTCCTGTCTCTGCTCCGGTGTCGCGACGGCGTCCGTCCTCGGTCGTAGTCCTGCCGGAAACGCCCGCTCTCCGGTCTGCCCCGTCTGTCCGGACTCCTCCCCCTCTCCTTCCCGTCTCCTCGCCCGAACTCCGCCTTGTGCCTGTCCCCCCCGCCGTAGCCCCCGTAGCCCTTCTGCCTGTGCTCCTCGTGCCTGTACCCCCTCTCCGGAGACCGCCTGCCCCCCTCCGGCGCCTTCTCGTACTTAAAATGGCTCCCGTGGCGATAGCTGGGGTCGGGCTTGGGCGGGCCTTGGTTTTGGGGGTATCCCGGGTTGAACTGGGGCGGAGGGAAGGGCGGGTAATAGGGCGGCGGGTAGTTTACAGACTGCGGAGGGGGCATGGACGGGTGCGGCAAGGGCGGAGGCGGCATCATGTACGGGTTGTAAGCGTTCTGATGGAGAGGGGGCGGCGGGAAGTTGGGAGCGGCGTCGGGAAAACCTTGGCGGATGGGCGTTTTGGGAAAGGGCGGCCGGATTGCGCTGGACTGCGAGGAGGAGGGCGGAGGAGGAGGGAGCGACGGGGGAGGCGGGTACTGCATGAAGTCGCCGTGAGGGGGCGGCATGCCGTAGTGGTAGCCCGGAGGAGGGTGGGAAGAGGGGCATTGTGGGTCGTAGGGGTAGGACGGAGGGAGCGGGGGAGGAGGGACGCCCGGAGGTGTCGGGGGAGGAGGGTGGAGGTTTGGGGAGGGGTACGGCTGAGAGGAGCTGTGCTGCTGGGACCCACTGCCCCCACTGCCCCCACTGCCCCCACTGCGCTCCGGGTGGAAAGACATAACTGCAGAAGATAGACGAGAATCATTTCATTAGTTTAAAGCTGCATCTTGTTGAAAAAAAGGTCTGTTGAATTCTTTTCTCCATGGAGATATTATTGCTTTGTCTGGAATGTTCCACAGTTTGGTTAGGCATGTGTAAAAATATAAAAATATTGCTATATCGTATAATTTAATATGATAATACAGTATCAATATCAGGGGCTGCTGAATCGATAAATCGTCAAGAGTATTTTTTGGTATATTTAACTAAATTATTTTGTTACAGCGCGACAGTTTTGTTGTTTGTTTAGTGGAACTAAACTCGTTTATGTGACACATTTCACATTTTCACTGTTTTGATGAGTAAAATGTTTGTGTTTCATATGAACTTTGCACAAGAATTGATTTAACAAAGACTTTTAGTATCACAGCCACAATTTAGGCTTTATTTTTTATCGTATTGAATCATATCAAGATATTTAAGGTATCGTGTGCACTCAGAAGCTCTTCACAAAGGAAAAAAGTATTCAAATTGGTTGCCAAGAAAGTCCTCATTGACAGGTGCAATAACATCAGAATAAGATGACCAGAATTTCAAAATAAAAAACAGGGACAGCCCTGTTTTTTTTGGTGGTTGGCAATTATAAAATTGTGAAACGAGTGCGTAATAAAGGAAAATTGTTCATTCATGACTGACATGTGAGTCAGTATAATCACATTTTCTTTGTGTTTTGGTTATTTTTAAGCAGACTTTTTGTATTTTACATAAACAAATGACAATTTATGCTTCTCTTTACTGTTGACAGGGTCAGATTGGTCAAAAATGGGGACACCTCTGGGACATTTTTCTTGTATAAAACTGGGACAAATTATTGGTTTTGGATAAATCTGCTGGGACAGGGGACACAGGGCTCAAAACTGGGACTGTCCCGGGTAAATAGGGACGTCTGGTCACCCTAATTTAAATGTTTTAGTTCTCATTTATGAAAACAAAGGTCTCAAAAGGTCACAAAGGAAAAAAGTATTCAAGTTGGTTCCTGAGAAAGTCCTCATCGACAGGTGCAATAACAGGAGAGCCAAGCGTTAAACTCAAACTAAACCATGCATTACAGCACCTTCTCTAAATTTTAACTCTTATTAAATGCTATTTACAGAGTAGTGCCTGTTTCTTCTTTCCTGCGTAACTTATGACATTACATTGACAGATTTATCCAAAAAACAGTGATTTGTCCCAGTTTGATACAGGAATTGTTCCGGGTGTCACTATTTTTGACTGGGTTGAACCCCACCAACTGTAAATAGAAGCATAAACTGTCATTTGTCAAATACAGAAAAGCTGCTTAAAAATGACCAAAACATAAAGAAAATGTGACTATACTGACTCACATGAATGGTCTCTGCAGAACAATTGTCCTTTATTCACTCGTTTAATATTATCATTATTATTTTACCAACCATGAAAAAGCAGTGATGTCCCAGATTTTTATTTTGAAATTCTGGTCACTCTAGATTAAACATTATTTACCGAGTAATGCCTGTTCCTTCTTTCCTGTGTAACTTATAACGTTAGTTTTAGCACTACCTCACTTTTTATCTGTAAATATTGTTTTGTCTATTGTGTCTGTTTACTATGGTTACTTGAGTGTTTGCACAATTTTGTCTTGTTTGCGCACTTCTGTCCTCTTTGCACATTTTTGTTGTTTGCACATTTGTTTTATACTTGAATTTTTTTATTGGAATGTTTTTTAATGTTTGCACTGAGGTGGGAGAGGACAGCAATTTCATCTGTGCTATATATATTTTGTATATGCACATGTGACAATAAAGGAAATTGAATTGAAATTGAATTATTATATTGAGAATTTCATAGCTTCTTAAGACCAAAACCTTTATCCAACTGTTATTATAAAACAATATTTCGAACAGTACAGAAAGCCTAGAAAAAACAGCATTGTACAAAATTTTAAAAATCGAGTAGCGAAAAGAGAAAAACAGCTTTTATATCGCGCGGCATTCATTATTTTAATTCAATGAGTTAGCGCGCAGCATTTAGCATCGTGCTAAGTTATTCATTTTTAAAGCCTGAAAAACTTACCGGCAAAACTGAGGTGCTTTAGACAAACTGTTCACTCATATCTCCCACGTCGCTATTTTTGAGAACTTTATAATAAACGAGTGGCTTTGAATTTGTTTAGAAATGTGAAATGCTAACAGTTCCAACATGCGTCACCGTGAAAACACAACAGCCCGTGTTTCTACTCGGACTGCTTTGAGTGACGGACCCACATCGGCCCCGTCAGTTAACGTTCCATTTAAAAAATAAAATAAAATCAATATTTGGCGTTTACGAAAATTATCTATTCTCGTTTATTGTAGCTTAATAACTTAAAAGTCAAATTAAACCCGTAAAAAGCGCACCTCTTAGGTTTGTCCACCAGAGGGCAGCAGCGAAACAGGAAACTGATGCTGCGTTACCATGGAAACACGTCTCAAAACTATTTTCAATTATTTTTTCATTTTATTTTAAATATCCTATATGTATGATTAAATAAAACTAGATAAAAAATATAATAATAATAATAATAATAATAATAATAATAATAATAATAATAATAATAATAATAATATTATCCTCCTGTGGGCTCACCACCTGCAGAGGGGTTCATGGGGGGGTCAGGTGCTAAGAGGCTTGGGCAGCAAGCTGCCCTCGCGACCCAGCTGGATTAAGCGGGAGAAGATGGATGGATGGATAATAATAATAATAATAATAATAATAATAATAATAATAATAATAATAACGCACAGAACCCCGTTTACCTCCACTGACTTAGCGCCAAAATGCCTAAATTCTGTGCAGTCTGTGGTTGCTGCAACCACTCAAAGACAAAGGCTTTTTTTTGTATACCAAAAGTGGTGTCACACAAAGGAGTTGATTTTTAAAAAACGTACAGAGTAAAGACGACAAAAGTGGATCGATAATCTCTCTAAAAACAGGAGGAGCGGTAACAGACAATGCTAAAGTTTGCAGCGAGCACTTTGTAAAGGTACAGGTAAAGATTGTGTCATTTGTAAGTTTTATAAGTGTATGTTTTTTTGGACAATTTTTGCAACTGCTCCTGAAGAAGAACATTTCACAGGTAAAGACGCAACTGTACGACGGCGTTTTAGGGCCACATGAAAAAAATAATTAAAACGGCCACTAGGAGAATAAAGTTGTAATTTTTCAAGAATAAAGTCGCAATATTTCGAAAATAAAGTCGTAATATTTCGAGAATAAAGTCGTAATATTTCAAGAATAAAGTCGCAATATTTCGAAAATAAAGTCGTAATATTTCGAGAATAAAGTCGTAATATTTCAAGAATAAAGTCGTAAAATTTAGAGAATGTTTATGAGCTTGAGCTGCGGTCTGCATTCATTACGGAGCATTTTGAGCATTTAGTGCGGTTATACTTTCATTAGGCTTCACACATGGTGAAATGCTCAGCCTTTTGGCCCATCATCACCATATTCAAAGCGACTTTGCAAACATTTGCGTTTGTTCGGACGAAAGAATCAGATGAGTTTGGAGCAGATAGTCTCTTTTGTAGAGGAGGAACTTGCTGGGAGTGGTCGACTTCAAGGCTATCGGTGGTTGCACCTGAAAGCAATTCAGAGGGGACTTGTTGTTTCCCAAGAAACGGTGAGGATCATACTGAAAGTTCTGGATCCAGTTGGCGTTGAACTGCGAAGAAGACGGCGCCTTCGGCGTAGGGTGTACAGCGTCAGAGGACCAAACGCACTGTGGCATTTGGATTCATATGATAAACTGAAGCCATACGGCATCTGTATAAATGGTTGTATTGACGGCTTTAGCCGTCATATTATGTGGATGGAGGCGTACGTCACCAACAGTAACCCAGAATTGCAGATTACTGTTGTTAGGATAAATAACTAGGCTTAGCTATTCTGTATAACTGCTGCTATATTTCATTATTGTACCGAGGTCATGTGAAGATAAAGGCTCTGATCACAGCTGTGAGACTCAGACTCACTGTATGTCAAGACAAATGTTTGATATTCCAATCTATCTAACAGCAAACTGAAGTCATGACTTGTTGGACAGAAAACACCCGGATGGAGTCTGACTGGACTGTGTGACGTGCCAAGAGGCCTGTCTGACCTGTGCACCAACGAAGAGGCACCAAGTCTAAACCACGGTCTCTTCCCACAATAGTTTGCGTATAAAAATCATTGTATAGGCGTAAATATGCATGGGAATATCAGCACAGACTCCTTGTACAAGTTTGGCTTTCTAATATTTGAATAAGTAAATTATCTGGACTTTATTTCTGTCTCAAATGTATTTTTGTCGAGCAGAAACTAATGAACACGCAGGGGAAAACCTTTTCACTATATTAACACAGTGACATTGGAGGGTGTCCGCAGAGACTCCGTTTCATTTTCATGCAGCACCACTAATCAGCGAATTGAGATTCAATTCGCTGATTAGTGGTGCTGCATCCATAAATAAAACTTTCTCCAGCATGTACGTCTGTATGATTTCTACGCAGGAACTGCTGCATGTCACGGACACGTGTGTTTTCGGTACCTGGATCCGCCCGGAGTCTCTGTGGACACCCTCCAGTACGAGTCACTGTGTTAATATAGTAATCCGCAGTTACTTTTGGGTTACTGTTGGTGACGTACGCCTCCATCCACATAATATGACGGCTAAAGCCGTCAAACCATTATACAGATGCCGTATGGCTTCAGTTTATCATATGAATCCAAATGCCACAGTGCGTTTGGCCCTCTGATGCTGTACACCCTACGCCGAAGGCGCCGTCTTCTTCGCAGTTCAACGGCAACTGGATCCAGAACTTTCAGTATGATCCTCACCGTCGAAGTCGACCACTCCCAGCAAGTTCCTCCTCTACAAAAGAGACTATCTGCTCCAAACTCGTCTGATTCTTTCGTCCGAACAAACGCAAACGTAGATAAAGTAGATACAAAATACCTGCACTGTTATATTCTTGTAAATTTATAAATTTTGTGTTATATTATAGTTTATTGTTTTCTACTTTATTTTATTCTATTTTATTTGTTGCATGTTTGGTGTTTGTCTACATGTTGTGAACCTGTTCACTCATAAGGCAATAAAACCTTTCTGATTATAATTATGATAAAAGATGTAAAAAAAAAAAAAAATAGAGGGAAAAATAAATAAATAAAATAAAATTAATAAAATAAAAAACACAAACGCACCATGAGGTATACACTACAAAAAAGGATTTTCTAGCAGAGTTAAACTGACTTGACTTAAGCAGATTCATCTTAAAAGACCAATTTCAAGATTTTTTTACTTAATAAGATGAGATTTTTTTACTTGTTTCAAGATATTCATCCTGATTTATCTTATCTCGATATTACAACTTATTCTAAGCACTTTTTATATTAACTCAGTCCAGGTTAAGCCTCTTTAACTTCCTTCTCAAACCAATAAGGGGAAAAATCTGTCCATAAATACTTAAAACTCGTGTTTTCTGCTCAGAACAAGATTCAGATTTCGTCTTGTTTTAAGAAAACTTGGGAAGTGTAAATTTCTTACTGCACTGGCAGAAAATCACTTTCAGGGTTTCTCTGCAGGTTCAGATGCTCCAGTGTAGAATGGGTTTCCACACTTTCTTACATTTTCAATCTTTCAATATGCAACACTCCAATTCATTCCCTGAGGCTTCAAACTGAGGTGGAGAATCCAATTTCCACAGTTTCACAGTTCTGGGATTTTTATTTTGATATTTTGTCCATTAAAAAAATTCCGCGAGCATCACAAGCTTCATCTGAGCGGAGCCGAACGCTGTCGGGGACGTCACTCCTCTTCGTCCACTTCTTTACAGTCTATGGTTTTATTATACTGTGCATATTAACTGGTATTGTTTAATCTGTTTGTACCTCAAGTCATGAATTATAATGCTTAATTTTAAATGTAATAAATGTAAATAATTGTTTTTGTCGAGTCAGCTTCATGTGATCATACATTTAATAGTACACTTAGAAATATATGTGCTCAAAAACAAAACTGCATAAAATTTTCCCTACCACATCACCTATATGTGACCGAGGGCTCATTGACCCATTTGTTCTGAACTTGTCCAAAACTTAAAACATTCTGGTGTGATATTTTTAATTGGAAAATATGTACAAATGTTCTTTAGTCCCAGAGCCCAAGAACAACACTCTGTGGTTTATGGCTCAGTAATAGCAAAAAAGTCCTATTAACCTTATAAAAAACTGGTACAGCTCCTCAATTTAAGATGTGGTTGTCTGAATTAACTAATATATTGTATATGGAGAAGATTCGGTGTGATTTGGAGGATAAAGGTGACAGTTTTGCCAACCTTTCCTGGATCACTTATCAAAATATAGCACAACATAACTCTTTTATATTTGTCACCATCCACCTATTTATTTCTTTTATTAATGTTTGGATATATTTACATTGCAGTGTAGCTTTGTGTATTTTATTTGACTCTATCGGCCCCGTACATGTTTGGTTTCGTGTTTTGTCTTTGTTATTGATTCTGCCTCCAGTAACATTTAGGAAGGAGCTTCACAGATAGTGAACAGTTTCTCCATGAAACAGCCATGAAACACCCAGTGCTGTTCTGGACATTTACTGAAGACTTGACTGTAAAACTGTAACATACAAAAAATAAATGCATATTACAATTATGTTTTCACATTTAAATGAACAAAGAATAAGTAGAAGTACATAAAACAATGTGGAACAGCTTAATACAACTTAATATACGCATAACAATAATGAAACATTAGCTGGACTTCATAAAAACGTCCATAAAACGAGCGATTAGCATCATGCTAACATAAATGGAAATTCCTATAGACATGCTAACGCTATTAGCGTCATATACTTTAGTGGGAACTGTAAAACAAGTGAGAGTGACTTAAGATCTTATTCTAAAATATTAACATCACAATACTTAGAAACAGATATTTTCATAGGGCCAAAAAACAGATTACAGGAATTAAAACACTGGTAAGTAGGAGAACAGTTAACAGTTGAAAAATCCAAAAACAATATGGCGGCTAAGGTAGCTCAGAGTAGACAAAACAGATAAAGTCAAAATAGAAATATTCTTCCCCAACTGGGACAGAACATTATTTTTACATTAAAAAATGTAATAAACATATTTGACAAAAAAAAGGAAGAAAAACAGATAGATACTGATTTGCTGTATTAGATCCAATTAGTACAACATTAGTGTACAACAAAACAAATACAAAGTGGTCAACCAACAAGAGAAATAAACACTTAAACAGTTACTAATCAAGATTATTACCACACAATACTAATAAGGATGGTTCCTGTGATGATTCCACAGCATCTCCAACTGTAATGAGGCAAAAGCCCGGCCGTCCAGCGCCTCAGCAGACTTTTATTTTATTTATTTAATTGAGATCCAGACCTCATTTACAAGAGTGACCAGGCCAAGTTAAAAAAGATAAAGTGCAGAAGCTGTAACAGTCTAAAAAGATAAAGTGCAGAAGCTGTAACAGTCTAAAAAGATAAAGTGCAGTAGTTGTAAACAATGGATGATAAAATGCAATAAAATCTGTTACAAAATGCACTTTTTGCAATGACAAGTTAAAAACACAGACATTGATGAACAGACGCTTTTTGCCTATTAAGTAACAAAGAAGGAAAAGCTTTAAATGAGACAAGTTCAGATATTTTCAGTTCAGTTGGGAGGGTTTTCCAAGCTGAAGGAGCAGAGAAGCTAAAGGCTAAAGGTTTTCCAAGTTCAGTCTGAACAAGAGGAACCTGCAGGTGGTAAATGCCGCTCGATCGCAGGGCACAGGGGCTGATGGTTTTGTGAAGACGAGGACAGAGATAATGTGGAGCCAAACCAAGGAGTGTCTAATAAACCAGTGTCATCCAGTGAGTGAAGCTTCTTATCCCCTGAAGACCTGAGGGCAGTTTTAGTACATTTCTCTTCACCTGGATTTTTTTCTTAATTTCACTTTTAAAACTGCCCCTTTTCCCCCTAATGAAGTGTTCTACCTCCTTTTGTTCAGTCCAACCTGTTATTTCACAATCTGCTGCTGTAGTTGTGTCATGAGGCTGTGAGAAAAGCTCCAGGACCAGAAATAGAGAAACAGAAAATAAAATTCCCACTCTTTTATACAAAACACACAGCAAACATGTAGAAACAACTTTTTGGACATAAAAATGCTTAATTTAGGACCTCAGCTACAAAAATGCAAAATCTCAAGTTTGTAAGTAAATTAAAAATCTCCTTATTGCCCTAAAAACAAAAAAAGTGCAGTGGCTCCATGACTTTCCTGGTCCAGTCCTGGAAACAGCTCCTGTCAGGTCCAGGGCCAGAGCCACAGCACTTCTGCATTTCCATGGAGGAAATTACATTTGGATTTGTTCATTTGGACTGAAATAAACTTTTCAAATACAAATAGAAAAGGATGCAAAATTACACACAAACTCAGGGTTAAACTCAGGGAAGGCCACTCAGCTTTGGCTACATTTCACATCATCCTGTTTGCTCTGTGGACGTTTGGGGACAAAAACATGAAAATAAGAGATGGGAAAATTTATTGTCTCCATAACAACACACTGCGACACTGTTGGGTAGAATTGGGTTTCATTAATTTTATCATCATCCAACTATTCAATTCAATTCAATTCAATTTATTTTTGTAGCTTCCAAAATCACAACAACAGTTTCCTCTAAGGGCGTTCCAAGATATGGATGAGTAAAACACACACACAGACATATCAGAACAGGAATAAACAACATTCATGTAAAGCAGCAAATGAAACATGGTCCAGTCATCCCCTGTCCTTAGACCCTCCTTCTCAGCAAGGAAAAACTCCAAAAAACCCAGGGTCCTGGGAAAAAGAAGAAACCTCGAGGAGAACTACAGTGAAGGAGAGATCCACTCCCATGGACGGACAGGCTATAGATGTCCAGGCCCGTGGGCCAGTTCAGTATGACCACAGCTACCCAGGTGGGGAAGGAGCCGGGGAGGAGGAGGAACTAGAAATCTGAAACTAGAAACTAGAAATCTGAATTATGCAAACGAGAGACGTGAAAGTGATCTCTCATTCAGCCCGTTACGATCCACCAGGTTGAAAATATTCATCTGAACCTGGTCTTATGAATACGATTTGAGACCTTAATTAAAACAAATGTCAAAGCAAAAATGCTCTGCAAAAAGCCACAAATTATAGAAATAGAACTGTGTATTGGATCTCAGTGGAGCCTCTTACAAAAGGAAAAATAAGTAAAAATATAAATAATCTAACACTCACCCAGCCACAGTGACAGTGAGCTGGGACTCCCTCAACTCTGTTGTTTTCAGGGGTTTTTCTGCAGTTTCTGACCTACATTCAGAGAACAGTGTGCGACACTTAAGATGCTCTTAAACACTGATCAGGAATGTGGGTTTAAGTACGTGTAAAGCATCATACTGTATTCTGCTACGTGAACAATACTGTCATTAATATGCAGGCAGAAGTGAGGTAAATTATAATCAGTGCTGTCAAACGATTCATTTTTAAAATCGGATTAATCACACTTTAGAATTTTGATTAATCACGATTAATCACAGTTAATTATTCTTCAAAAAGAGACCAAAATACTTTGACAAAAATGCAATTTATTATCACAAACAGAGCAAAAAAGGACTTTCTAGCATAGCTAAACTGACTTGAATTAAGCAGATTCATCTTAAATGACCAATTTTAAGATTTGATGAGATTTTTTTACTTGTTTCAACATATTCCATCCTGATTTATCTCATCTCGATATTACAACTTATTCTAAGCACTTTTTATATGAACTCAGTCCAGGTTAAGCCTCTTTAACTTCCTTCTCAAACCAATAAGGCAGGCATGTCCAAACTATGGCCCAGGGGCCAAATGTGGCCCTCAGACCAATTGTTCTGGCCCTCAGGCTTCCAGGTGAATTGGCCCCTACTCCCACAAGTGGTACTTTTTACTGCATGTTTTTGAAATCTCCCTTGATCAAGCAAATGTAGTTTGTCCTTTTGAGGGTCTGAGCCTGAACAAAGGTCTGGAGGGTCATTTAAACCTGTTAGAAATGCACAGATTTGAATTACTCTCTGTTTAGACCCTCAGTATTTGAATTACTCTCTGTTTTGACCCTCAGTTTATGACCCTCGATCGGCCCTCACACTGGTCTGTGTTTAACATGTGCTCCTTAATGAAAATAGTTTCGACACTCCTGCAATAAGGTGAAAAATCTTGCCATAAATACTTGAAACTCGTGTTTTCTGCTCAGAACAAGATTCATATTTCATCTTGTTCTAAGAAAACTTGATAAGTGGAAATTTCTTACTGCACTGGCAGATCATTTCACTTAAAATAGGGCATTTTTACCTCAAAATTGGTGTTTTTTTCTTATTTTTGACAGGCCTTTTTTGCAGTGAAGTTATATTACTGACATTTTTCTATCGCTGGTAATTTCGTTGACACTCCTCCAGTGTTGTTTGTCGTGCTCGGTTTGTCGTTGGTACAAGTAGCATCGTTGCTGCTGCTGAATCAAACACGTGTTTTGCTTTAAGATCGTCTGTAGCAGGCTAACGCGCTTGGGATCCTGCGGCTCGTCATTTTGGTCTTAAAATATTCATTAACCCGCTCTACATGATCCTCAATTTCTTTTCACTATTTTGTCCGTCAAAAAACCCTATTCATAACACAGAGATTGGCTCCAGATTGGCTCCTGTAACCGTGAGCACGCGAGCCTCATTTGAGCGACGCTGAACGTTTTATTTTATTTATATAACTCGCCTTTCCAAATGAAATGTCGGATTTTGGTCTCTGATTTTATAAAATTTCCCCCAAAATGTGCGACTTATATATGTTTTTTTCTTCTTCATTATCATTATTTTTTGGCTGGTGCGACTTATACTCCAGAGCGTCCGAAAAATACGGTAATAACCTGATGCCAATAGTGTAGTAACATAATACATTAGTGTCATAATTAATAATAATAATAACATTATTAGTAACGTGTTATTACATTATTGTTTCAGATAGTTTCTTACATTACGGGGAAGTTATTACATTATTGGCTTTATTAAATAAAAATCACATTACTGTACTGTTCGGACTATAAGTCGCACCAGCCAAAAAATGCACAACGAAGAAGAAAAAACATATATAAGTCGCACTTTTTGGGGGAAATTTATGCTATAAAATCAGAGACATTTCATTTTGAAAGGAAAGTTATAGAAGTTACAGTAATAAAAACGACCAAATGGAGAAGAATCCGTGTATCATTCGTTCGTTTTTCAATATAGAACCAAAAATAAGAAAGATAAGATAGATAAGATAAGATATCCTTTATTTGTCCCACAATGGGGAAATTTCAGTGTTGCAACGCACAGTTAAGAGAACAGCAAGAAAACAGTAGCAGCAATAGAACAACAGACTTACTTAAAAATAGACAAACTCTAAAAAGATCTATAAAGATAAGGATTATAAAACTATATATACAGTAAGATGCTATTTTAGTGATCACAGACAACAAAAACTCAACTCTTTTCTTTATTATTTGTCTCTAAAATCAAAATGAAAAAACAGAAAATGATTTGTTCTTTTTTCATTTTTGATTCATATATACGATATACAAATCATATCTTTGGTCTATGGACTGTCAGTGTGAAAAATGTAATATATAAGTCGCAGGAACCAGCCAAACCCTGAAAAGAAGTGTGATTTATAGTCCAAAAATTACGGTAATCACATTATCGGCTTCTACAGGGTATTTTAAAGAGAGTTCATCGCTGCGAATATCTGCAAATGACCTTAGTTTATCTAAAGTCGTGTATGGACAGACCTGATCACTGACCTAATCACCTGCGCCGCCTTTCAGGACCATAGGCACTTTCCACAGACGGGCGTTCAGGATAAACTGTGTGATTAATCTGCGTTTAAAAAAAAAAACATGAGTGTGACAGCCCTAATTACAGTTGTGCTCATAAGTTTACGTGCCCTGGCAGAATTTATGAGCTCATTTGTGTAGTTTCTGTTCTCATTACGATTTAAAAAGAGGAAACGCAGTTGGTTGATAATAAACGGCTTCACCCAAGCACTAACCATGAGTGAAAGAAAAGTTTTTGCCTTTTCATTCATATTCTCTGGCCAAGATATCAGAAATTCTGCAAGAGGATGTAAACCTATGAGCACAACTGTATCATGAAATAATACGGTTCACTTCTTACCCGGGTAAAAACAAGACGACGGCCATTTAAAGCCTCCTTGGACCCGAGATGTTTGACCCAAGCAGACACTAAATAACTGTACGTCTCCAGGTTTTTAAAGGCTTTCGTTTTTAAAGGCTCTGTTTTAGTCCTGATTTAGTCCTGTTTTAGTCCTGATTTAAACCTGTTTTAGTCCTGATTTAAACCTGTTTTAGTCCTGATTTAGACCTGTTTTAAACCTGTTTTAGTCCTGTTTTAGTCCTGTTTTAGTCCTGGTTTAGTACTGGTTTAGACCTTGATTTAGTCCTGTTTTGGTCCTGTTTCAGACCTGTTTCAGACCTGTTTCAGACCTGTTTCAAACCTGTTTCAGACCTGTTTCAGTCCTGTTTCAGACCTGTTTCAGACCTGTTTCAGACCTGTTTCAGACCTGTTTCAGACCTGTTTCAGTCCTGTTTCAGACCTGTTTCAGACCTGTTTTAGTCCTGTTTCAGACCTGTTTCAGACCTGTTTCAGACCTGTTTCAGACCTGTTTCAGACCTGTTTCAGTCCTGTTTCAGACCTGTTTCAGTCCTGTTTCAGACCTGTTTCAGACCTGTTTCAGACCTGTTTCAGACCTGTTTCAGTCCTGTTTCAGACCTGTTTCAGTCCTGTTTCAGACCTGTTTCAGACCTGTTTTAGTCCTGTTTCAGACCTGTTTCAGTCCTGTTTCAGACCTGTTTCAGTCCTGTTTCAAACCTGTTTCAGACCTGTTTCAGTCCTGTTTCAAACCTGTTTCAGACCTGTTTCAGTCCTGTTTCAGTCCTGTTTCAGACCTGTTTCAGACCTGTTTCAGACCTGTTTCAGACCTGTTTCAGACCTGTTTCAGTCCTGTTTCAAACCTATTTCAGACCTGTTTCAGACCTGTTTTAGTCCTGTTTCAGACCTGTTTTAGTCCTGTTTCAGACCTGTTTCAGACCTGTTTCAGACCTGTTTCAGTCCTGTTTCAGACCTGTTTCAGTCCTGTTTCAAACCTATTTCAGACCTGTTTCAGACCTGTTTTAGTCCTGTTTCAGACCTGTTTTAGTCCTGTTTCAGACCTGTTTTAGTCCTGTTTCAGACCTGTTTCAGTCCTGTTTCAGACCTGTTTCAGTCCTGTTTCAGACCTGTTTCAGTCCTGTTTCAAACCTGTTTCAGACCTGTTTCAGTCCTGTTTCAGACCTGTTTCAGACCTGTTTTAGTCCTGTTTCAGACCTGTTTCAGACCTGTTTCAGTCCTGTTTCAAACCTGTTTCAGACCTGTTTCAGTCCTGTTTCAAACCTGTTTCAGACCTGTTTCAGTCCTGTTTCAGTCCTGTTTCAGACCTGTTTCAGACCTGTTTCAGACCTGTTTCAGACCTGTTTCAGACCTGTTTCAGTCCTGTTTCAGACCTGTTTCAGTCCTGTTTCAAACCTATTTCAGACCTGTTTCAGACCTGTTTTAGTCCTGTTTCAGACCTGTTTTAGTCCTGTTTCAGACCTGTTTCAGACCTGTTTCAGTCCTGTTTCAGACCTGTTTCAGACCTGTTTCAGTCCTGTTTCAAACCTGTTTCAGACCTGTTTCAGTCCTGTTTCAGTCCTGTTTCAGACCTGTTTCAGACCTGTTTTAGTCCTGTTTCAGACCTGTTTCAAACCTGTTTCAGACCTGTTTTAGTCCTGTTTCAGACCTGTTTCAGACCTGTTTCAGACCTGTTTCAGACCTGTTTTAGTCCTGTTTCAGACCTGTTTCAGACCTGTTTCAGTCCTGTTTCAGACCTGTTTCAGACCTGTTTCAGTCCTGTTTCAGTCCTGTTTCAGACCTGTTTCAGACCTGTTTCAGACCTGTTTCAGACCTGTTTTAGTCCTGTTTCAGACCTGTTTCAGACCTGTTTCAGACCTGTTTCAGACCTGTTTCAGACCTGTTTCAGACCTGTTTCAGACCTGTTTCAGTCCTGTTTCAGACCTGTTTCAGACCTGTTTCAGACCTGTTTTAGTCCTGTTTCAGACCTGTTTCAGACCTGTTTCAGACCTGTTTCAGTCCTGTTTCAAACCTGTTTCAGACCTGTTTCAGACCTGTTTCAGTCCTGTTTCAGTCCTGTTTCAGACCTGTTTCAGACCTGTTTCAGACCTGTTTCAGACCTGTTTTAGTCCTGTTTCAGACCTGTTTCAGACCTGTTTCAGACCTGTTTCAGACCTGTTTCAGTCCTGTTTCAGACCTGTTTCAGTCCTCATTTGTTGAGTCACACATCAGAGAAGCATTGAGCTAATGACAGGAGCAAAATGAGGTCGAGGACAAACCCAGAGTGATAAAAGTACTGATGAAAGGATCGTTCTGTTTTCTCCGGCTCAGTGTAACACGACGTCTGCAGCACCGGATCATTTATTAAATCTATCGCCTCAACGCCCGGAAAATCCTCCAAATTATGAGAAAAGTCTTCGTTCTCCACATCGTACGGGTCATAACCGACTATTTATTAGACTTCTTTTTTCGCCACAGCAGCAAAAGGTAATATAGTAATCATCACACTGGAACACGTTTTCATTTTATGGCATTTTCTGTAGAATTTAGAACAGCCTCTGATTAAACAATACTAGATTTCAACAAAATAAAGACAGAATAACAACGTAGAATCTGAAATAATTCTAGGCTAATAATAAATTACTTAAAGATTTAAAAAAAAAAGTCTTGATTTAGTCCTGAATTAGTCTTGGTTTAGACCTTTTTTTTTTTTAGACCTTGGTTTAGTCCTGTTTTAGTCCTGATTTAAACCTGATTTAGTCCTTTTTTAGACCTTCGTTTAGTCCTGTTTTAGGCCTGATTTAATCCTGATTTAGTCCTTTTTTAGACCTTCGTTTAGTCCTGTTTTAGGCCTGATTTAATCCTGATTTAGTCCTTTTTTAGACCTTCGTTTAGTCCTGTTTTAGGCCTGATTTAATCCTGATTTAGTCCTTTTTTAGACCTTGGTTTAGTCCTGTTTTAGTCCTGATTTAAACCTGATTTAGTCCTTTTTTAGACCTTCGTTTAGTCCTGTTTTAGGCCTGATTTAATCCTGATTTAGTCCTTTTTTAGACCTTCGTTTAGTCCTGTTTTAGGCCTGATTTAATCCTGATTTAGTCCTTTTTTAGACCTTGGTTTAGTCCTGTTTTAGTCCTGATTTAAACCTGATTTAGTCCTTTTTTAGACCTTGGTTTAGTCCTGTTTTAGTCCTGATTTAAACCTGATTTAGTCCTTTTTTAGACCTTCGTTTAGTCCTGTTTTAGGCCTGATTTAATCCTGATTTAGTCCTTTTTTAGACCTTCGTTTAGTCCTGTTTTAGGCCTGATTTAATCCTGATTTAGTCCTTTTTTAGACCTTGGTTGAGTTCTGTTTTATTCCTGTTTCAGTCCTGTTTTAGTCCTGATTTAGATCTTGATTTAAGTATTATTATTATATATTCACACATGTTTGAGTAACTGTTTATTATTAGTCTGTTACATCTACATCTCCAAAACTCAAAACGCTCTGTTCCACCTTGTGATGTCATGCAGTGGTAGTTTTTTCACCTTTAGTTCAGAAAAACTCGGAAATTCCGGGTCTGAAATGATCCAAATGATTCTGGTGAAGGTGGATTTGCAGGTCTGTGTGTTTGCAGTTAGGGTTATACAGCGGAAATGTCCCCCAGTGCAGCTTTAATGCCTATTACTCACAGATAACCTTTGACTTTCCATGTAGTAATGACGTAGAAAATCGTGCCTCTTGGCTGCGTTTGACCTCTGAATCACCGGCCACCCAGAGATGACCAGAGTTTAAGACTCAGCCCCCGCAGTTCAGGGAGAAAAACACTAAAACTGTTATAGTCCTGGTTTAATACCGTTTCAGTCCTGGTTTAGTTTTGGTTTAGACCTGATTTAGTCCTGGTTTAGTCCTTTTCTTAGATCTGGTTTAGACCAGTTTTAGTCCTTTTTTAGTTCTGTTTTAGTCTTGTTTTAATCTTGGTTTAGACATGGTTTAGTCCTGTTTTGGATCTGCTTTAGTCCTGGTTTGTTCCTGGTTTAGACCTGGTTTAGTCCTGGTTTAGTCCTGGTTTAGACCTTTTTTTTTTTAGATCTGGTTTAGACTTGGTTTCGTCGTGTTTTAGTCCTGTTTTAGTCCTGTTTTAGTCCTGTTTTAGTCCTTTTTTGAACCTGGTTTAGACCTGGTTTAGTCCTGTTTTACTCCTTGTTTAGTCCTGTTTTAGAGCTGGTTTAGACCTGATTTAGTCCTGATTTAGACCTGGTTCAGACCTGGTTTAGACCTGGTTCAGTCCTGGTTTAGACCTGATTTAGTCCTGGTTTAGACCTGATTTAGTCCTGGTTTAGACCTGATTTAGTCCTGGTTTAGTCTTGGGCTTAGACCTGGTTCAGTCCTTTTTCAGTCCTGTTTTAATCCTTTTTTAGTCCAGATTTAGTCCTTTTTTAGTCCTGGTTCAGTTTTGTTTTAGTCCTGTTTTAGTCCTAGTTTAGACTTTGGTTCATTCCTGGTTTAGTCCTGGTTTAGATCTGTTTTAGGCCTGGTTCAGTCCTGTTTTAGTCCTGATTTAGACACTTTTAGTCCTGATTTAGACCTGTTTTAGTCCTGATTTAGACCTTGATTTAGACCTGTTTCAGTCCTGATTTAGACCTGTTTTAGTCCTGATTTATTCCCAATTTAGTCCCAATTTAGTCCTGTTTCTGTCTTGTCTTAGACCTGTTTTAGTCCTGATTTAGTCCCGGTTTAATCCTGATTTAGACCTGTTTCTGTCCTGATTTAGACCTGTTTTAGTCCTGATTTAGACCTTGATTTAGACCTGTTTCAGTCCTGATTTAGACCTGTTTCAGTCCTGATTTAGACCTGTTTTAGTCCTGATTTAGACCTTGATTTAGACCTGTTTCAGTCCTGATTTAGACCTGTTTCAGTCCTGATTTAGACCTGTTTCAGTCCTGATTTAGACCTGTTTTAGTCCTGATTTAGACCTTGATTTAGACCTGTTTCAGTCCTGATTTAGACCTGTTTCAGTCCTGATTTAGACCTGTTTCAGTCCTGATTTAGACCTGTTTCAGTCCTGATTTAGACCTGTTTCAGTCCTGATTTAGACCTGTTTTAGTCCTGGTTTAGACCCGTTTCAGTCCTGATTTAGCCCTGTTTTAGCCCTGTTTCAGTCTGGTTGTAGTCCTGTTTCAGTCCTGTTTCAGTCCTCATTTGTTCCTCTGAGAGTCACACGGTCACAGAAGTGTTGAGTTAATGACAGGAGCAAAATGAGGCTGAGGACAAACCCAGAATTATAAAATTACTGCTGAAAGGATGGTTCTGTTTTCTCCGGCTCCTCTCCTCCTCTCCTCTTCGCTCACATTCATTTCAGGTCATATTTTCGTTTTTAAAGCCGCGTACGTTGCATCACACGGACGCCCGATCGATAAAGAGCCCAGAGGTGACACTTCCTGGTCTCCATGGCGACAGATGCGCTGAAGTGAAGTTTGTAATGGTGATTCGGTTCGACGGATGGTACATGAGGTCTGTATTTATAGTTTGTACATCAGCTAAAGGTGCATTGTGTAACATTTCTGGTGGAGGGTCCGTCCGTCACCTGCTCGTTTCTATGGAGATGTCACTGCTCTGCCTGGAATGTTCCACAGTGTGACATTAAACAGCTTTACTTTACGTTTATTCAATCACAGGTGGTTTTATCGCTCAAAAATACCTCGAAAAAGAAACATTCTGACTGTGAGCGGGGTCGCCTCTCCACAGATCTGACCTGGAACCTGGTCTGGTTTGGTTTCCAGATTAGAAAGGTTTAATGCCGTACTGTGGAACATAGTTTAGTCCTGGTTTAGTCCTTATTTAGGTCTGTTTTAGTCCTGATTCAGTCCTGGTTTAGTTTTGGTTTAGTCCTGTTTCAGTCCTGGTTTAGACTTGGTTTAGACCTGGTTTATACCCTCATTAGTCCTGGCTCAGTCCTGGTTTAGACCTTCTTTAGTCCTGGTTTAGACCTTGCTTTAGTCCCTGTTTAATCCTGTTTCAGTCCTGGTTTAGATCTTCTTTAATCCTGGTTTAGATCTTGTTTAGTCCCTGTTTAATCCTGGTTCAGTCCTGGTTTAGATCTTCTTTAATCCTGGTTTAGATCTTGTTTAGTCCCTGTTTAATCCTGGTTCAGTCCTGGTTTAGATCTTCTTTAATCCTGGTTTAGATCTTGTTTAGTCCCTGTTTAATCCTAGTTCAGTCCTGGTTTAGACCTTCTTTAGTCCTGGTTTAGACCTTGCTTAGACCTTGTTTCGTCCCGGTGTAGTCGGCCAGAATTCACCCCTGCCAGAGTTACCCCCGGGGTAGTTCTAGGCTAGACCAGAATTACCCCGGGGTAATTCTGGCCTAGGCCAGTCCTAGGCTACTTTTCACCCCCCTGGGCCAGAATTACCCCCCCCTCCCCATGTATTTCATGTATTATTATGACAAATAACACATGAAAACCGTATTCACCTACTTCTACTCATTTTATTTTCTTTCACATTTATGTTACATTCACTTAACTTTACTTCAAGTTCCATACATTATATTTACTTCGCTAGATTCAGAAACTTAGTGGAACTTAGTGCTGTAACTACTACACTACCTCTAATAACATCTCTAACTGCAGCTGGGAAAACACACAAGAGCAGAGCACAGCGGAGAGGAGCTGCCCGTCCTCCTTCAGTGGAGCTGGAGCGTTGCCTGTAGTCTTATCCTTGGAGGGCAGAAACTGGTTAAACTGCCGAACTCTGGTCACGGCAGAATTCAGCAGTTTGTGGAGCTCTGTGAAGGGATTACCGTCAAAAGATCCACCGAGCTGGCCGCTAGCTTTAGCCTCGGCTAACACCCAGTGTACACCTAGCTAACGGAGAAAACTGCTGACGGATAAAAACATCCTCTAACTCAACATCAGAACTCGAGGAGTATCTTACGAGACTTAGATCGCAAAGAGTAAGTGAACAACAATGCCTCCTAAATCAAGTAAAACATTGCCTGAGGAAGATGCTGTTGTGACCATGAGTACACTGGCACAGTTGCTGGATCAGCAGAAGGAATTCTACAAAGACATGCTACAACAGCAACAAGAAAACTTTAAGAGTTTTATTCAAATCATCATGGATGGAAACGTGAAGAGATTGGATGGTGTTATTAGAGATGTCCAGGATCTTAAAACAAGCCTACAGTTCACCCAAGGCATCATGGAGGATATGAAATCTGGATATAAAGATATTGAGGCTAAAATCAAAGCATGTGAAAACCACACTGCAAAGCTAAAGCAGGAGATGGATGACTTATTTCATAAACTGGATTACACTGAAAATCAGTCCAGGAGATCTAATCTTCTAATTGATGGGATTGCAGAGGAAAAAGGAGAAACTACAAATGGATTAGAAATCAAGATTCAACAAATGCTTTCTGAGAACCTGGGTCTCAATGGCTCAAACATTGAGACTGAGAGGGCACACCGTCTGGGCCAGTTCCACGAAGGAAGAAAGCCCAGGAAAATTGTTGTGAAGTTCTTGAAATTTAAAGACCGCCAACGTATTCTTTCTTCTGCCAAAAAGTTAAAGGGCACAAGCATCTATATCAGTGAAGACTTTTCAGATCTGGTGCTGCAGAGGAGAAGGGAGCTGCTGCCCCAGCTGAAAGCAGCGAGAGAAAAAGGAGAACGAGCCAGTTTAAGGTATGATAAACTTATTATCTGGCCTGCAAATGGACAATGGCAAAAGTCAGATTAAATAATTATGTGGACTTTATGTTTTAAATTTTGTTTTTATTTGTTTTTACTTTTGTAATATGGCATTTCTACCTCTAACTCTCCAGCAAAAAGGTCTTGTTTTAGCTCACTTAAACATATGTAGTCTTAGAAACAAGATTAATGAAATTACACAAATTTGCTCTATGGGAAATATTCATGTCTTAGCTTTATCTGAAACACACCTTGACAGCACTTTTGAGAACTCACAACTGTTGATGGGTATAGATTATATAGAAAAGATAGGAACCAAAATGGTGGAGGAGTTGCATTTTATATAAAGGAAAATATTGTTGCAACCCTGAAATTAGATTTAATGTGCAGGGACATTGAAGTTATATGGTTACAGATTAATCTTCCATTTAGCAAACCAATTCTGGTTGGCTGCTGTTACAGGCCACCCAGCTCCAACGTGGAATATTTAGAAAAAATATGTGACAACATGGACATGGTTTCAACTCAAAATAAGGATATATTTCTTCTTGGGGATTTTAATATAGATTGGTTTTCAAAAAAGTGTTCCATGCTTAAAAAGATGATTACAGTGGCTAATGCGTGGAATCTCCAACAGGTTATGACACAACCCACAAGAATTGCTCTTGACAGTGCATCTAAATCAACATGTATTGATCACATTTACACAAATGTTCCTGAATTATGCTCACAGTCAGTTTCTATTGGAGTAGGATGCAGCCATCATCACTTGTTAGTTATAATAAAAAGAACAAAAATGCCTAAATCGGGAGGAAGGATCATTTATCGCAGATCTTATACAAAATTTAATCCTGACCTGTTTGTTGATGATGTGAAACATTTAAATTGGTCTGCACTTCTTGAGGAAGAGGATGTAAATGCTTCTCTGAAACTTTTTATGGATACCTTTGGTAAAATTGTTGAGAAACATGCTCCTCTACGAAAAAGGACCATAAAAAGCAGAAGTGCTCCATGGCCAGATGAGGAACTAGTATCGCTCATGAGACAAAGGGACAATGCTAAAGAAGCAGCCTTCAAATCCAAATGTGATAAAGATAGAGCACAATATCACAGGTTGAGGAATAAAGTTACAAAATTAAATTATATAAAAAAGAAAAAATATTATGGACAAAAAATGATCAGTTCTTTGAATGACAGCAAGCAATTATGGAAAATATTGGATGAATTAATGTGCAAAAAGCCAAAGAATTGGAATTTATATGTGGAGAGTGATGGTAATATTGTCTGTAAACCATATGATATTGCCAATCACTTGAATAACTTTTTCATAAGCAAAGTTGAACACCTGAGATCTTGCATGGTAGTAAACGAGAGGGTTTCTCCTTGCAACAATGTTCGATATATTATGAAAAGTAAAAACTGTTCGTTGGTATTTAATACTGTTAGTGAGGACAATGCTAAGAAATTACTTCTGTCTCTATCTGCTGACAAAACACCTGGCCTTGATCATCTTGATGGTAAAATTTTCAAAATAGTTGCAAATATTCTGAGTGAGCCAATATGTCATATATTTAACAGATCATTGCTCAGTGGAGTGTTTCCTGAACAATGGAAGCAATCTAAAATTATACCATTAACCAAAGATGAAAAAATAGGATTCACTGCATCAAATTCTAGACCAATTCATATTCTCCCCATTTTGAGCAAAATATTTGAAAAGTTACTATTTAATCAAATACTACAATATTTCACTTTAAATGATTTGCTTACAGGTGCCCAACATGCCTACAGACCAGGCCATTCAGCCAGTACTGCATTAGTGCACATGGTTGACCAGTGGTTAACATATATGGGTGACAGGAAACTTGTTGGTGCTGTATTTCTAGATTTTACAGCCGCATTTGACATAATTGACCATGATATTCTGTTGTTGAAGCTGAAATATTATGGGTTTTCATCATTGTCCCTTTCATTGATAAGTACTTACCTTAGTGGTAGAACTCAGTGAGTATTTTTTAATGGTAGTTTTTCTGAAAGTAAACCTTTATCATGCGGTATTCCACAGGGCAGCTGTTTGGGTCCTCTTTTATTTTCAGTGTTTGTAAATGATCTGTCCTACAGTGTTAGAAATGCAGAGGTCGTTCTGTACGCAGATGATGCAACTTTGTTCTGTGCATCTCCTTCAATCACTGATCTCAGTCTGAACCTACAAAACCAACTCAATACAATTACCAACTGGGTGAAGCTGAATAAATTGGCTCTAAATATTTCAAAAACTAAATGCATAGTTTTTGGTACGAAATATTTGTTAAATGCATCTTGTAACTTAAATTTGATTATTGATACAAGTTTGGTAGAGCAGGTGACAAAAATGAAGCTATTGGGCGTTAAATTGGATAGTGAACTCTCATGGACGGATCAGATAAATGATATTGTATCGAAGATGGGCAGAGGCATTGCTCTGTCTCGGAGGTGTGCACCATATTGTCCACCCTCGGTCTTGAGAACAGTTGTCCAGTCTCTGGTCTTGTCACACCTGGAGTATTGCCCAGTCGTCTGGTCCAGTGCTGCCCAGGGGCACTTAAGAAAACTGCAGCCTGCCCAAAACAGAGCTGCCAGGGTCGCCCTGGGCTGCTCATATAGATCTAGTGTAAATGAGATGCACACCACCTTACGTTGGCTGAAGGTGCAGGATAAATTAAATTTGAGTCTTCTGTGTTACATGCATAATGCTATTTTTAAAAGTAATCCCACATTTTTTGTAGAAAAACTAAAGTACAGTGGGTATTGTCATCATCATGTCACTAGGCAGGTCAGCTCTGGTGATTTGGTTGTATCCTTCTCAAAGTCAAACTGCATGAGGCGAACAGTGCTGTTTAGATCTTCAGCAGCCTGGAACCAGCTGTCAGCGAGGACAAGGCAAATACCGTAAGTAATAAATATTTGTTCAAAAAGACTTTAAAACAAATGTACAGTATATGACTTGTATGGAGTGAGCAGAGCTTGTCTGAACTTATACTTGTTGGAGTTGTATTGTATTGTTGGACTGAAAACACTGTATTTTGTAATATCAGTCTGATGTATATAATTATTATGTCAACTGATTTTAATGCCAATGGACCCCAGGAAGACTAGCAACCACTTGTGGAACCTAATGGGGTTCCAAATAAATAAATAAATACATAAATAATGTGTCAATATGCACCTGATTTAAGTCAATAAAAACAGTGTTCAGCTGATCATATGTGTTCAGTTTTCTGTTTTGTACTTTCACTCAACTCCAGTTCCAACACTGAAGTGGTCAGACTTGTTCTCAGGGTATTTGCATGTCTCTGTGGGGTCCTGCAGACTGAAGGAAGCCACTCCGTACTGTCACCTCCTCTGCAGTACACAGTGATGTCAGTGCCCAGCAGTGATGCTGTGCCCATGAGTTCAGCATCTGTTGCCCAAACACCACATTTCTCCATGGCACTTGCAGCCATATACTCACTGACAGACTGGCTGAGGCTGAGGCAGCTGGGAAGCTTTTCACTGATACTCCCACTCATGTGTTGCACAACACTGTCATGAATGGCAAGGTGATGCTCTTCAGCTCCAGTGAATATGTAACTCAAGGCCTGAAAACAGCAGTTGCCATCAGCACAGGTCTTGTGCAGTCTCTTTGGTCCTGTTTGTTCTTTTGCTCTCCCAAAGTAAACAGACTTACAAATACTCAAGCCTAAGGCCTCGGCGAGGTTTCTCCTGGCCAGGGCCGACATGGGGGAGAACATCTGGGAAACTCTGGGCTTCTTATTTGGCTGGACACCTTCATCAAGCTTGTGTTTGTTTGAATTGTGTCCCTCAGTTTCCTGCAGGCTCTTGATCACCATCAGCAGAATCTGGGTCTTCATACACTTTCAGACTGTTGGCATCATAGATGTTTTTCAGCTTTTGGTTTGTTGCACAATTCTGTAATTTCCCCCTGCCTTTGGAGAGAGATTCAGTGACTTCATAGGGTCCAGTGTGGCTCCAGTTTTGACCCCATACGGTGAATTCTGCGGCTGTTCTTGATGTAGACGTTTGTCCCCACTGGAATGTTGCAGTGGCTTTTGTGACGGTCGTCATAATTCTGCTTGTGGCCTGGGCTTTGGGAATATTCATTATGAATATTTTCCATAGCATCCAACAGTTCTGGACTGACGGCATCAGCTGCTTCTACAGATTCATCAGCTGGAGCAAATCTGTTACAAAGCTCTAGATATGATACAAGACTCCAAAATTTAAATAAAATAAAATACACTCACCTTCCAATAACGAGAGTGGATCCAGAGGTATCCAGAATTATCCAACAGGAGTTTAAATGTGATCCAGAAATGAACTGTTTACAGCAGCACTGAACATCACCAGAGCTACAGTGGGTATGTTATATACCCCTCCTGTCAGACAGAGGGTATGTTATATACCCCTCCAGTCAGACAGGGGGTATATATATGTTATATACCCCTCCAGTCAGACAGGGGGTATGTTATATACCCCTCCAGTCAGACAGAGGGTATGTTATATACCCCTCCAGTCAGACAGAGGGTATGTTATATACCCCTCCTGTCAGACAGAGGGTATGTTATATACCCCTCCAGTCAGACAGAGGGTATGTTATATACCCCTCCAGTCAGACAGAGGGTATGTTATATACCCCTCCAGTCAGACAGAGGGTATGTTATATACCCCTCCAGTCAGACAGAGGGTATGTTATATACCCCTCCTGTCAGACAGAGGGTATGTTATATACCCCTCCAGTCAGACAGAGGGTATGTTATATACCCCTCCAGTCAGACAGAGGGTATGTTATATACCCCTCCAGTCAGACAGAGGGTATGTTATATACCCCTCCAGTCAGACAGAGGGTATGTTATATACCCCTCCAGTCAGACAGAGGGTATATATATGTTATATACCCTTCCTGTCAGACAGAGGCTATGTTATATACCCCTCCAGTCAGACAGGGGGTATATATATGTTATATACCCCTCCTGTCAGACAGAGGGTATGTTATATACCCCTCCTGTCAGACAGAGGGTATGTTATATACCCCTCCAGTCAGACAGAGGGTATATATATGTTATATACCCTTCCTGTCAGACAGAGGGTATGTTATATACCCCTCCTGTCAGACAGAGGGTATGTTATATACCCCTCCAGTCAGACAGAGGGTATATATATGTTATATACCCCTCCAGTCAGACAGAGGGTATATATATGTTATATACCCCTCCAGTCAGACAGAGGGTATGTTATATACCCCTCCTGTCAGACAGAGGGTATGTTATATACCCCTCCAGTCAGACAGAGGGTATGTTATATACCCCTCCAGTCAGACAGAGGGTATGTTATATACCCCTCCAGTCAGACAGAGGGTATGTTATATACCCCTCCAGTCAGACAGAGGGTATGTTATATACCCCTCCAGTCAGACAGAGGGTATATATATGTTATATACCCTTCCTGTCAGACAGAGGCTATGTTATATACCCCTCCAGTCAGACAGGGGGTATATATATGTTATATACCCCTCCTGTCAGACAGAGGGTATGTTATATACCCCTCCTGTCAGACAGAGGGTATGTTATATACCCCTCCAGTCAGACAGAGGGTATATATATGTTATATACCCCTCCAGTCAGACAGAGGGTATATATATGTTATATACCCCTCCAGTCAGACAGGGGGTATGTTATATACCCCTCCAGTCAGACAGGGGGTATGTTATATACCCCTCCAGTCAGACAGGGGGTATGTTATATACCCCTCCAGTCAGACAGAGGGTATGTTATATACCCCTCCAGTCAGACAGAGGGTATGTTATATACCCCTCCAGTCAGACAGAGGGTATATATATGTTATATACCCCTCCAGTCAGACAGAGGGTATATATATGTTATATACCCCTCCAGTCAGACAGGGGGTATGTTATATACCCCTCCAGTCAGACAGGGGGTATGTTATATACCCCTCCAGTCAGACAGGGGGTATGTTATATACCCCTCCAGTCAGACAGAGGGTATGTTATATACCCCTCCAGTCAGACAGAGGGTATATATATGTTATATACCCCTCCAGTCAGACAGAGGGTATATATATGTTATATACCCCTCCAGTCAGACAGAGGGTATGTTATATACCCCTCCAGTCAGACAGGGGGTATATATATGTTATATACCCCTCCAGGAGCTGAATTTCAAAACCTCTTTCATCTTTTGATTCTCTGATCTGTTACGATAAACTCCAAAAAATGATCAATGATCAAACTTTAATTGAGACAGAACTTCCTCACTAATTCATAACACCTGCACTTCCCCAGGACGTCAAACTCAATCATCTTCAATAATCTTCTAATCTTAAATTAACTTCATCTTGATTTGATTTTAGGGGTGAAGTTTGGCCTGGAGGGTGCAAACTGGCCTAGGCTCATTTTACCCCAGGGGGAAATCTGGCCAGGGGTGAATTCTGGCCAGTTAGACCTTGTTTAGTCCCGGTTTAGACCTTGCTTAGACCTTGTTTAGTCCCGGTTCAGACCTTGTTTAGTCCCGGTTTAGACCTTGCTTAGACCTTGTTTAGTCCCGGTTTAGACCTTGTTTAGTCCCGGTTTAGACCTTGCTTAGACCTTGTTTAGTCCCGGTTTAGACCTTGTTTAGTCCCGGTTTAGACCTTGCTTAGACCTTGTTTAGTCCCGGTTTAGACCTTGTTTAGTCCCGGTTCAGACCTTGTTTAGACCTTGTTTAGTCCCGGTTCAGACCTTGTTTAGTCCCGGTTTAGACCTTGCTTAGACCTTGTTTAGTCCCGGTTTAGACCTTGTTTAGTCCCGGTTCAGACCTTGTTTAGTCCCGGTTTAGACCTTGCTTAGACCTTGTTTAGTCCCGGTTTAGACCTTGTTTAGTCCCGGTTTAGACCTTGCTTAGACCTTGTTTAGTCCCGGTTTAGACCTTGTTTAGTCCCGGTTTAGACCTTGCTTAGACCTTGTTTAGTCCCGGTTTAGACCTTGTTTAGTCCCGGTTCAGACCTTGTTTAGACCTTGTTTAGTCCCGGTTCAGACCTTGTTTAGTCCCGGTTTAGACCTTGCTTAGACCTTGTTTAGTCCCGGTTTAGACCTTGTTTAGTCCCGGTTCAGACCTTGTTTAGTCCCGGTTTAGACCTTGCTTAGACCTTGTTTAGTCCCGGTTTAGACCTTGTTTAGTCCCGGTTTAGACCTTGCTTAGACCTTGTTTAGTCCCGGTTTAGACCTTGTTTAGTCCCGGTTTAGACCTTGCTTAGACCTTGTTTAGTCCCGGTTTAGACCTTGTTTAGTCCCGGTTCAGACCTTGTTTAGACCTTGTTTAGTCCCGGTTCAGACCTTGTTTAGTCCCGGTTCAGACCTTGTTTAGACCTTGTTTAGTCCCGGTTCAGACCTTGTTTAGACCTTGTTTAGTCCCGGTTCAGACCTTGTTTAGTCCCGGTTTAGACCTTGCTTAGACCTTGTTTAGTCCCGGTTTAGACCTTGTTTAGTCCCGGTTCAGACCTTGTTTAGTCCCGGTTTAGACCTTGCTTAGACCTTGTTTAGTCCCGGTTTAGACCTTGTTTAGTCCCGGTTTAGACCTTGCTTAGACCTTGTTTAGTCCCGGTTTAGACCTTGTTTAGTCCCGGTTTAGACCTTGCTTAGACCTTGTTTAGTCCCGGTTTAGACCTTGTTTAGTCCCGGTTCAGACCTTGTTTAGACCTTGTTTAGTCCCGGTTCAGACCTTGTTTAGTCCCGGTTTAGACCTTGCTTAGACCTTGTTTAGTCCCGGTTTAGACCTTGTTTAGTCCCGGTTCAGACCTTGTTTAGTCCCGGTTTAGACCTTGCTTAGACCTTGTTTAGTCCCGGTTTAGACCTTGTTTAGTCCCGGTTTAGACCTTGCTTAGACCTTGTTTAGTCCCGGTTTAGACCTTGTTTAGTCCCGGTTTAGACCTTGCTTAGACCTTGTTTAGTCCCGGTTTAGACCTTGTTTAGTCCCGGTTCAGACCTTGTTTAGACCTTGTTTAGTCCCGGTTCAGACCTTGTTTAGTCCCGGTTTAGACCTTGCTTAGACCTTGTTTAGTCCCGGTTTAGACCTTGTTTAGTCCCGGTTCAGACCTTGTTTAGTCCCGGTTTAGACCTTGCTTAGACCTTGTTTAGTCCCGGTTTAGACCTTGTTTAGTCCCGGTTTAGACCTTGCTTAGACCTTGTTTAGTCCCGGTTTAGACCTTGTTTAGTCCCGGTTTAGACCTTGCTTAGACCTTGTTTAGTCCCGGTTTAGACCTTGTTTAGTCCCGGTTCAGACCTTGTTTAGACCTTGTTTAGTCCCGGTTCAGACCTTGTTTAGTCCCGGTTCAGACCTTGTTTAGACCTTGTTTAGTCCCGGTTCAGACCTTGTTTAGACCTTGTTTAGTCCCGGTTTAGACCTTGTTTAGTCCCGGTTCAGACCTTGTTTAGACCTTCTTTAGTCCCGGTTTAGACCTTGCTTAGACCTTGTTTAGTCCCGGTTTAGACCTTGCTTAGACCTTGTTTAGTCCCGGTTTAGACCTTGCTTAGACCTTGTTTAGTCCCGGTTTAGACCTTGTTTAGTCCCGGTTTAGACCTTGCTTAGACCTTGTTTAGTCCCGGTTTAGACCTTGTTTAGTCCCGGTTTAGACCTTGTTTAGTCCCGGTTCAGACCTTGTTTAGACCTTGTTTAGTCCCGGTTCAGACCTTGTTTAGACCTTGTTTAGTCCCGGTTTAGACCTTGTTTAGTCCCGGTTCAGACCTTGTTTAGACCTTCTTTAGTCCCGGTTTAGACCTTGCTTAGACCTTGTTTAGTCCCGGTTTAGACCTTGCTTAGACCTTGTTTAGTCCCGGTTTAGACCTTGCTTAGACCTTGTTTAGTCCCGGTTTAGACCTTGTTTAGTCCCGGTTTAGACCTTGCTTAGACCTTGTTTAGTCCCGGTTTAGACCTTGTTTAGTCCCGGTTTAGACCTTGTTTAGACCTTGTTTAGTCCCGGTTTAGACCTTGTTTAGTCCCGGTTCAGACCTTGTTTAGACCTTGTTTAGTCCCGGTTTAGACCTTGTTTAGTCCCGGTTTAGACCTTGCTTGGACCTTGTTTAGTCCTGAGCCGGTCTCTTCCTCTCAGGACTGAAGAGGTTGTGGGTTCGCTCTCTGTGAGTGAAGTGTCTGGTGAAATAAGGGCCCTTCCTGAACCCCAGTGCTTTGTAAACACGTCCCTCTCACACATGTCCCCGGGCCCTGCGGGGCATCTGAGGTAATTGATTTGTGCCCAGTGTGAAAACTGAAGGCGACACAAAGGATCTGCCTAATGGAAAACCGTGTGGAGCACTTTTATTTACAACTGTAATGAGGGACTTTGTACATTGGTTCAGTCCTGGTTTAGTCCTGATTTAGCCCCGTTTTAGACCTGGTTTATGTTTTGGTTTAGTCCTGGTTTAGTCCTGGTCTAGCCCTGGTTTATTTCTGCTTTAGCCCTGTTTTAGTCCTGATTTAGTCCATTTTTTAGATCTTGGTTTAGCCCTAGTTTAGTCCTGGTGTAGTCTTGGTTTAGACCTGGGTTTAGACCTGGTTTAGTTCTGGTTTAGTCTTGGTCTAGCCCTGGTTTAGTTCTGATTTGTTTCTGGTTTAGACCTCATTTAGTTCTGGTCTAGCCCTCATTTAGTTCTGCTTTAGCCCTGTTTCAGTCCTGGTTTATATCTTGTTTTAGTCCTGGTTTAGTCCTTCTGAGTTTAGTTCTTATTTAATTCTGGATTATATCTTGGTTTAGTCCTGGTTTAGATCTGGGCTTAGTCCTAGTTTAGTCCTTTTTTTGACCTTGGTTTTGTTCTGGTTTAGTCCTTTTTAGACCTTAGTTTAAGCCCTGTTTAGTCCTGGTGTAGTCCTGCTTTAGTCCTCATTTAGTCCTCTTTCAGTCCTGTTTTAAATCGGTTTTAGTCCTGGTTTAGACCTTTTTTAGACCTTGGTTTAGCCCTGTTTTAGTCCTGGTTTAGACCTGTTTTAGACCTGTTTTAGACCTGTTTTACTCCTGTTTTAGTCCTGGTTTAGACCTGGTTTAGCCCTGGTTTAGACCTGTTTTAGACCTAGTTTAGTCCTAGTTTAGACCTGATTTAGACCTGTTTGACCTTTTTTAGTCCTGTTTTAGTCCTGCTTTAGTCCTGGTTTAGACCTGTTTTAGTCCTAGTTTAGACCTGATTTAGACCTTATTTAGTCCTGCTTTAGTCCTGGTTTAGACCTGTTTTAGACCTAGTTTAGTCCTGCTTTAGTATTGGAGCACTTGTATATCGAAGTGCACTGGAGAGACGATAAAGAGGAATAAACAAAGGACCTGGAAATACTGTTTGAGTGTGAATCTGAACCTGAGGTCGAATTGTCTGTTGGTGAAGTACGTCTCACGGTCTCCACTCCAAATCAGGACAAAACGAACCATCGAAAAATCACATTTATTCACTTACATGTGGGTTTAAAGCTCAAAAATACCTAGAAAAACAGGCGCTGTGACTGCGAGTGTTTAACCCTTGAAGACCTACGTTATTGTACACGATACAGAGGAATATGTTTCTATAACCGCAGAACTTTGTAAGTGTAACAGACAGAAACGTCCTTTTCCCCTCTGAAAGTGCAGACATAGAGGTTTCCGTACATTTCTGCGGCTTTATCCTACGTCACACTCACGCTGTGTGATGACGGGAGCAAAACGAGTGTCCAATAGGAACTTTGTTTTCCCCAAACTCATGCGCTCCGTCCATTTTGATGGAGCCAAACTTTGCCAAAGAGTGAAGTGAGTCAAGATGGTCGACTCCTCTGACTGTGTGTGTTTATAACGAGGGAAAAAGTCGCTCTAAGTGGAGTTAATTCTCACACACATGGAAAATGACACATCTTGGTGTGTGTAATTGTGCATCTCTTTCTATTTTTATTTAAAGGTTTATTTCAGTCCAAATGAACAAATCCAAATGTAATAAACACCTGGAAATGCAGAAGTGCTGTGGCTCTGGCCCTGGACCTGACAGGAGCTGTTTCCAGGACTGGACCAGGAAAGTCATGGAGCCACTGCACTTTTTTTGTTTTTAGGGCAATAAGGAGATTTTTAATTTACTTACAGACTTGAGATTTTGCATTTTTGTAGCTGAGGCCCTAAATTAAGCATTTTTATGTCCAAAAAGTTGTTTCTACATGTTTGCTGTGGGTTTTGTATAAAAGAGTGAGAATTTTATTTTCTGTTTTTTTTTTCATCTCTATTTCTGGTCCTGTAGCTTTTCTCACAGCCTCATGACACAACTACAGCAGCAGATTGTGAAATAACAGGTTGGACTGAACAAAAGGAGGTAGAACACTTCATTAGGGGGAAAAGGGGCAGTTTTAAAAGCAAAATGAAGAGAAAAATCCAGGCGAGGAGAAATGTACTAAAACTGCCCTCAGGTCTTCAGGGGTTAATATCTGCAGTGTGAATCCTACATCTGTGTGCATCTTTTCGTGATTCATGGAGTGAAATGAGTCTGTCAAACGCAGCCTTTAGTCCATAATATCCTGTTCACCTGTGATTTAAACGCGCGGATTATTATGTCCGTGTACGTAAAAAACAGTGAGCGCCACGGGTTTGTTTATGAGAAATTGAATATGTGAGCTGAACAAATGTTTTATTTTATTCTCCAGGAGTGGCCTGAGATGTGACACTCCTTTGAGGACAGCGAGGCTCAGATCTGAGAGAAGAACTGGTTTGAGAGGAGGGGATTTAGGAAAGACAATCCTTCTTGGAACAGACATTTCTCCCGTTTACAGCTCCATCCTCAGACCTAAAACAAAGGGAACAATAGGGGCAGAGCCAGAGGTGTGAAATCACCAGGAGTTTGAACAGAAATGCTAATATGACCCCACGCTCAGGGCAACAGGCCGAGGGAACGAACACAAACCGTAAACAAACAGGGAGTTAGTTTCAGAGTCGTGTCAGGTCCCGTGGTTTTCATTAAACATTTATTCAATCACAGGTGGTTTTAGAGCTCAAAAATACCTAGAAACACACTTATTCTGACTGTGCGCGGGGTCGCCTCTCCACAGATCTGACCTGGAACTGGGTCTGGTTTGGTTTTCGGGTAAGAAAGGTTTAGGCCGTACTGTGGAACATAGTTTAGTCCTGGTTTAGCCCTGATTTAGTCTTAGTTTAGTCCTTATTTAGACCTGGTTTTAGTTTGGTTTGAGTTCTGGTTTAGACCTGGGTTTAGTACTGATTTAGTCCTGGTTTAGTCCTGTCTCAGTCCTGGTTTAGACCTTGGTTTGGCGTTCTGATTGTGAGCGGGGTCGCCTCTCCACAGATCTGACCTGTAATTGGGTCTGGTTTGGTTTCCAGGGTAGAAAGGTTTAATGCCGTACTGTGGAACATAGTTTAGTCCTGGTTTAGTCCTGGTTTAGTCCTGGTTTAGTCCTGGTTTAGTCCTGGTTTAGTCCTGGTTTAGACCTGGTTTAGTCCTGGTTTAGTCCTGGTTTAGTCCTGGTTTAGACCTTCTTGAGTCCTGGTTCAGTCCTGGTTTAGACCTTCTTCAGTCCTTCTTTAGTCCTGGTTTAGACCTTCTTTAGTCCTGGTTCAGTCCTGGTTTAGACCTTCTTTAGTCCTGGTTCAGTCCTGGTTTAGACCTTCTTTAGTCCTTCTTTAGTCCTGGTTTAGTCCTGGTTTAGTCCTGGTTTAGTCCTTCTTTAGTCCTGGTTTAGACCTTCTTTAGTCCTGGTTTAGTCCTGGTTTAGACCTTCTTTAGTCCTGGTTTAGTCCTGGTTTAGTCCTTCTTCAGTCCTGGTTTAGTCCTGGTTTAGACCTTCTTTAGTCCTGGTTTAGTCCTGGTTTAGTCCTGGTTCAGACCTTGCACTCGTGCGTATTCGAGTCGTTTTCGTTGCGGTTGCTGTGTTCGTCCAGACTAATCTGATGGAAAACGGTTCTGGAGTCAGAACGATCTGGAGACACCAGCTCCCTCAGATTCGCCTGAGCACAGATCTGATCCGGCGAAAACGCTGATACTCTGACGTAGTTGCCGTAGTTTCCGTTCTTATTGGACCACGTCACTGTCGCCTGCACCTTCCTGATTCTCTGGTTCGTGACATCGGGCGTGAAAACAGTTTAAACAAACGCGAAACAGCGCCGGTCCACGAAAACACTGTTTACACGCTTGTTATTTGCTGCAACTTCCACAGAAATAACGGCAACTTCAGACACGGTGCTCCACTTCCTCGTTTTTACCGCCCGCGTCATGTGACCAGCGCATCAGTCGGTCGAGTCGGGACACAAATCGTTTCCAGTATCTGATGCGGTGATGCGGTGTTTCGTTTCAGTGTGAACGTGACCTCAGGGTGTTGGGCGACGCTCACACTGCAGCCTGAAGGGACTCAGATCTGATCTTTTTGACCCGATGTGACAGGTTCAGGTTCAGGTTCAGGTTCCTTTAATTCTGATTCTGTTTTATTCGTACCCGTAGGTAAATGTGGTTTGCAGTCCAGAGGAAAGAGGCCTCCTCATAACATCCACGCACACAAAACAGTACAATACAAAGAAATAAATAGACAACAGTAAAAAACAACCACACTTTAAAGTGCATTAGAATGAACTGTTCTTAGTGGCGCTTTTTTTTGTTCAGCATTGATTTTCCCGCAGGAACAAAAGTGTTTTTAAATGTCTTTGTTCTACATTTTGGAACAGAAAACCTCAGAGCAGACGCATGAGCTGAAACAGACGGTTCAGAGGGTGGGCCTGGTCCCGGCTGATACTAGACCCGGATCGGATCTTTTAGTGACACGGATCCGATCTTTTGAAATGCGACTCAGGCCAGTTGGATCTGTGCTCCTAAAACCGACACAGATCTGATCTTTAGACATGTGACTTCAGTCTGAACGGTCAGGACACATTTATCTGACCTACACGTCATCAACAAGCGAGAGTTTGGCTGTTGTGCTGTAACGAGCTCCTGTTGTGAGGCAAAACAGCCCAACACCGACGTGTTTGGTACTGAAACAGGCCGAAGACGTGTTTCCTCCCGCGAGAGGAACGACAGCAGCTGTAAAATCTCCAGGAGCTCAGAGCAGCTCCATGTTTAGGCGACTTCTGTAAACTCTGAGCTGCTGCTGTGACGTCGTCGTGTCCAGTGCTCATGTGGGAAACTTTTGGGGCGTTTAAAGTTCTGGTAATGCATAATATTTGACACTATTTACAGCACTGCAAAAAAGCCCGATCAAAAAATAATAAAGAAATACCAGTGTTGAGGTAAAAATGCCCTATTTTCATCAGAATCAGAATCAGAATTACTTTTATTCATCCCCGAGGGGAAATTTTCTTTGTTACAGATGCAACCGACCAAGAGCATGTACATCGAACAAGTTACAAAATAAGCTAAATACAATAAGATAAAAGATAAAATAGCTCTCTCTGGGAAATTATTTACATCATTGACATCTATTGACTATATACATGTGTGAGCAGGAATAGGATGAAAAGGATTGAGTAGTTTGTGAGTTAAAGTGCAGCGTTCAACAGTTTGATGGCGACAGGACAGATTTCCTGTGTCTCTCAGTGGAGCAGCGGCAGCCGCAGTCTATGGCTGAAAGAGCTCCTCTGATTGGCCAGCACCTTGTGGAGGGGGTGGGAGGGAGAGTCCAGAATAGTCCAGATTTTGTCCAGCATTCTCCTGTCCAACACCACCGCCAGAGAGTCCAGCTCCTCCCAGCTCCTAAGTGAAATTTTCTGCCAGTGCAGTAAGAAATTTTCACTTACGAAGTTTTCTTAAAACAAGATGAAATACGAATCTTGTGCTAAGGAAAAAACACGAGTCTCAAGTATTTATGGCAAGATTTTTCCCCTTATTGGTTTGAGAAGGAAGTTAAAGAGGCTTAACCTGGACTGAGTTAATATAAAAAGTGCTTAGAATAAGTTGTAATATCGAGATAAGATAAATCAGGATGAATATCTTGAAACAAGTAAAAAAATCTCATCTTATTAAGTAAAAAATCTTTAAATTGGTCTTTTAAGATGAATCTGCTTAATTCAAGTCAGTTTAACTATGTTAGAAAATCCTTTTCTGTAGTGAGGGACTTGGAAAGATCTGCTCACTTATTATATTCAACACTAATTACGACAATTTTGTCTTCAAGTTCTGCTGATTTTGGACACTTAACTCTGACTCGTGGAGTTTCGTGGCCTCAGAGCAGTTTCGGTGGAGTTGGCTCCTCCCTTCAGGCAGATATAAGAACACATGACACTTGTATAGTTTTTCTTTTCAAAGACGCTTTACATAAAGAGACAAAAGCAAAAGAAATAAGAGTTCATGAAAGGTGGTTTTAAAGAGCCTTCAGGACACGAGGCAGAATCCTCCTGTGACGCTAAACTGACTCTGGTGAAGATTTAAGTCGTGTGATAATGTTTTTGTTTCATTCTCACATGTTTGAGTGACTCTTTATTATTAGTCTGTACATCTCCACAGCTCAGAACGCTCTGTTCCAACTTGTGATGTCATGAAGTGGTCGTTTTCAAGTGAACAGCTCCTTTTTTATTTTTAGTTCAGTGGAGATTGTTAATGTCACTAAACCAGGACTAAACCAGGACTAAACCAGGACTAAACCAGGACTAAACCAGGACTAAACCAGGTCTAAACCAGGACTAAACCAGGACTAAACCAGGTCTAAACCAGGTCTAAACCAGGTCTAAACCAGGACTAAACCAGGACTAAACCAGGACTAAACCAGGTCTAAACCAGGACTAAACCAGGACTAAAGGATGACTTCATTCTCAAACAGAAGTACATGATTCGGGAGCTGAACCTTTGAGTAAATATCAGAATTTGACCCCTGAGAACTGCAGCTCTGAATCATTTAAAATCACACTCCACAAATTACATTTACTTTGCTTCATTACCACTCCAGACCTGCTGTGTCCTCCTATTTAGAAAACACCAGGACTAAACCAGGACTGAACCAGGACTAAACCAGGACTGAACCAGGACTAAACCAGGACTACACCAGGACTAAACCAGGACTAAACCAGGACTACACCAGGACTACACCAGGACTGAACCAGGACTAAACCAGGACTAAACCAGGACTGAACCAGGACTAAACCAGGACTACACCAGGACTAAACCAGGACTAAACCAGGACTACACCAGGACTACACCAGGACTAAACCAGGACTAAACCAGGACTGAACCAGGACTAAACCAGGACTACACCAGGACTAAACCAGGACTAAACCAGGACTACACCAGGACTACACCAGGACTAAACCAGGACTAAACCAGGACTGAACCAGGACTAAACCAGGTGTAATCCAGGTCTGAACCAGGACTGAACCAGGTCTGAACCAGGACTAAACCAGGTGTAATCCAGGTCTGAACCAGGACTAAACCAGGTGTAATCCAGGTCTGAACCAGGACTAAACCAGGACTGAACCAGGACTAAACCAGGTGTAATCCAGGTCTGAATCAGGACTGAACCAGGACTACACCAGGACTGAACCAGGACTAAACCTGGACTGAACCAGAACTGAGACAGGACTAAACCAGGACTAAACTAGAACTGAACTAAACCAGGACTAAAACAGGATTAAATTAAACAAGTACTAAACTAGTATTAAACCAAGACCAAACCAGACCTAAACCAGGTCTAAACAAGGACTAAACCAAGACAAAAACAGGACTTCACCAGGACTAAATAAGAACAAAACCAGGTCTTAACCAGACCTGAACCAGGACTAAACCAGGTCTAAACCAAGACTACAACAAGACTAAACCAGGACTAGAACAGGACTAAACCAGGTCTAAACCTGGACTAAACCAAGTCTAAACCAGGACTGAGAAAGAATCTGAGAATATTTAGAGGTGCATTTCTGAAGTGTCCTTTTGTTTCCCCGCTCAGCGCAGAGGCAGAGAGAGCAGAAAAAAAAGTAAAACGATTACAGAGTAAAAAAGCCCCGTACACGATTCCTCCTGAGATCAGTTCAGGTTTATGAGCAGCTCCTGAGGTCAAGATTATAATATTAAACAATTATAAAATGTTTTACGCCTCCATCCATTTTCTTCTGCTTATCCAGGGTCGGGTCGCTGGGGCCGTTTAAGCAGGAAATACCAAACCTCCTTCACCCCAGACACTTCCTCCAGCTCCTGATGTCGACAAACGAATAATAAAGAGTTTGTGAATGAAGCAAAACACAACTCCAGCTGTTTTTGACGAGGAAACGACATTAGAACATGGTTTTTAACAGGGACAAACTGTAAAATCTAAATAAACTTTTATCATTGCTTTGGATCAGATCAGAGCAGCTGCTGGAACAGGAAATAAAAGAACTACATGTTTGTACGGGCAAAACTGCCTCCTCCTCATCCGTATATTCACCGTACACACTCCTCCAGGCGCTGGTCTGATAGGTGCAGCCTTTACCTTAAGGAACAGGTTAAAACACAACTCACAAATTAAATGGATCATTTTTATAATAATAATAATAATAATAATAATAATAATAATAATAATAATAATAATAATAATAATAATAATAATAATAATGCATCAGTTTTATACAGCACTTTTCTGGACACTCAAAGACGCTTTACAGCTTTATTCATTCACTCCAGACCCGGTGGTGGTGCTGCTGTTGTAGCCACAGCTGCCCTGGGACAGACCGACAGAAGTGAGGCTCCAATCTGCACCATCGGCCCCTCCGACCACCACCATCACTCACACACTCCACTTTCACACTGGGCAATGTGGGTGATGTGTCTTGCCTAAGGACACAACAACAGTTTTGTGTCTGGCACCCCCCTGTGGCCCCTGGAATTCCCAGTGTCTCCATCCAAGTCCAGACCAGGCCCTGCTGAGCTGAGATGTGACAGGATCAGGCTTTGACGAGCGGGTGTGGCCACAGGTGTGAGTTTATGAACTCATTAAACCACAGGTGTCAAACACGCGGCCCGGGGGCCAGTTCCAGCCCTCCAAGACCTCTAATCTGGCCCTCGGCTGATTTTCTATTATAATATTTAAAATTTTCAGATTTTTCTGGTAATTTCCTGCGCCGCTTTGCATAGCAGCGTCTCCAGCTTCTCTGTATGTGGCGCCTCCACCAGAGCAGCACAAATGAAGAGTCGCCTCTTTTAAAGGACGATCGTTTTGACTGTGACCCGGACTCCCTCAGCAGCAAAATGTCCAGAATGAGAAAAGTGGAGCTGAGTGCAGGATTTTCACAATTCTTATTTGTTCACAGAGGTGAGTGGGAAACCTGTGAGTTTGGTGTGTTTGGCGATGCTCAAGGAAAATAATCTTAAACGCCACTTTGAGACACGGCGAAAAATACAATAATCTGAACGGAAAATTGAGAAGACAGAAGATAAAGGAATTATTGCTGGAACTGAAGAAACAGACAAGAGGTCAGTGACGCTGCTGTGAAAGCAAAGCTACCTGACTGAGCATGATATTATAATATTTTGTCAAATAAAATCAAATAAAGACTTGATCTTAGACTGCTGCCCCCGCGACCCGGGATGGATGGAAAATTAAATAAAAAAGATTTCTGTAATAGATTTGCATTTCTCTGCACAAATATTTGGACCTATTACTATTTTTGGGGTATATCGGCCATGAGGTTTCTGATCCGGCCCCTTTGGGGTCAGAGTAGGTTGTCTGCAGATGACCAAAGTGCAGTTCTGCTTCTCACAGATTTTCTCCTTCAAAGCCTTTAAAGAACAGAATATACTCCCAGAGTGTGAAACTTTCCTCTGACATGAAAAACTTTTCATTTAATGTCAAGAAATTACTATTGGAAAATCAGCAGTGTCAGCATTAAGAACTGTAACAGGTCTGATGTGAGATTTAATGTATAATTTTACTGTGTAATAATTCATAGTCACAGAGTGTGAAAGTGTTTTGTTTCTGTTGCTTATGTGGTTTTTCTCACCTGCTCAGGGACGACAGATGGAAACGAGCTTCAGCTATAATCTGCTGTAAAGCATCTTTAATGTATTTGCACATTGTCCCTGTCAAATACACTAAGAAACAAACAAATAAATAAATAAATAAATAATACAGCCCCCGGATCTAAATGAGTTTGGCACCCCTGCGTTAAACCTTTAATATAACATCTTTAATATGACAGAATGTATAAAAATCACAAAAATATCGAGAGAAACTTTCAGTACCTACAGTAAACACGTCATCACAGCAGAGCCTCAAATGTAAACGTGAACCTGTAACACACTTCAAAATAAAACCACAGCATTAGAAATCTGATCCTGTGATTGGAGACACACTCGACTCAAGGTGGCTGGTTTGAGGATTCACTGGTCCCACGATTTCCCAGTGAGAAAAATCCTGCTTGCTCCACATTCCTGATAAGAAAGAGAGAAGAAGAGGAAGAACTCATAAAACAGGCATTAAAGAGGAGAATGGAGGGCTCCCAGGAGCTGATGAATGAAATGATGAGAGAGTTAAAGGGTTTGCATGAGGAGAAAAGAGGAGAGGAGGAGAAAGGGACGAGTCTAAACTTTAATATTGTACCTTAACATCAGCATGTGACTGTGTGTAAATCTTTTACTTTGTTTCTGTTGTGATCTATTTAAGTGAAAGAATGTATTTTATGGGTTTAGATACTGTAAACTAACAACTGCTGAAGCCTTTCTGTTTTCCTGCCACATGTGATGGTGTAAATCTGCTGTTCCCAGAGGATCTACAGACACGTCTCTGTCTTTATCCAGTATCGTTAAAACGAGCTGTTGCTTTATTCTCATCATTTCACTGCAAAAAAGCCCTAAAAAGCCAAAAAATAAGAAAAAATACCAGTTTTGAGGTAAAAATGCCCTATTTTAAGTCAAATTTTCTGCCAGTGCAGTAAGAAATTTTCACTTACCAAGTTTTTTCTTTTCTTTAAAACAAGACGAAATATGAATCTTGTTCTAAGCAGAAAACACGAGTTTCAAGTATTTATGGCAAGATTTTTCCCCTTATTGGTTTGAGAAGGAAGTTAAAGAGGCTTAACCTGGACTGAGTTAATATAAAAAGTGCTTAGAATAAGTTGTAATATCGAGATAAGATAAATCAGGATGAATATCTGGAAACAAGTAAAAAAATCATCTCAATCATATCATCTTATTAAGTAAAAAAATCTTAAAATTGATCGTTTAAGATGAATCTGCTTAATTCAAGGCAGTTTAACAATGTTAGAAAATCCTTTTTTGTAGTGTTAGAACAGTGAGATCCTTGGAGGCTCTGATCGATGCTCAGCTGAACCAGACGAGTCGTCTGTGTTTGGAGGGTGTTTAGATATCGGCCATGTACACACGTAGCCGGGTATTTTTAAAACCGAACATTTCCCCCCCTCCGTTTATAAAAATAGTTTTATCCACAGCACCTCGTCTTCGAAAAAAACACCTTCCACACATAACCGAACATCTGCGTTTTCAACCACATTCATACACATTCCAAACCTGTAGATGGCGTTATTTCCATTGAGCCCTCACTTCACCGTCACTTCCGCCTAAACTTAAACAACAGAAAACATGGCGCCGAGCTCCTCTGTCTGGACAGACTCAGAGTCAGAATTCTGCTCTCAACACACACACAGCTCTCAAGAAACGACTCCGGTCCATAGTCGGCTCTGGCTTTGGCTTTGGCTTTTGCAGTCGCCTAAACAAATGTCGCACGTTTGACGTCAGGGCAGATTCGTATTTTTTGGCGCAGACAGTGACGTTTTAAAACGCAAAACCCCAGTTATCTCTGTCCACACAAACAGGCATAAACAGAGTTTTCAAAAATCTTCACTTTGGCCGGAGTTTTCCCTGAATACTCGTTTTTGATGCGTGTTCGTGTGGATGAGGTCAAAACACAGGAAACATCTTCGGTTTATCAGCTACCCGGATACATGTGGACAAGGCCTGAGTCTGTTTTACCTTATGTTTGTTTTTATGACGTTTGTCGACTGTACAAGAGCCTGTTTTTGTTTTGCCGTTCAGATTATGGAGAGACGGACCGTGTGTGAGGGACAGAAGGTTTCGTTTTCATTTTCTCTGTAATTGTGGCACATTTGCTTTAAGAAATCCAGACTCTTTGATTTAAGACAACTTTTCTCCAGTTTTTATTCTTCTCAGATTTAGAAATCCACGACAGTGACTGTAGGTGCAGCTGTGCCGTGTGCATGAGACTGAAACGGCACGTTGGAGCTGAAACGTTCTGAATGTCGAGATTAAAGTCGACTTGATTTCAACATTTTCAAGTTTAAAGTCGACATGTTGAGAATAAAGTCGACACATCAAGATTAAAGTCAACGTCTAATTTCAGCTTTATAATAATAATAATAATAATAATAATAATAATAATAATAATAATAATAATAATAATAATAATAATAATAATAATAATAATAATAAGCTCAGTTGGTCGAGCGTTTGTCACTGATCTGAAGGTTGGCGGTTTGAATCCCGTTCTCGACATAAACATCATTGGTGAGTGGTCAGATCCACTGACCCACAGTCGCTGGTGCGATTCCAGCTCCCACAGATGAAGCTGTCGTTGTGCCCTTGGGCAAGACACTTAACTCCCCTCACCCCCAGTGTCTGCGTGCACTGGTGTGTGAATGTGTGTGTGAATGTGTGTGTGAATGGGTGAGGGGTTCCTTGTTGTAAAGCGCTTTGAGAGACCTGAAAGGTAGAAAAGGAGTATAAAAATGTGACCATTTACCATTTAATAATAATAAGAAGAAGAAGAATAATAACAATAATAATGAGCTCAAAAAAGAGCTCAAAAATGGCTCAAAATAAATCAAACCTGTCAACATAGGTGAGGTTTAATGTGTGCAGTATATTGTATGTAGATTGTTCTTTGTAAATTGTAAATAGTTTATGTTGTTGTTGATTGTCTTTTGTCTGTAAATGTCTGAGGACCACGGAGGGAAAGTAGCTTCTAGCTAAATCCGACATATTTACACAATGTCATGAACTTGTACAAAGTGTTCATTAATGTGCATTGACCTCATTAAATAAAATAATAATAATAATAATAATTTCCCTTCGTTTGTGCCCATCTTTTACACACAAACGGAGAATTCGCCTCTGAAAACAAATCTTTCTAAAGACTAAAGTGGAGATTTTGGAAAACTCCGGTTTGGCGTTTGTAAAGTGACATAAGGCAGTTGACGCCAAAGTGTGACCAGTGTTCACGGTTTTCTGTGGTGATGATCAGAAGAGTCTGAGCAGCAGTCGCGTCACTTCTGCTCAAACACTCGTCCTGTGTTTGCATTTGCACAGCTGATGTTTCATATCCACGAAGAGACGAATGAGGCGAAGGAGCTCAGCAATTTTCCCTCTTCTCCTAAACCAGGAAAGACCAGGACAAAACCGGGACGAAACTGAACGAAACCAGGATTAAACCAGGACTAAACCAGAACAAAATTAGGACAAATCCAGGACTAAACCAAGACAAGGCCAGGACAAGACCAGAAATAAATCAGGACTAAACAAGGACTAAACCAGGATGAAACTGAACGAAACCAGGACAAGACCAGGACGAAACCAGGACGAGACCAGGACGAGACCAGGACGAGACCAGGACGAGACCAGGAAGTAACCAGGACAAGACCAGGAAGTAACCAGGACAAAACCAGGACGAGACCAGGAAGTAACCAGGACAAAAGCAGGACAAGACCACGACTGAACCAGGAATAAACCCAGAGCTAAACCAGGACAAAACCAAAACTTTCTCCTTACGACCCGAAGACCCAGTCGCCAGTCATTTTTGGGTAACCCTGGGCGGAGACGCTGTCTGGAGGGATAATTCTGAACATGAAGTGTTTGTCCCGGAGGAGGCGTGAAAATGTTAGGATGTCGCGGTCGTCTCTGCTGTTACTCGGAAAACGGAGCGAGGGAAATATTCGTTTTTAAAAATATTTGTGTACGTGTAAACGGGGCCTTAATCTCGAATGTCGACTTTAATCTCATCATATCAAAAAAATAAATAAAAATCCTTCATGAATGGCCCCAGCGCTCCGTCGTAGTTTACTGTGGAGCATTCCGGGCAGAGCAATGACATATCTATAAAAACAAGAAAGTTACACAGTGCTCCTTCAGAACAAAAGGCTTTATATGTGAAGTTATTATGTTGTGTTTTCAGTTGTTCCTCTCTGGTCGTGGCTAATACGAGGTCTGCGCAAAAATATCAAAACGGAAAAAGCTCTTCACATGTCGGAACATTCGAGATTCTTTCAAAACGCGGCACTCTAAAATTTTAGCCGCAACAATTTTAACAAGACGGGAGTGGACGTGAATAAAACATAAGGTTTAAAGTGTCACATTTAAACCAGATTAACCGAGAGTGCGGCGCCAAAAACACCGGCGACTCACAAGTGGAGCTCAATAAGTCACAAAAGGTTTTAGATTGAGACGGAAATGGTTCTGCTACATCAAAGCCGCGTTATGTCACTTTCTTGTCTCCGTGGAGATGTTTTCGCCATGTTTTTCCATCACCAGGCCGAGTTAAAGGTCAGATCTGTGGAGAGGCAAGCCCGCTCAGAGTAAAAAGGCAAACCGAATACTGTATCTCTTTGAGTCCTAGTCTAGTTCTGCTTTAGTCCTGGTTTGGTCCTGGTTTGAGTTCTGTTTTACATCCGATTTTTTCTCCGAGTTTAGTCCTGGTTTATGTCTGATTCAGGCCCGGTTTAGTCCTGGTTCAGTCCTAGTTTAGTTCTGCTTTAGTCCTGGTTCAGTCCTGGTATAGTCCCAGAATAGTCCCAGTTGAGTCCTGGTTAAGTCCTGGTTCAGTCCTCTTTTTAGTCCTGTTTTATGTCCCGATTCAGTCCTAGTTCACTCTTGATTTAGTCCTGGTTTTAGTCCTGTTTTACAATCTGGTTCAGTCCTGGTTCAGTCCTGGTTTAGTCCTGGTTCAGTCCTGGTTCAGTCCTGGTTTAGTCCTGGTTTTAGTCTTGGTTTTAGTCTTGGTTTTAGTACTGTTTTTAGTACTGTTTTATGTTCCGATTCAGTCCTGGTTCAGTCCCGGTTCAGTCCAGGTTTTAGTCCTGGTTGAGTCCTGGTTTTAGTCCTGTTTTAGTCCTGGTTGAGTCCTGGTTTTAGTCCTGTTTTAGTCCTGGTTGAGTCCCGGTTCAGTCCTGCTTTTACGTCCTGGTTCAGTCCTGTTTCAGTCCTGTTTCAACCCTGTTTCAGTCCTGTTTTAGTCCTGGTTTAGTCCTGTTTCAGTCCTGTTTTAGTCCTGGTTTAGTCCTGTTTCAGTCCTGTTTTAGTCCTGTTTTAGTCCTGTTTTAGTCCTGTTTCAGTCCTGTTTTAGTCCTGTTTCAGTCCTGTTTCAGTCCTGTTTCAGTCCTGTTTTAGTCCTGTTTCAGTCCTGTTTCAGTCCTGTTTTAGTCCTGTTTCAGTCCTGTTTCAGTCCTGTTTCAGTCCTGTTTTAGTCCTGTTTCAGTCCTGTTTCAGTCCTGTTTTAGTCCTGGTTTAGTCCTGTTTCAGTCCTGTTTTAGTCCTGTTTTAGTCCTGTTTTAGTCCTGTTTCAGTCCTGTTTTAGTCCTGTTTCAGTCCTGTTTCAGTCCTGTTTCAGTCCTGTTTTAGTCCTGTTTTAGTCCTGTTTCAGTCCTGTTTTAGTCCTGGTTCAGTCCTGTTTCAGTCCTGTTTTAGTCCTGTTTCAGTCCTGTTTCAGTCCTGTTTTAGTCCTGTTTCAGTCCTGTTTCAGTCCTGTTTTAGTCCTGGTCCATATGAGACACTCTTGTCTCTCTAGACTCTCGTGTTGTCTCTCTGAGGCTCGAGCAGCTGAAGGTTCAGATGTGATTATAAAACCTTTCATATTAAACCATCTGAACTTTCCGTTTCAGCAGATCACACTCCAGATCCTGATGAAAAGTATAGAAACAGCAGCTCTTTAGTCTTAAGCACCAAACGGCGTCTGCGGCAAAAAGTTCAGCTCGAAGTGGAGCCCTCTGAGAAACCACTCTGATTTAACTGCAGAGAGAGAAACGAGTCCTTAACCTACGACAGAACTTTTACATGTTTGAGTGCCTAACGATTATAAAAAATAATCCCACTGATGTTCAAATTAGGGCCCGACCGATAGAGATTTTGCTGCAGCCAATATGATACCAATAAAATGGGAGTGGCCGATATATTCATGACGTAAAAGTTCACTGTAAACCTTCAGTTGTTTATAATACTTAGGTTTGGCTCTATTGGATTTTCAGTCGGGTTTATTTAGGCGACATTTCTTGTTCTTCTGCCTCTTTACGTCATATTTAAAGACAGTAGTTCGGCCTAATGGGGTTTTTGTACGATATTCTAGCCAGTAAAGAAAGTGCTGTAAGTAAACTACTGCTGTTAGCCTTTAGCGGTAAATGTGTGTGCACTGCGGTAATTAATGATCTGTTAAATGCAGATAATTCACACCTCTGTTCACAGCTCATTTCCATATCAGTGTGTGTCCAGTAACATATATACGGCCACTATAGTCACTTTACAGTCACTAACAGAAGAGAAAACAGCCTGTTTATGTGTGCGAGCTACAGCAGCTAATCGCTAACCAATGAGAAAGAACCAAAACGAGCTTCAAAACCGACACATTTCAACACTCAGCCTCACACAGGCTCCTCTCAGATCAGCACTAAGAACTGTCCTTTAATCCAGACTCACACTGAGCGGCCGCAAAAACAAGAGAATCTCAGTGTTGTGCAGGTGGATCTGAGGCTGCGGCTGTAAACAAACTCACATGGTGATGTGTTCAGGGGCGGGACGGACACAGACACATGACTCCTCAGATAAACCCTGATGCCCCGCCACAGATCAGGACATTTATCTGTCTGTAAACTGGATTAAATGGGCAGAATATAGAGAGTCTGAGCTTTAGAACAAGTAAAACATCCACATGGAATATCGGCCCAGATCGGCAAGAATTAGGCCGATATGTTTCCAAGAGCCCATATCAATATATCGGTCGGGCCCTAGTTCTAAAACCCAAAACAAACAGACCTGGAATTGTGTTTTGTTTCATTCAAATTTAGGCTGAGTTCTTCTCCACCTTGTGATGTCATGTGGTGATACAGGAAGTGCTCCACTGTGTTTTTAAACTCCACACACCTTCACTAGAATCGTTTGGATCATTTCAGCCCTGGAACTGAACTAAAGGTAAAAAAGGAGCTGTTCACTTGAAAACTACCACGTCATGACATCACAAGGTGGAAGAGAGCATTTTGAGCTTTGGAGATGTAGAGAGGTTAATAATAAAGAGTTACTTTTTTAAATTTAAACTTTATTTTTCCAGGGACGTCCCATTGCAATTAAAAGCCTCTTTTGCAAGGGAGCCCTGGCCAAGAGGGGGTAGAAACACATTTAAAACACTATTAAAATGACAAATAAAAATTACAATGAAGTACAGTGGCTGAGTGGCAACACTCAGGCCTCACAGCAAGACGGTTGCGGGTTCGATCCTCGGGTCGCCCGGGCCTTTCTGTGTGGAGTTTGCACGTTCTCCCCGTGTCTGGATGGGTTTCCCCCATCAGCCCAAAACATGCAGCACCTGAACTAACATGAAGGACCATGACGTCCACCCTCCTGTGGGCTCCACCCGCAGAGGGGTTCATAGGGGGGGTCAGGTGATATGAGGGGTGGGTATAAGTATTATTATTATATATATGTTCTGTATATTGACTCTGACATACTCAATAAAATTCACTTTGACTTTAAGAGAAACTGTCGTTCTTTCACACAATTAAAATGACAATAAATTAATTAAAACAAGTACAAATTGAGGAGACGTTTCAAGTGCTGTGAGTCTGGATTAAAAATTGTTCAGTGAAATAAGTTCCGATAGTTTCCAGCGTGTGGAGGGGGCAGAGCAAACAAAACAAAAAGCTCCTTTTCCCAGTTTAGGGCAAATGGAACAGAGCAACAAATGATCATTAGAGCGCAAAGGAATCAACAAAATCTCTGTGATTAGGTTAGAAATGTAAGAGGGCAATAGTCGAGCACGGCCTGGTAAATAAAAGTACGAGTGAGTCAAAGCTCCTGGTGGACGAAGACGCCCGACAGCCACTGACGAGTGAAACATGAGTGAATGAATAAAACACAAGTCCAGCTCTGTTTCTGAGGAGGAAACAACATTAGAACATGGTTTTTAACAGGGACATATTCTGTAAAATCGAAATCAACTTTTATCATTCATCATCCATTTTCTTCCTTTTTATCCAGGGCCGGGTCACGGAGGGCAAGAGTCTGAGCTTCCTTCACCCCGGACACTTCCTCCACCAGTCACCTTTGTGTTTTTAGAGCGTTTTTTAACAGTGAGCAGATTGATAAAGCGGGAGGAACAATTCAACATGATGGACTGGGATGATAGATTTGTACAGCAGTAAGAGCAAATGGCGAGAAACATGAGACCTTTGACTTTTCTGTGACGTCACCGTGTTTGGCTCCAGTCAAATGAAGCTCAGTGAGGCTTGCAGTTAAAGAATTTGGATCAGAGTTCGATATTTGGAATAAAAACTAATTTACAAACAAAATAGTGCAATAAAAACAATAGGATCATGTCAATACGAACATTTTAACATTGTACTTTGATTCCTGAGTGTTGTAATCCTGTAGGCCTATTGTGATCAGAAAAGTTCAATTCTCACCTACCCCCTATCACCGCCCACTGCTCTGCACTTACTTGATAATAAACGTCACATATATTAGCTTTTTTCCCCAAATAAAGAAAATAAACAAAAAGAAAATACCTAAAAAGTGCCTATGACAGGTTAAACTAATAACTGTTACAGTAACTTTACAATTTTACTAAAAAAATGATTTTATTTTTGACTATATTTTAGGTTTCATATTTGACTTCCTGAACTGAGAAACTGTTACCTAGCAACTATAATGTGCTCTAGGCCAAAACAGAAACAAAACGATAATAAATGATCATTATTTTATTGAAATCATGTTTAACGTATCAGAAAAATGTATTTCTTCCATGTTCCGTAAATATATATATTTTGTCTGAGAAGCAGAAAGTGCACAGTTGGCATGCTAGTTATGTTAATTTTATCATCACAGCAAAAAAAATAGTCTCTGAAAATTGTGAAAAGCGCTTATAAACTCATCTGCAAACTGTTTAAATGGACACTTTATGTTTTTTTCTTGTTTTTAAGTTGATAAACACAAATGACCACGTTTGAAAGTGTCCGTGAACCCGGGGAAATGAGATAAAAACTAACGACCTCACCAATTTGCAGATAATTTCACTGTAAAGATTGAATCTGCCCTCGGAGGTTAAACCGGAGCCGCTGTCTCCGATACCGCTGTCGCCATGGAAACAGGACCAATATTTAGATAAGGGTTCGTGTCCACACGGTAAAAAGAGAAAGAATAATGACTTTAGCGGCAACATAAGAGCAGAAGAAAAGCAGTGATTCATCCTGGTCACGTTCAGTCCTGACGTGACTCAGTCTGGGTTAGTCATGGTTTAGTTCTGGCTTAGTCCTGGTTTTTTCTTGATTTAGTTCTGGTTTATTTCTAGGTTTAGTCCTAATTTAATTTTGGTTTAGTCCTGGTTTGGTTCTGTTTTAGGTCTTTTTTAGTCCTGGTTTGGTCCTTGTTTAGTTTTAGTTTTGGATTATTTCTTGGGTTTGTGTTGGTTTATTTCTATGTTTAGTTGGTCCTAGTTTGGTCCTGGTTTAGTTCTATCTTAGTTCTGGTTTAGGTCTAGCTTAGTCCTGGTTTAGCTCTGGTTTAGTCCAGGCTTAGTCCTGGTTTTGTCTTTGTTTAGTTCTGCTTTATTTTTAGATTTAGTTAGTCCAGGTTCAGTCCTGGTTTAGTCCTGTTTTAGTCCTGGTTTAGTCCAGGCTTCGTCCTGGTTTTTGTACTGGTTTAGTTCTGGATGATTTCTAGGTTTAGTCCTAGTTTAGTCCAGGCTTAGTCTTGGTTTTGTCTTGGTCTAGTTCTGGTTTATTTCTAGGTTTAGTTAGTCCTTGTTCAGTCCTGGTTTAGTCCTGGTTTAGTCCTGGTTTAGTCCTGGTTTAGCCCTGGTTTAGCCCTGGTTTAGCCCTGGATTAGCCCTGGTTTAGCCCTGGATTAGCCCTGGATTAGTCCTGGATTAGTCCTTGTTTTGCCTTGGTTTAGTCTAAATTTATTTCTGGGTTTAATTCTATTTTCAGTCCTAGTTTAGACCTGGTTTAGTCCTGGTTTAGCCCTGGATTAGCCCTGGTTTAGTCCTGGATTAGCCCTGGTTTAGTCCTGGATTAGTCCTGGTTTAGTCCTGGTTTAGCCCTGGTTTAGCCCTGGTTTAGCCCTGGATTAGCCCTGGTTTAGCCCTGGATTAGCCCTGGTTTAGTCCTGGATTAGTCCTGGTTTAGTCCTGGTTTAGTCCTGGTCTAGCCCTGGTTTAGTCCTGGTTTAGTCCTGGTTTTCTTTAATCCTGTATCCTTTAGTCTTTGCTGAGGAGAGTCATCGGTTATGCAGTTTCCAAAGACAAAAATCTCACAAATCACACGATGATTCCTGAGCTTTTCACTGCTTCCGTCCCTGAAAGAAAGAGCCACAAACGGGGCCATTTGTCGTGAAATTGAATTGACATTCTCGCTTAAAAGTTCCTCTTTTCCTTTGTGAGCGGTGTAAGACACATCTCAGCCGGGATGAAAGAGCAGAGTGAGTGCGCGAGTCTGAAATGCAGCTGTGGATTCTTCTTTCCATTCGTTTTTTTTTTCCCTCTCAAAGCAAAATGAGAAAATCCATCCGTGGGTTCCAAGGTTATGTCATTTATTTATCTCGCCGCAGAATAAAGTTAACAATTCACAACAAGGTAATGTGTTTTCAGACCTGGTGCAGACCGGGGTCAGACATGGTTTAGGCTTTGTTCAGTTATCTCGAGCCTCTGTCCTGTTTAGGCCTGCTGTAGACCTGCTGTAGACCTGCTGTAGACCTGCTGTAGACCTGCTGTAGACCTGCTGTAGACCTGCTGTAAACCGGTTTAGACCTGCTGTAGACCTGCTGTAGACCTGCTGTAGACCTGCTGTAGACCTGCTGTAGACCTGCTGTAAACCTGTTTAGGCCTGCTGTAGACCTGCTGTAAACCGGTTTAGACCTGCTGTAGACCTGCTGTAGACCTGCTGTAGACCTGCTGTAGACCTGCTGTAGACCTGCTGTAGACCTGCTTTAGACCTGCCGTAGACCTGCTGTAGACCTGCTGTAGACCTGCCGTAGACCTGCTGTAGACCTGCTGTAGACCTGCCGTAGACCTGCTGTAGACCTGCTGTAGACCTGCTGTAGACCTGCTTTAGACCTGCTGTAGACCTGCTGTAGACCTGCTGTAAACCGGTTTAGACCTGCTGTAGACCCGCTGTAGACCTGCTGTAGACCTGCTGTAGACCTGCTGTAGACCTGCTGTAGACCTGCCGTAGACCTGCTGTAGACCTGCCGTAGACCTGCTGTAGACCTGCTGTAGACCTGCTGTAGACCTGCTGTAGACCTGCTGTAGACCTGCTGTAGACCGGTTTAGACCTGCTGTAGACCTGCTGTAAACCGGTTTAGACCTGCTGTAGACCTGCTGTAGACCGGTTTAGACCTGCTGTAGACCTGCTGTAGACCTGCTGTAGACCTGCTGTAGACCTGCCGTAGACCTGCTGTAGACCTGCCGTAGACCTGCTGTAGACCTGCTGTAGACCTGCTGTAGACCTGCTGTAGACCTGCTGTAGACCTGCTGTAAACCGGTTTAGACCTGCTGTAGACCCGCTGTAGACCTGCTGTAGACCTGCTGTAGACCTGCTGTAGACCTGCTGTAGACCTGCCGTAGACCTGCTGTAGACCTGCCGTAGACCTGCTGTAGACCTGCTGTAGACCTGCTGTAGACCTGCTGTAGACCTGCTGTAGACCTGCTGTAGACCGGTTTAGACCTGCTGTAGACCTGCTGTAAACCGGTTTAGACCTGCTGTAGACCTGCTGTAGACCGGTTTAGACCTGCTGTAGACCTGCTGTAGACCTGCTGTAGACCTGCTGTAGACCTGCCGTAGACCTGCTGTAGACCTGCCGTAGACCTGCTGTAGACCTGCTGTAGACCTGCTGTAGACCTGCTGTAGACCTGCCGTAGACCTGCTTTAGACCTGCTGTAGACCTGCTGTAGACCTGCTTTAGACCTGCCGTAGACCTGCTGTAGACCTACTGTAGACCTGCTGTAGACCTGCTGTAGACCTGCTGTAGACCTGCTTTAGACCTGCTGTAGACCTGCTGTAGACCTGCTGTAAACCGGTTTAGACCTGCTGTAGACCTGCTGTAAACCGGTTTAGACCTGCTGTAGACCTGCTGTAGACCTGCTGTAGACCTGCCGTAGACCTGCTGTAGACCTGCCGTAGACCTGCTGTAGACCTGCTGTAGACCTGCTGTAGACCTGCTGTAGACCTGCTGTAGACCGGTTTAGACCTGCTGTAGACCTGCTGTAGACCGGTTTAGACCTGCTGTAGACCTGCTGTAGACCTGCTGTAGACCTGCTGTAGACCTGCCGTAGACCTGCTGTAGACCTGCTGTAGACCTGCTGTAGACCTGCTTTAGACCTGCTGTAGACCTGCTGTAGACCTGCTGTAAACCGGTTTAGACCTGCTGTAGACCTGCTGTAAACCGGTTTAGACCTGCTGTAGACCCGCTGTAGACCTGCTGTAGACCTGCTGTAGACCTGCTGTAGACCTGCTGTAGACCTGCTGTAGACCTGCTGTAGACCTGCTGTAGACCTGCTGTAGACCTGCTGTAGACCTGCTGTAGACCGGGTTAGACCTGCTGTAGACCTGCTGTAGACCTGCTGTAGACCTGCTGTAGACCTGCTGTAGACCGGGTTAGACCTGCTGTAGACCTGCTGTAGACCTGCCGTAGACCTGCTGTAGACCTGCTGTAGACCTGCTGTAGACCTGCCGTAGACCTGCTGTAGACCTGCTGTAGACCTGCCGTAGACCTGCTGTAGACCTGCTGTAGACCTGCCGTAGACCTGCTGTAGACCTGCTGTAGACCGGGTTAGACCTGCTGTAGACCTGCTGTAGACCTGCCGTAGACCTGCTGTAGACCTGCTGTAGACCTGCCGTAGACCTGCCGTAGACCTGCTGTAGACCTGCTGTAGACCTGCCGTAGACCTGCTGTAGACCTGCTGTAGACCTGCTGTAGACCTGCTGTAGACCTGCTGTAGACCGGGTTAGACCTGCTGTAGACCTGCTGTAGACCTGCCGTAGACCTGCTGTAGACCTGCTGTAGACCTGCCGTAGACCTGCTGTAGACCTGCCGTAGACCTGCTGTAGACCTGCTGTAGACCTGCTGTAGACCTGCTGTAGACCTGCTGTAGACCTGCCGTAGACCTGCTGTAGACCTGCCGTAGACCTGCTGTAGACCTGCTGTAGACCTGCCGTAGACCTGCTGTAGACCTGCTGTAGACCTGCCGTAGACCTGCTGTAGACCTGCCGTAGACCTGCTGTAGACCTGCCGTAGACCTGCTGTAGACCTGCTGTAGACCTGCCGTAGACCTGCTGTAGACCTGCTGTAGACCTGCTGTAGACCTGCTGTAGACCTGAGTAATACCGGCTGAGAACTTCTGTAGACCTGCTGTAGACCGGCTGCAGACCTGCATGAGACCTGCTGTAGACCTGCTGTAGACCTGCCGTAGACCTGCTGTAGACCTGCCGTAGACCTGCTGTAGACCTGCCGTAGACCTGCTGTAGACCTGCCGTAGACCTGCTGTAGACCTGCTGTAGACCTGCCGTAGACCTGCTGTAGACCTGCCGTAGACCTGCTGTAGACCTGCCGTAGACCTGCTGTAGACCTGCTGTAGACCTGCCGTAGACCTGCTGTAGACCTGCTGTAGACCTGCTGTAGACCTGCTGTAGACCTGCTTTAGACCGGGTTAGACCTGCTGTAGACCTGCTGTAGACCTGCCGTAGACCTGCTGTAGACCTGCTGTAGACCTGCTGTAGACCTGCTGTAGACCTGCTGTAGACCTGCCGTAGACCTGCTGTAGACCTGCTGTAGACCTGCTGTAGACCTGCCGTAGACCTGCTGTAGACCTGCCGTAGACCTGCTGTAGACCTGCTGTAGACCTGCCGTAGACCTGCTGTAGACCTGCTGTAGACCTGCCGTAGACCTGCTGTAGACCTGCCGTAGACCTGCTGTAGACCTGCTGTAGACCTGCTGTAGACCTGCTTTAGACCTGCTGTAGACCTGCTGTAGACCTGCTGTAGACCTGCTGTAGACCGGTTTAGACCTGCTGTAGACCTGCTGTAGACCTGCTGTAGACCTGCTGTAGACCTGCTGTAGACCTGCTGTAGACCTGCTGTAGACCGGGTTAGACCTGCTGTAGACCGGTTTAGGCCTGCTGTAGACCTGCTGTAGACCTGCCGTAGACCTGCCGTAGACCTGCTGTAGACCTGCCGTAGACCTGCTGTAGACCTGCTGTAGACCTGCTGTAGACCTGCTGTAGACCTGCTGTAGACCTGCCGTAGACCTGCTGTAGACCTGCTGTAGACCTGCTGTAGACCTGCTGTAGACCTGCTGTAGACCTGCTGTAGACCTGCTGTAGACCTGCTGTAGACCTGCCTTCGTCCTTTTTGTAGTGCTGGTTCAGGTCTGATTCAGTCCTGTTGTAGTCCTGGTTTAGTCTTGGTTTAGTCCTGGTTTAGTCCTAGTTTAGTCCTGGTTTAGTCCTAGTTTAGTCCTGGTTTAGTCCTAGTTTAGTCCTGGTTTAGTCCAGGTTTAGTCCAGGTTTAGTCCTGGTTTAGTCCTAGTTTAGTCCTGGTTTAGTCCAGGTTTAGTTCTGGTTCGGTCCTGGTTCAGTCCTGGTTTAGTCCTGGTTTAGTCCTAGTTTAGTCCTGGTTTAGTCCAGGTTTAGTCCAGGTTTAGTCCTGGTTTAGTCCTAGTTTAGTCCTGGTTTAGTCCAGGTTTAGTTCTGGTTCGGTCCTGGTTCAGTCCTGGTTCAGTCCTGGTTCAGTCCTGGTTCAGTCCTGGTTTAGTCCTGGTTTAGTCCTGGTTTAGTCCTGGTTCAGTCCTGGTTCAGTCCTGGTTCAGTCCTGGTTTAGTCCTGGTTTAGTCCTGGTTTAGTCCTGGTTTAGTCCTGGTTTAGTCCTGGTTTAGTCTCTCGTGGTTTCAGACTTGATAAAGTAAAATCTTGTGTCATTTCTTTATTGGCCCAAGGACAGGAGTCTGTGTCGTTTCTTATTTCTTTGTCCTTTTGTGTCGCACAAACTCATTATGTGGAGACGGAACGAGCAGGTCCTGAGCTGGACCCGAACAAGAGCATTTGTTTTCTGAGTTCTCGTTCAGTCCTGTTGTAGTCCTGGTTTAGTTCTGGTTTAGTCCTGGTTTACACCTGGTTCAGTCCTGGTTCAGTTCTGGTTTAGTCCTGGTTTACACCTGGTTCAGTCCTGGTTCGGTCCTGGTTTAGTCCTGCTTCGGTTCTGTTTCAGTCCTGGTTCAGTCCTGGTTCAGTCCTGGTTCAGTTCTGGTTTAGTCCTGGTTTACACCTGGTTCAGTCCTGGTTCGGTCCTGGTTTAGTCCTGCTTCGGTTCTGTTTCAGTCCTGGTTCAGTCCTGGTTCAGTCCTGGTTCAGTCCTGGTTCAGTCCTGATTCAGTCCTGGTTTTAATCCTGGTTTATCTCTTGTTTAGTTCTTTTATTTTTGGTTTAGTTCTGGTTTAGTCCTGGTTTAATCCTGGTTTAGTTCTGGTTTAGTCCTGGTTTAGTCCTGGTTTAGTACCGGTTTAGTCCTGGTTTAGTACCGGTTTAGTCCCGGTTTTGAAAACATCTCCCTGTAGTTTTTCTGACAGACTTTGCGATCACATTTGTGATTTATGTTTTAATCTGTTCAGTTCACACACATTTAAAAATATTCCCAAAAGAAGAAAAACAACTCCATTTTATTCTTTAAAGCTGCACTGTGCAACTTTTCTGGTGGATTGTCCAACTGTCACCTGCTTGTTTCTAGGGATACGCCAGTGCTCTGCCTGAAATGTTCCACAGTGTCACATTAAACAGCTCTAATTTACATTTATTCAATTACAGGTGGTGCAAGTTTAAAAATGTATTTAATGATGTGAAAATCAAAGTGATGATTTTGAGATTTAATTAAGCTTCAGATGTGGTGATTTTGAAAACGATTTGTGCTGAATTTTGTTCAACAGAAACAAATATGGAATTCATATTTTTCTAGCTGTGTTTCTTGTTGTTTTGTTATGAAATGTAATAAAAAATAAACCCTCAGCTTTTAAGAAATACTTTTACTTTTTCAGTCCAGGTCAGATCTGTGGAGAGGCGTCCCTGTTCACAGAAGGAATCATTGTATTTTTGAGCACTAGGGCTTGTAAATCGCCATGTTATCTTTCTATTCCCGGGTCCAATGCCGCAGTGTTGTGTAACCAATACAAATGTCGAGGAGAAACTTTCATTCTTTTGTCTTTCATTTTCCAGTTGATGGATGATTATCTGCCGTAGTTATTCTTCCATCTCGCCACATTACACATTCTCCCATCACTATTATGTCCACAACAGAGAGAAATATCTAAACCCAAACATAACACTGTATTAACCCTCGAAGACCGACAACAATAATATGTTTTCTATAACCGCAGAACTTTGTAAGTGTAAAAGACAGAAACGTCCTTTTCCCCTCTGAAAGTGCAGACATAGAGGTTTCCGTACATTTCTGCGGCTTTATCCTACGTCACACTCACGCTGTGTGATGACGGGAGCAAAACGAGTGTCCAATAGGAACTTTGTTTTCCCCAAACTCATGCGCTCCGTCCATTTTGATGGAGCCAAACTTTGCCAAAGAGTGAAGTGAGTCAAGATGGTCGACTCCTCTGACTGTGTGTGTTTAGAACGAGGGAAAAAGTCGCTCTAAGTGGAGTTAATTCTCACACACATGGAAAATGACACATCTTGGTGTGTGTAATTGTGCATCTCTTTCTATTGTTATTTAAAGGTTTATTTCAGTCCAAATGAACAAATCCAAATGTAATAAACACCTGGAAATGCAGAAGTGCTGTGGCTCTGGCCCTGGACCTGACAGGAGCTGTTTCCAGGACTGGACCAGGAAAGTCATGGAGCCACTGCACTTTTTTTGTTTTTAGGGCAATAAGGAGATTTTTAATTTACTTACAGACTTGAGATTTTGCATTTTTGTAGCTCAGGCCCTAAATTAAGCATTTTTATGTCCAAAAAGTTGTTTCTACATGTTTGCTGTGAGTTTTGTATTTTATTTTCTGTTGGGTTTTTTTTCCCTCTGTATTTCTGGTCCTGTAGCTTTTATCACAGCCTCATGACACAACTACAGCAGCAGATTGTGAAATAACAGGTTGGACTGAACAAAAGGAGGTAGAACACTTCATTAGGGGTAAAAGGGGCAGTTTTAAAAGCAAAATGAAGAAAAAAATCCAGGCGAGGAGAAATGTACAAAAATTGCCCTTAGGTCTTCGGGGGTTAACTCAGAAATTACTGATTAGGCGACTGAGCTGCTAACACTAACTCAACTTCATAAACTTTCTTCTTTGCCCTGGATGCCTGAACTGCTTTATAATACCACCCTGAAGCACACTCACACGGACAACTTCTTCTTCAAATTTGTATTTACACTCAGTATTTAAAGGGATAAAAAATAGGCACACACAAAATAATAACAGAAGAGTGCAGGAAAGGTCATAAAAACCCAGAAGGCTCATGAGTGACCCTCCCCTGAAAACAATTGACCTGCGATCGAATCCCAACCGAGACACAATTAAAATCGTGCTATTTTCATAGGCCTGCTAATGACACCCATAGGATAATGTTTGTGTGGCCTTTAACCAACACAGAGACGCAAAATACAACCTCAGGAAACAGCGAAAATAATGAGAAGACTTTATGAGCCGACTCAGCTCTCGTAAAATGGTAAAGTGCAGCGTCTCATCCACATTATCCAGGGAAACTGTCCTCCGTAAATAAAGACTCCGGCGCTGTGAAGCCAGTTTTCTTCGTTCTTTAAAAGTAAAAAGTGGAGATAGTTCCTCACGTGTGTTTGTTTACATCCACACAGCGCACGGATCGAGGTGAAGCTGCAGATCAGCGACAGTGACTCTACTTCCTGTGGACTTTATCTCCAAGTTAACAGTTTTACGTGTGGTTTTACTGTAGACGGGAAACAGCTGATGAACTGCTGTGTCTGAGTCCGACCCGAGCACGAACCTAAGCTCTAAATATTTGTCCAAACTCGTCAGGTGATGGTGAAAACATTCATTCATTCACTGCAAAAAAGCCCTATCAAAAAATAAGAAAAAAATACCAATTTTGAGGTAAAAATGCCCTATTTTAAGTGAAATTTTCTGCCAGTGCAGTGAGAAATTTTCACTTACCAAGTTTTCTTAAAACAAGACGAAATATGAATCTTGTTCTGAGCAGAAAACACGAGTTTCAAGTATTTATGGCAAGATTTTTCACCTTATTGGTTTGAGAAGGAAGTTAAAGAGGCTTAACCTGGACTGAGTTAATATAAAAAGTGTTTAGAATAAGTTGTAATATTGAGATAAGATAAATCAGGATGAATATCTTGAAACAAGTAAAAAAAAATCTCATCTTATTAAGTAAAAACATATTAAAATTGAACTTTTTGTCAGGGTTTGGTGTTTGTTGTGTGTTCCCCCTCCCTTCTGTGTCTGTCTGCTCCTCTCGGGGGTGTGGCTGGGCTCATGCTGCAGTGTGGATCACCTGCTCGGTGGTTCACCTGCAGCTAATTGTCTAATCAGCCCCACTATTTAGTTCTGTCCTCATCCTTTGTTCTTTGTCAGTTCATTCCTCCTCTATCCCTTGTCTACGTCCTCATCCTGCTTGTCCACGTCCTCGTCCTCATCCTGCTTGTCGTCCAGTCTGTTTACCCGTGAGTCTACCCCAGTGTCTTCCCTCCGTCTATGTCTCCAGCCAGTTTCCATCACCACATCCTTCATTCCCGGCAATAAACCTGTTAAACATCTATCTGCGCCTCTGTCTCTGCTTTGGGGTCCTCAACCACACTCAAACCATGACACTTTTAAGACGAATGCTTAATTCAAGTCAGTTTAACTATGCTAACTATGTTAATTATGTTATTTTGAACAAATGTTTTGTTGGAAGTCTGACTTACAACCTGAATAGAAACACCTGTAATGAAAAAAACGTCGGATGGAAATGTTTAATGTCATTCCATGGAACATTCCAGGCAAAACAATGACAGAAACACCTGGTTTTAATCAGGGCAGTGCTGTGCGATGTCACATAGTACTTGAAATTGCCAACGAGAGACTTAGATTTAGGAGTTTTTGAGCAGAAAGCTGCAAAATAACTTACCAAAATTGGATTAAAGTTGCCAAAAAATGCTATTCAAACACACAAACACGCACTTTAATAGCAAAACAAAGTGGGTTTAGTGTTTAATTCCACTTTAATGAGACAAAAACTATTGAAAATTGCGGTTGATCAGTATGAGGAACGATAAAATGTGAATATATTTTTGTTATATCACGCAGCCTGAGCCGCGGTCGTGTTTCTCACCCCGGAGAGTGTGGATAATTAGTGTCCAGATCTCTTTCGACACTTCACACATGAGATCAGATCGACATGCAGACTCTTGTGCGCCAAGTGCAGGGGGCCCTGGAGATCTGAGCACGACCCTCTGCGTACTTCAGCTACAGACCCAGACCTGGTTTAGACCTCGGTTTAGACCTGCTTTAATCCGGCTTCAGTCCTTCTGGTTCGGTTCTAGTTTTTAGTCCTGGTTCAGTCGTCTGCAGCCTCTACAACCTGGTTTAGTCCGTGGATTAGACCTTGTTTAGTTCTGATTTAATCCTGTTTCAGTCATCCTGGTTCAGTCCTGGTTTACACCTGGTTTAGTTCTGGTTTAGTCCTGGTTCAGTCCTGGTTTACACCTGGTTTAGTTCTGGTTTAGTCCTGGTTCAGTCCTGGTTTACATCTGGTTTAGTTCTGGTTTAGTCCCAGTTTAGTCCTGGTTTAGTCCTGGTTTACATCTGGTTTAGTTCTGGTTTAGTCCCAGTTTAGTCCTGGTTCAGTCCTGGTTTACATCTGGTTTAGTTCTGGTTTAGTCCTGGTTCAGTCCTGGTTTAGTTCTAGTTAGGCCTGGTTTAGTTCTGGTTTTGTTTTTGATTCAGTCCTGGTTTAGATCTTGTTTAGACCTGGTGTAGTCTTGGTTCAGTCCTGATTCAGTCCTGGTTTGGTCCTGATTTAGTCCTGGTTTAGATCTTGATTAGTCCTGGTTTAGACCTGGTTTAGACCTGGTTTAGACCTGGTTTAGTCCTGGTTTAGACCTGGTTTAGTCCTAGTTTAGTCCTGATTCTATTCTGATTCGGTCCTGGTTTAGACCTGGTTTAGACCTGGATTAGTCCTGATTCTGTCCTGATTCGGTCCTGGTTTAGTCCTGGTTTAGATCTTGTTTAGTCCTGGTTTAGTCCTGGTTCCTTCTGGTTTTCACTATTTGATTTCGAAACTTTCTGTTTAGTTTAAATCAGTGCTCGTTCTGAACCCTTGAGGCGTCGGCTGTTGTGAATAAAACCTCCACAAAAACAGGCTCAAGTGTCCTGTGAAAATGAAACTCAAATTATCTAAAAACTCGATTCAGGCCTCGCATTTTCCAACTTTATATAGAGATGTGTTCAGACTTGTTTACCAAGATTCATTCCTCTTGCAGTCCTGGTTTAGACCTGATTCAGTCCTGGTTCAGTCCTGGTTTAGTCCTGGTTCAGTCCTGGTTAATCCTGGTTTAGTCCTGGTTCAGTCCTGGTTTAGTACTGGTTCAGTCCTGGTTTAGTCTTGGTTTAGTCTTGGTTTAGTCCTGGTTCAGTCCTGGTTAAATTCTGGTTTAGTCCTTGATTTAGACCTTGGTTTTGACTTGATGCAGTCCTGGTTTAGTTCTGGTTTAGACCCGGTTCAGTCCTGGTTCAGTCCGAGTTCAGATCTGGATTAGTCCTCGGTTTAGGCCTGGTTTAATATTGGTTTAGTCCTGGTTTAATCCTGTTTACACCTTGTTTAGTCCTGGTTCAGTCCTGGTTTAGTCCTGGTTCAGTCCTGGTTCAGTCCTGGTTCAGTCCTGGTTCAGTCCTTGTTTAGTCCTGGTTCAGTCCTGGTTTAGTTCTGGTTCAGTCCTGGTTTAGTCCTGGTTCAGTCCTGGTTAATCCTGGTTTAGTCCTGGTTCAGTCCTGGTTCAGTCCTGGTTCAGTCCTGGTTTAGTCTTGGTTTAGTCTTGGTTTAGTCCTGGTTCAGTCCTGGTTAAATTCTGGTTTAGTCCTTGATTTAGACCTTGGTTTTGACTTGATGCAGTCCTGGTTTAGTTCTGGTTTAGACCCGGTTCAGTCCTGGTTCAGTCCGAGTTCAGATCTGGATTAGTCCTCGGTTTAGGCCTGGTTTAATATTGGTTTAGTCCTGGTTTAATCCTGTTTACACCTTGTTTAGTCCTGGTTCAGTCCTGGTTCAGTCCTGGTTCAGTCCTGGTTCAGTCCTTGTTTAGTCCTGGTTCAGTCCTGGTTTAGTTCTGGTTCAGTCCTGGTTTAGTCCTGGTTCAGTCCTGGTTTAGTCCTGGTTCAGTCCTTGTTTAGTCCTGGTTCAGTCCTTGTTTAGTCCTGGTTCAGTCCTGGTTTAGTCCTGGTTCAGTCCTGGTTTAGTCCTGGTTCAGTCCTGGTTTAGTCCTGGTTCAGTCCTTGTTTAGTCCTGGTTCAGTCCTGGTTCAGTCCTGGTTCAGTCCTTGTTTAGTCCTGGTTCAGTCCTGGTTTAGTCCTGGTTCAGTCCTGGTTTAGTCCTGGTTCAGTCCTTGTTTAGTCCTGGTTCAGTCCTGGTTCAGTCCTGGTTCAGTCCTTGTTTAGTCCTGGTTCAGTCCTGGTTTAGTCCTGGTTCAGTCCTGGTTTAGTCCTGGTTCAGTCCTGGTTTAGTTCTGGTTCAGTCCTGGTTTAGATCTGTGTTACAGCCCCAGGCCTCCAGTTCTTTGATTTGTGTCGTGTGCTTTAATTTCTTGTTTTGTCATTTGGATTCCTGCTGGTTGAGCCCTGGTCCCTGATTGGTGGAACTTCAACCCTTGGCCACTCCCCCCTCACCTCCAGGCTCCTCCCCCTATTCTGATTCCTCTCACCTGTTCGGGGCTGTGGCCTTTGTGGCCAGTGTGTCTGTGGCTCTTTCTGTCAGTCACTTTGTTTGTTCTGGTACTTGACTTTGTGTGTGTTGAGACACTCGGTCAGTTTAGTTCGGTTTTGTGCCTTTTTGTTTTGTCACTTGATTCTGTTTGTGGGTTTATGTGATTTTACTTTGGGACACTTGTGATTTCGTTTTGTTTGCGTCCCTTAGTTTAGTCACTTGTTTGTTTGTTTTTTGTGTAAGCCCACGTGACTCGTTTTTGGCACAACTTGTTATCCTGTTCTTTTTCTTAGTTTAGGTTATTTTATGTACATATTTTAGCCTGTTTAGTTTAATTTACCTTGTACATTCCTTTTAATTAAATTACCTTATTTATTCTATTTTACATCTTGGTTATTTTGTTACTTCCGTGGTCCCAGGCAGAGCTGGGTCGTAACAATCTGGTTTAGACCTGGATTAGTCCTGGTTTAGTCCTGGTTCAGTCCTGGTTTAGATCTGGTTTAGACCTGGTTTAGACCTGGATTAGTCCTGGTTTAGTCCTGGTTCAATCCTGGTTTAGATCTGGTTTAGACCTGGTTTAGACCTGGATTAGTCCTAGTTTAATCCTGGTTCAGTTGTGGTTCATTCTAGTTTGATTTTCCATTAAACGTCTTGTTGACCAAAATTAATTTCTATTACAGTCCCGGTTTAGTCCTGGTTTAGTCCTGGTTTAGTCCTGGTTAAATTCTGGTTTCGTCCTTGATTTAGATCTTTGTTTAGACTTGATGCAGTCCTGGTTTAATTCTGGTTTAGACCTGGTTCAGTGCTGGTTCAGTCCTGGTTTAGTCTTTGTTCAGTCCTGGTTTAATTCTGGTTTAGTCCTAGTTTATCCTGGTTCAGTCCTGCTTCACTGTAGTTTGATTTTCTGTTAAATGTTTTGTTTGCCAAAATTAATTTCTATTACAGTACAATCTCGATTTAGACCTGGTTTAGTTCTGGTTTAGTCTTGATTCCGTCCTGGTTTACTCCTGGTTTAGTCTTGGTTTAGTCCTGGTTTGCTCCTGGTTTATTCCTGGTTTATTCCTGGTTTATTCCTGGTTTAGTCCTATTTTAGTCCTGGTTTATTCCTGGTTTAGTCCTATTTTAGTCCTATTTTAGTCCTGGTTTAGTCCTATTTTAGTCCTGGTTTATTCCTGGTTCAGTCCTGGTTTATTCCCGGTTTATTCCTGGTTTAGTCCTATTTTAGTCCTGGTTTAGTCCTGGTTTAGTCCTGGTTTATTCCTGGTTTATTCCTGGTTTATTCCTGGTTAACTCCTGGTTTAGTCCTGGTTTATTCCTGGTTTATTCCTGGTTTAGTCCTATTTTATTCCTGGTTCAGTCCTGGTTTATTCCCGGTTTATTCCTGGTTAACTCCTGTTTTAGTCCTGGTTTAGTCCTGGTTTAATCCTGGTTTAGACCTGGTTCAGTCCTGGTTTATTCCTGGTTAACTCCTGTTTTAGTCCTGGTTTAGTCCTGGTTTAGTCCTGGTTTAGTCCTGGTTTAGTCCTATTTTATTCCTGGTTCAGTCCTGGTTTATTCCCGGTTTATTCCTGGTTAACTCCTGTTTTAGTCCTGGTTTAGTCCTGGTTTAATCCTGGTTTAGTCCTGGTTTAGAGCTCATTTACACTCGTGTTAGACCTGTCTTAGACCTGGTTTGGTCCAGGTTCAGTCTTTGTTCCATTTGTTTGTGTCACAGGTTGATTTCCTGACTTTCTGTTTCTGTTAGATCAGTGCTTATGCTAAACCCTGTCAGAGCCGCTGCTGCTGCTGTGAACACTCGACACACAACACACCCAATAGTCCTGTGCATCAAAATATCTCAAAAACACCTGTCTGGCCTGAGATAAACATTTATAGAAAACTGAGACACTGTGTTCAGACTGTTAACGTCCTGTTTACCAAAGGTCATTCCTGTTACAGTCCTGGTTTAGAAATATAAATAAATAGGTGGATGGTGACAAATATAAAAGAGTTATGTTGTGCTATATTTTGATAAGTGATCCAGGAAAGGTTGGCAAAACTGTCACCTTTATCCTCCAAATCACACCGAATCTTCTCCATATACAATATATTAGTTAATTCAGACAACCACATCTTAAATTGAGGAGCGGTACCAGTTTTCTATAAGGTTAATGGGACTTTTTTTTGCTATAACTGAGCCATAAACCACAGAGTGTTGTTCAGAGGGGCTCATGCGCAGAAGAGAAGGGGATGATGGACCATTTTAAAGCTTAGACCTTCTAGTTTCTGTAGATCTGCATATGAAGACTGTGAGTGCAGCTAACTTACAGTACAGACATTCAAAAATGTCTAAAAATTGTATTTTTTTGTCTTGGAAAAACAAACAAACAATAAAATAAAGGCTCTAGCTTGGGCAAACTTCATCCTAGGCATTTGTGGCTCACTACACTCACTGTTCAAGTTGATGGCAACAACTGTGTAAAATTTCAGATCTCTAGGACTAAGGGTTTGGATGTGCAAGTGTGCCAAATGTGCCAAACTGTGTTACTTGCATTTTAGAACACCTCTGACCCTAAAAAACACATTTTGATATCTTGGTGGCTCCAAATTCCTTTCCCAGATTATAATTTTTCAGATATCCATATTTGAGCAGTGTAAACATGCATTTCCAGAAAACGCCAAACTATTTAGAAATAAGCTACGCAACAGGTCCAATTTGCAGGCTTCAGACATTTACTAATATACACGATCATTACTATGGCATAAAGCTACACTAAAACATAATGAGTACGACTCTACTAATAGAAAGTACATGGCCTGTTGTCCCAGAACAGCAGCATTCATGTTCTTGGATAAATGCAGAGTTTACAGAGCATTTACCAGTATAAAAACACAGCAGTTACTATTATATCAAACACATTGTCTTTTCTCCTAAGAACATCCACTCTATGGTTTAAATGAACAGTAATAATGGTGTAGCCCAGTCTACAAATATCACTTTAGACAGACCTGATCAAAAGATTAATATTATCATCCAAATAAATAGAAGTAAATATCATATTATAATAAGTAATGTGTTAAAAACATCTAAATAAATAAAAATAAATATCATATTGTAATAAGTAATGTGTTAACAAATCTCAAAATGTCCTAAATATAATGAATTTGTCTGTTAAAACCAGTCTTATAAATATTTAAAAAGGTTATGTGCAAACTAAAGGATTTATTCAATTTTATTTGTTCATTTTGTTGTGGAATAAGTTTGTTAGACCTGTACCGGCGCATGGCCTGGTGACTGCTTTACCAAACTCTATTATGTGTCCATCTTGTATTTTCTGTAATCTGATTTGGGGAGGTACTGGTAATAGCCAATCAGTGTGGAGTGGGCCTGTCCAAAATCGCACATGCAAAAGAAACATCTTGTACAAAGTCAGAGAAGTAGCCTTTAAAATCCATCATAACATATATCCTGCCAAAAAAACACTAGAAAGATTCAAACTTAACATAGACTACAAATGTGATTTTTGTCAAACAGAACTAGAAACAATAACTCATTTATCATGATTCACGCAATAATTATGTTGGGAAAATTTCATATCCACAAGTCAAAATGGGCCAATAAGAAACCTAATAGTACAGATTTAAAAAATGAACTGTCACAATACATCCAGACCCTACAAACACTATAGGACAATAAAGAAATCAGAACAATAAATATCTATACCCTGCAAACAGTAACTAATTCTATCATATGATTCACCATTTTTCTCCTTTAGTTATGCATTATTGTACATTAATTTTATTTGTTTATTTTATTTTTTTCTCATCTTCTCTCTGTATTTATTTGATTATGATTACATGTGTACATGAACTAAGTTTATGAACCCCTGTGTCAAATTAAAAAAAGAAAAGAAACAGCTTGTCCGGTGGGCGCCATAGTCCGTATATATGAGTGGACTAAGCTAACCCGTTAGCTGCCGCGTGCCAAATAGGAAGTGCGCTAGGAAGCTCTTCCGGTTCCTTTTCTCCCTTTTCCCCATTGACTTACATTGGGATCTTATTGTCTGTCTCTCTGTACCTGTTGCTGTGAGCCTCGTCATTTTGGTCTTAAAATGTTCGTATAAACCCGCTCTACATGATCCTAAATTTTTTTCCGCTATTTTGTCTTTTATACAATCTATGGTGGGCACATAGATTGTATAAAAGAAGTGGACAAAGTGAGCGTGACGTCACCCATAGTGTTTAGCGCCGCTCAAATGAGGCTCGCGATGCTAACGGCTACAGGAGCGAATCTGGCTCTATGTTATGAATAGGGTTTTTTTGACGGACAAAATAGCGAAAACAATTCTGGATCATGTAGAGCGCGTTCATCCGAACATTTTAAGACCGAAATGACGAGGCTCACAACAACAGGTACAGAGAGAGAGACGATAAGATCTCAGTGTAAGTCAATGGGGAAAAGGGAGAAAAGGAGCCAGAAGAGCCTCCTAGCGCACTTCCTATTTGGCACGCGGCGGCTAACGGGTTAGCTTAGTCCACTCATATATACGGTCTATGGTGGGCACTCGGCTGTAAACGGAAGCCTAACCTGGCTGGTAAAATAGTCACCAAATCCATTGTAGATGCAGAGTCTACAGGTCTTGCGGGGATTATTGTTACCTAATGCCGGGTGAGTGTTCAATATGTTTTATTTTGTGTATCAAAACGGCCAGTTTGTACCAAGAACTGTGATGCTAATCGTGAGTTAGCGATTTAGCCTGCTGAAGCTAACGCTAATGCTAGCCTGGTGATACATTCTATATGCAAAGTATAGGCATTTTATTTGGCGAAATATACTAATGAGAGACTTGTTACTGCACAGCGGACCACGGCACACTCTTTGGACCCTGTTGTGGAGGGCAGTTGTCCCATTTTAATGTGTGTGTGCTGCTCCCGGCGCCACGAAACCCACAAAAGCCAGACGCAGCCCGCCATTTTGACCAAGCTCACGGACACGTCTCATCACCAACCCACTGTTTGGTCCCACGGTTCTGTAAGTACACTGAGGGCCCCCCCAGTGCTTGCTCAGTAAGTGAAGTGGCCATTTGCAGTTTAAGGGCCACAACCATAGACCGTATATATGAGTGGACATCGCTAACCCGTTAGCCGCTGCGTGCCAAATAGGAAGGAATAGGAATAGCTCTTCCGGCTCCTTCTCTCCCTTTTTCCCATTGATTTACATTGAGATTTTATTGCTCCTCTCTCTGTAACTCCTGCAGTGAGCCTCGTCAATTTGGTCTTAAAATGTTCGCTCCACACAATCCAGAATTTTTTTTTTGCTATTTTGTCCTTCAAAAAAATCCTATTCATAACCTAGAGCCTGGCTCCAAATTTGTTCCTGTAACTGTTACCTTTACTCCACTCATATATATGGTCTGTGGGCCTGCACCGCAATACATACAATTGAGAGGTTAAAATTTGACTGAAGTAGAAACAGAAGTTAATTATTTTTATTTCAATTGCCTTGAAATTCAAAGTGCATTAAACGCACCACTGTCATTATTGTTTTATTTTAAATATCTTTAATTTGCTAAATTCCTATTTTTACCTTTAATGGTTTAGACCTGGTGTAGTCCTGGTTTTGACCTAGTTTAGACCTGGTGTAGTCCTGCTTTTGACCTAATTTAGGGGTGGACTGGCAATCTGTGTGTTCTGGAAAATGGTAGGCCAATTTGTGGAGGAAAAGTCCAGGAAAAGTCCTGTTTTTTGGTCCTAGTCCATCCCTAGACCTGGTTCAGACCTGGTTCAGACCAGGTTCAGACCAGGTTCAGACCAGGTTCAGACCAGGTTCAGACCTGGTTCAGACCTGGTTCAGACCTGGTTCAGACCTGGTTCAGACCTGGTTCAGACCTGGTTCAGACCTGGTTCAGACTTACTGGCATTAATTCCCAGTGAGATGACTGCTGCTATGAATATAAATACAAAAGTACATTGAATTGTCCTGTGCTTCGTGTAGAATCACAAATCGTCTAAAAAACACGAGTCTTTTCCTGAGATAAAATGTTTTTGTGAGTTTATACGGAGACGCTGTGTTCAGAATCTTAACGTCCTGTTTAGTGAATCTGTGCGTTTGAGGTGAGTCGGGTCATCGCTCAAACGGGAACGCTCTGACCTTCTCCAAACACAACAGCAACTTATTTTTCACACAGTCAGACATCCAAATGTCAGTTCGTACTAGGGCTGAAACGATTCATCGAGTTAATCGATTAAATCGATTAGAAAAATGCATCGATTATTTTTTTTTGCCTCGATGCTTCGTTTTATTTTCATACGCTCGGCGATGGCCGGAACCTTTTGTGGTAGAGGTAAAGTTTCCGCACGACCACTGCACTTCACTGTACACATCTCCCGTACGCACTCTGCGCGTGGATTGTGTCTTGTCGCGTACACTCCGTGGACCACGCTTCCTCCTGTGCGCCTCTAAACCAGAACTCACACCAGGTCTAAACCAGGTCTAAACCAGGTCTAAACCAGGTCTAAACCAGGTCTAAACCAGGTCTAAAACCAAACAAGAATTTGCAGGAGTTTGTTGCTACATTTATGTAGTTTTAAAAATCATGACAATATCAAGTAATCCAAAGTAATCAGATTACGTTACTCACTTTAAGTAATTTAATTGATTACGTCACAAACTACATTTTGGGGAATGTAATCTGTAATCTGTAGGGGATTACATTTTAAAAGTCACCTTCTCCACACTGATGCTACAACATCTAAACAGAACCGTACATTACATCAAGTGGAAAAGAAACCGTGACGTAAGTCAACCTGAGCCCAGCGATAATTACGTTTTTCATGTCCAAAACACGTGTATCTGTCACATGTGGTGTGTACTTAACATGTGCAAAGTAGACACGACAATAACAAACGATTACTCGATTATTCAAACAAAATAATCGACAGAATAATCGATTACTGTAATAATCGATAGCTGCAGCCCTAGTTCGTACACTTATATAATACTCCCTACAACTGTACAGTAACTCACCCTTATGTAACAGACAATACTCCCTACAACTGTGCACAATCTCACTCCTACTTAACAATGTAAAACATATATTACAAATTATATACGAATATTGGCAATAATAATAATTTTATTTTATTTATAAAGCAGTAAAAGGTGCTGTTCAAGCCACAAAGAACAATACAAAAAGCAATAAAACAGCACACAGAAAGCACCCAAAAACAGACAATGATGCAAAGAATTCATTTAATTATAATAAATAAATTAAAAGAAATAGAATAAAAAGAAATAAAGAATAAAATCAGGCTAAAATCAGTTTAAAGAAGGACAACCGATAAAAATGGGGTTTAGACGCCTTCTTCAGGGCTTGTGGCGGGTTCGGGAATAAAATAAGTCTAAAATCTATAAAAATCGTATTCCTGGACGTCTCACGATTTGCTTCAGTCGCTGTGTACAGTTTTGTGTCATGTTTTTGTATATTTCCGGAGAATTGTCATGCGGGATTGCTAAATTACTCAAACATGCATGGATGACTCTTAAACCTCTTCAGACGTGTTTTGGACGAGGGAACGGCGTTAGAATGTGGTAGAAAGCTCTAAAAAGTCTGTCTCTTCATCTGAAAAAGACAAGATGTGACTGAAAAACACTGCGTAACATCATTTACTCGCTCCAGTCCAGTCCAGTCGTGCATTTGGAAAAGAAAAGCCTCCTCAGATGTTCTATAAGCAGATCCTTGAGCTGGAGCTGTCAGCTGTCAGTAATACTGTCTTTCATGTATCGCTTTATCTCCTCTTACGACAGCGTCTCTCCACAGTGTTTACAAAAAAGGAAAATAAAGCTCTTGTCCACGAGTCTGCGGAAACAATGTCTGAGATGTTTTCATTCCAGCGCTTGTGATTTTCTAATTAATTCTCAGTTTGTTGGATAGTGCGTGTGTTCTCATAGTGTTACACACATGAAAGTAGTAAAATAATAAATAAAATAGAAAATAATTACCATGAAAACAGTGTGCATAAATAAAAGGTTCTGTAAATTGACTCTTTAGAGCTTTAAGTCATGTTATAATACTGTTTCCTCCTTAAAAGCAGACCTGGAGTTGTGTTTTGTTTCATTCACACATGTTTAAGTAACTCTTTATTATTCGTCTGTCTACATCTCTATTTCAAAACGCTCTGTTCCACCTTGTGATGTCATGAAGTGGTAGTTTTGTTTTGTTTTTACCTTTAGTTCAGTGGAGATCGGCAATCCCAGTCCTGCTGAAATGATCCACATGATTCTAGTGAAGGTGTGTGGAGTTTAAAAACGCACAAAACGCACTCTGATGCGCAGGATTTCTGTGTTAAACAGCGCAGATTTGTAAAACTAAATCATTTTTCCCTTTGCACAACAGGAAAGACTTTTTCTATTTTAAACTTGGATTTAACAAAATAAAGGGGTTGTAGTTTAGAGGTGGGCGATATGGTAAAAATATCAAAAATATTTATTTATTTAATATGGACATCACATATACATTGGACAGCCAGATGTATTGCTTAAGTGTGTTCGCACATGTGCTAATTTTCAACACCAGTCCACAGGGGCTTTTAGAAAAGATTGCACAGTTCAAGTTACAATTTAAAATGTAAAAAGACAAATAGTTAATTTACTATACATTAAACATTAGTCCCATTGCAAGCAATAAGGAACATTTCATATATTAAGATTGTGTTAATTTTTATTCGAAAATCGATCGTTAATTTTCCCGACGATCGATTAAGAAAATGTAATTGAATGCCCGTCCCTACTTCTCATACAGAGCGCATTTATCTAATGCCTGAGTTTAACGTCTCTTTTGGTCTTGCACTCGTTCTGTCTGTGGTTGTGTCTGTGGAACTGCCCTCGTTTCACTCTCCGCAGAATGTTACGGATGCTTTCTCTTCAAATGATTGAACATGTTTGTCGTGTTGCCATCCGACGTGTGAACCGTCTCTCTGTAAACTTCACAAATTGCCTTTGTTTGAGCTTTGTCATTTGGGCAAAAGCCAAACCAATTTTGTATAATGGAGGTGGAATCTTTCAGCCGTGGCTCTCCACACATAACAAGGAGGCGTGTGAGAAAGCGCGGCACTACCCGTAATTCACTGATTGGTCGGTCAGGTTGAGAGTGTAATACATCTGCTGCATCGGCCTCGCACCACAGAACTGCAGGTTATATAATGTGCCCATGGCGATGTGTGCGGTCTCTGCACATCGGCAGATCGTCCACGCGTTCTTATTCTTCCTGATTTCATATCGTCAGATCGCACACCCCTATAGTATATTTTTATGAATCGAATCAAAACTATTCAAGTTTACTAGTCAAGTTTTTGCCCTCGTTTACATTATGGATGCTAGATAAGAGTTATGGAATTACCTCTATGTAAGTAACACCTGCTGCCAGTGTCCAACCAGGAAGGAAAATGATAAAGTTCACCAAAAAAAAAAAATAGACCTGATTTTTCTGTCTTGTCCAGTTTGTCTTGTTCTGTTTTGTCCTGTCTGTGTCTGTGTGTTTTGTCTCACTTGGTCCAAATTACCTGCACAGGCCAAACCCCAAAAGACTCGATCGCCGATGACGTTTCTAATTAGGGCTGAAACGATTACTCGAGTAACTCGGATAATTCGATTACAAAAAATATTCGGGGCAAATTCTTTGCCTCGAGGCTTCGTTTAATTCATGTCACCAAAGTCAATTTATTTAAAATGTCTCTGCTATCGTATCACTCCTCCTTTGTAGACTGCTGCGCCAGTCTGGGATCACTGTTTCACACGGACAGTTATCAATGACGTACATGTCAAAGATTTGAAGCGGCGCGATTTATTCCACGGTGTGGAAATGGCAGATAATGATGTGGCCGGTGCCAGTGTGCACTGGCAAAGCCAACCTGATGTACCACAACAGTACGTCTTCAATGCTGCAGCACTTAAAGCGAAAGCATCCTCATGTGAACTGTACTTCTCTAAGCGGAGTCGGAGAATCTACGAGGTAATATACTTTTACGATTGCTAACTGAAATGAAAAGTAACGCCTATTAGAATGTACAGGATTTGTAATTATTTGTAACCTGTGTTATGAGTCGATAGTAACGAGGCATAATGAGCAGCAAGAGAGCAAATGATCTCACTCAAATCGCTCCCTTCCTCACGTATACACAGACACACGCACACACTCGGTGTTTCCCATATCAGAAACGTCTAGTTCGTTGTTCTACTTTTACCAAAAATCTGATTTAATCTAGAACCGCTGGCATCAATAATTCCAATATCAGAGAAAGGAAATATTTTGCAGCGTTACGAACACTTATGTGTTCGCTAGTTCTATATTTAGCTTATTAATTAGGCTAGTTAAAAGATTAACGTTGTCACTTAGAAAACTCCTGTCTTATAAGCCAATAAACCAAAGGTTTTACACTTGTTTAAAAAAAATGTTGACTTTAAATAAAAACCTTTTTTGTGAGGAATAACAGCAATTGCTTGCTCATTTTAAGAGGCCTTTCATGTTGCGTTACACACTATTGATATAGTTGTATAAAAACAAAAAAGTGTGATTTATCCGATTACTCGATTAATCGATGATATAATCGACAGAATACTCGATTCCAAAAATATTCGATAGTTGCAGCTCTATTTCTAATCCAATTTATTTACGAGTGAATTATATTTTTTGAAAAATGCTAAAAAATACATTCCTGAACCATTTTCTTTCAACAACTTTCAGTTTTTCTTCTTCACCATCAGTAGTCGATTCTCACTTGTTGCTTCTGCTTCCGCTGGAGTTGGCGATCGAGTCTTTTGGGCTTTGGCCTGTGCAGTGGGAAATCAGCAGAGGGAAGTGTGAGGTGCTTATAAAGTTGTTTTCTAACGTTTCCAGACATGAACCAGGCAGAGCGTTTGGTTTGTTAGACTCGTGGCTGTTGTCAGATGGGTTAAAGTGGAGTTAAGCTTCTTCAGTGTGAAGCAAATTGGTGTTTTACGTGGAAGTTCAGAACTTGCCCCCATCACTACACTAGTTTGTTGCCTTGACAGACTCACTGCCACAGTGAGATCTCCATCGAGGAAACACTGATCTGTGCCGTTTTTTGGCTTCTGACAGAATTCCACCTCCTCTAGCAACGGACTTTAGCTTCAAATGTGCCGGAGTTCAACTTTAAACAGCTCTACTTTGTTTATTCAGTTACAGGTGGTTTTATAGCTGATAAATACCTAGAAAAAACACATTCTGACATCTCCAGTTACACATTGCACCTCTAAACCAGATGGTGAAACAGCGTGGCTCACTGCCGTTTTCCTATTTTCACGTTAAATGTTGTGCCCTGGTTTTTGATGTTGTTTGGTGCAGAGACTCATCAAAAACTCTGAGCTGACAAACACCAGGATTAATCACAGAGAACCGGCTGTGCTCAGAGATACGAGCAACAAACCAAACAGAACTTTTGCTGAAAACAACTGTAATGCAGATTTATTCTTAATTACCAAAACATTGAGCAAGATGGAGATGAAGCTTCTGTTATAATGTGGTGTTTTGTTTCCAGTTTCAAAGTTGAAATCCAGTGTGTTTAAACCTAAAATGTTTCTCTCTGATCTGAACGGTCTTTACCTGAACCCTAAAAGCTCCTGCACCAGTCCTGAGTCAGTGCTAGTGCAGCCTCTGCAGCTCAGGAAGGGAATTCTGGAGGTTCTGAGCTTCACATGACTCCTGAACATAAACTGAGAATAAAAAGACAAACGCAGGATTTTGAAAATGTAGTCCTGGTTAAGTCCTGGTTTTGTCCAGGTTGAGCTCTGGTTTAGTCCTGGTTTACTTCTGGTTTAGTCCAGGTTTAGCTCTGGTTTAGCCCTGGTTTAGCCCTGGTTTAGCCCTGGTTTAGTTCTGGTTTAGTTCTGGTTTAGTCCTGGTTTCGTTCTAGTTTAGTCAAAGTTCAGTTCTGGTTCAGTTCCGGTTCAGTTCTGGGTCATAGTAGAATGAGACAAACTTGTATATTAAAAATGTAGTCCTAGTTGAGTCCTGGTTTAGTTCTTGTTGAGTTCTAATTTAGTCCTAGTTTAGTCCTGATTTAGTTCTGGTTTAGTCCTAGTTTAGTGCTGGTTTAGTCCTGGTTGAGACCTGCTTAAATCGTAGTTTATTCCTGGTTTAGTCCCAATTTAGTCCTTGTTTACTCCTAGTTTAGTCCTGGTTGAGCCTAATCCAGGTTTAGTCCTGGTTTGGTCCTGGGTGAGTCCTGGTTGAGTCCTTGTTTGGTTTTGTTTAGTCCTGATTGAGTCCTCGTTTAGTTCTGGTTTAGTCCTAGTTTAGTTTTGGTTTAGTCTTAGTTTAGTCCTGGTATAGTTTTGGTTTAGTCTCAGTTTAGTCCTGGTTTAGTTCTGGTTGAGTCGAATCCAGGTTAAGTCCTGGTTTGGTCCTTTTTTAGCTCTGGTTGAATTAGGGCTGAAACGATTCGAGTTAATCGATTAAATCGATTAAAAAAATGCATCGATTATTATTTTTTGCCTCGATGCTTCGTTTTATTTTCATACGCTCGGCGATGGCCGGAACCTTTTGTGGTAGAGGTAAAGTTTCCGCACGACCACTGCACTTCACTGTACACACAACAGCGCGGCGCCCATGGATGTGTAATAAGAGCAGAACCTCCTCATCTAAGAGGGAACGTGAGCTGGTTTAGACCGTCGTGAGACAGGTTAGTTTTACCCTACTGATGATGTGTTGTTGCAATAGTAATAGGGAACACTCCTCATCGAGTGCGCGGTACGCCGCCCGCGGTAGGCTCCGGTACGCAGTATACCATCTGCCAGAACCAGGAGTGCGCGGTACGCTACGGTACGCCGTGCCCCCCGCATCTCCCGTACGCACTCTGCGCGTGGATTGTGTCTTGTCGCGTACACTCCATGGACCACGCTTCCTCCTGTGCGCCTCTAAACCAGAACTCACACCAGGACTAAACCAGGTCTAAACCAGGTCTAAACCAGGTCTAAACCAGGTCTAAACCAGGTCTAAACCAGGTCTAAACCAGGTCTAAAACCAAACAAGAATTTGCAGGAGTTTGTTGCTACATTTATGTAGTTTTAAAAATCATGACAATATCAAGTAATCCAAAATATTCAGATTACGTTACTCACTTTAAGTAATTTAATTTGAATACGTCACAGACTACATTTTGGGGAATGTAATCTGTAATCTGTAGGGGATTACATTTTAAAAGTCACCTTCTCCACACTGATGCTACAACATCTAAACAGAACCATACATTACATCAAGTGGAAAAGAAACCGCGACGTAAGTCAATAATAATTACGTTTTTCATGTCCAAAACACGTGTATCTGTCAATGCAGGTGGTGTGTAATTAACATGTGCAAAGTAGACCCGACAATAACAAACGATTACTCGATTATTCAAACAAAATAATCGACAGAATAATCGATTACTGTAATAATCGATAGCTGCAGCCCTAGGTTGAATTCTGGTTTAGTCCTGGGTTTATACCTAGATTAGTCCTGGTTGAGTCCTGGTCAGTCCTGTTTTAGTCCTGATTTGTTTCTGGTTTAGTCCTGGTTATACCCCAGTTTAGTCCTGGTTTAGTCCTGGTTTATTCCTAGTTTAGTCCTGGTTGAGTCCCATTTTAAACCAGTAAGACTCAGTGAAAGCTTCTGTTCCTCCAGTAATGGCCTGTTTATTATATTGGATGAACATTTTAGTTTTTAATCCCATAATCTCTCTGTACAACTGAACATGGGAACACTGCTGGCTCCATCCACTCTGGCCCCACTTCACTTCACGTTGAAAAATCATCAATTGTGGGTCTTAAAATGTTCGTATTAACCCCCTGGTGCTTCGGAACCGGCTCCAAATTCGCCCTCCGTAATTTCCGTCCTCCTTTATGTGCGTCCGTGTCCGTTTAATCCGTGTTTCTGCTCGTGCATTAATCTCACCGGAGCGTCGAACCTCAGGAGACGACCAGAACTCATTACGGGACCGCTTTGTTTGTCCTGATGCTGTGTCAGAGTCTGCGTGGAGCTGACGTCTGTGCACAGGAAGAGACCCTCACAGCCCAAGGCCAAAGTGAAGGCCGTTAAGAGTGACTTTCTCTCCGATTTACTCTGACTTACTCTGATTTACGCCGCTGTTCGTGCTGTGACTCAGGGCTTATGAATAAACCAGCAGCTGAAACACACACCAGGATTCAACTTGCGTTCATTTACTTCATTTTTATTTAGTTCTGGCCAAGATTTTCAAACTTACATCAGGTTATTCATGATTTATCTACTTACTAGCTCGGAGTCTGTTTAATTCTAGTCTAGACGTCCTTTATTTTAAGATAAACTTGTTAATCAAGGCTGTAATCAGTCGTGCGTGATCTTAGTACTTGAAATTGTAGTAGCCACCGGAGGCAGCAAACGTATATTTTTTTATTTATTTTATGATCTATTTAGCACTAAAATTGCCCAAAAAGAGTATAAATAAGAGACTATCCCCTTAAAACATCGTCTACACAGTTTAGAAGCGAAAAAAGTGGATTAAAGTTGAACTCCGGCACATTTGAAGCTCAAGTCCGTTTCTAGAGGAGGTGGAATTCTGTCAGAAGCCAAAAAACGGCACAGATCAGTGTTTCCTCGGTGGAGATCTCACTGTGGCAGTGAGTCTGTCAAGGCAACAAACTAGTGTAGTGATGGGGGCAAGTTCTGAACTTCCACGTAAAACGACAATTTGCTTCACACTGAAGAAGCTGAACACCACTTTAACCCATCTGACAACAGCCACGAGTCTAACAAACCAAACGCTCTGCCTGGTTCACTCATTAGTGTCTGGAAACGTTAGAAAACATCTTTATAAGCACCTCACACTTCCCTCTGCTGATTTCCCACTGCACAGGCCAAAGCCCAAAAGACTCGATTGTCGATGTCGTTTCTAATCCCATTTATTTACTAGTGAATTATATTTTTTGAAAACGCTAAAAAATACATTCCCGAACCATTTTCTTTCAACAACTTTCAGTTTCTCTTCTTCACCGTCAGTAGTCGATTCTCACTTGTTGCTTCTGGCAGCTCGAGCCTCTCACCACACCTGGAGTCGACGATCGAGTTCAATCTGGTGGCTGCCGTGCAGGGCTCTACGCTAACTTTTTTTTTCAGGAGCACATGTGCCCCTAAGTTAAAAATTTTAGGAGCACAGAAAAAAAAATGGGGGCACAAGTAGGTTTTCATTTCGAACGATTATTACAGTGCAGAACTTGCGCACACCAACTTATTTGAATTAATTTAATACAAAAAACAAAAGAATTATTATGACTGTACTTTTCCTGCATGATCGCAGTGTTTTTATAAATATATCTTCATTTTATCTGATTAATATTTAGACTTAAAATAAGCCAAACAAACTGTACTGCACTGAAACACTCTGTGGCCCTTTTTGGACCCTCACCTACAGTTTAAGAACCTCTTCTTTAAGAGAACTTCCACTGCACTTTACACAAAACTGCTTCAAAGTGAAAAACATAGGTAAGATTTTTAAACCTGTATTTTCAAATTCCTAGGTGAAGTTACATTCTCTTACTGGTTTTACAGTGGTTTTTAGCCTCTGCACATTTACCAAACTAAACGCACATTGTGACAGAGTTATTTGGCATTTTCTTAGGCAAACTTCAGCCCACATATCGCCTGCTCTGTGTTGTGGGTCTGCTCTGTGCGGACACTGACAGAAAATTAGTATTGGCGTATTTGACGTGAGGCGGAAGGATAGGTGGGATACCTGCCCTGTGACGCACGTTGGTACACAAGGGTGCGCGCTGTGGACAAGCCGCGCGCTGCGGAGTCTGTGCTGACGGGCCGCACACTGTCTGCGGGCTCCAGTGCACAGGCCGCAGAGAGACGTCCCGCGTGGTCACGCACACCGGTACAAGTTTATTGCAGCGGCCGTAATGAAATATGATCACACTCAGTATTCAGACCTCGAGTCCGTGATAAGACCGAGTCCAAATGCGCTCGAGACAAGACCAAGACAAAGCTCTCGCTTTAGCTGAGAAGGAAGTCCAGCGGCGTGGGGGTGTTTACTGAGTGGTGGGATGAGTGTGGGTCCTGCTGCGGGGCTCTCCTCGTTGAAGCTGGGCGTGGGTGTGTTTTGAAGCGGAGTTTGTTCGTATGAGTGATATCGGCCACATGCGGAGCTCGTACGCTGGGGTCAGCGCTCGCGCTGGGAAAGCGTGCGGCGCTTTAGGGGCGATCCAGGCTTGGGCACGATTCTGAAGCCCTAGTGTGAGTTTGCCCCTAATGTTTGATACATTTAGAACGTTTAACTTGTCACGTTACGTCTGTGCGCAGTTCTCCTTATTGTGGCTGCAGAAGCACTCGCACTGGTGCGACTGTTTTATTTTCCTCGTTCGCACGACGAAATATTTACTCGCAAATGCGAGTGTAATGGGCGCACTGTAGAGCCCTGCCGTGATGCTGCAGGACACAGATGAGGGACAGTTTTGTCCTGAGTTCTGTTACTCACCTCACACTGCTCTAACACGGGACCTGAAGACTCGAGCTGTGGAGCTTTTGTTTCAGCTTTTCTGTCATTTTTGTACTTTTTGCCCACTGCAATTTTCTCTGATCTGGCCAAGATTTTCAAACTTATATCAAATGATTCATCTTGTTTTTAGATTTATGATGTACTTACTTGTTCTGAGGCTGCTTCATTTGAATCTAGAGGTCATTTATTTTAAGTTAATTTGTCAAGTAGAATGATCTTGCTGCGTGGAGAGATAATTTCACTACTTTTAAGACAATACAATGGTTACCACACATTTTAAACCATAAATAGTGGAGAAAATTTGTGAGCTTCTTTGGTCTCTTTGGTTGTGGCAGCAGCAATCTTACCAGTGATTCGCATTCTGAGAAATTGCTCATGACCCTCCGTTTGGAGTGTGCCTCTGAAAAATCTTCATTTGGAGGGGTAATAGGCCGACCACTTTCCCATACACGCGAACGCGCAAATCAGACGATGGTAGGATCAAGGGGTGTAATGGGATTTAGCCTAAAACCTCTAAAACCGGGCATGATTTTGGTGAGGGAACAGCGTGAAAACCTGGGAGAAAGCCGAAAAATGCATAATACGGCCTCTTTAACCAAAATAGTGCCTGTCATTTTTGCACCTTCCTGTTGGAACCCACAAATGAATCCAAAGTGCCCTCCATAAAATGAAAACACAACATTATAAAACGAACGCAACCTTCACGTGGCATTTTCCATTTTGCCTTGATCTCTCTTGTCTGATCTGATCGCATTATTCTCTGGTCTCTGTTCTAATGTAGTTTCCTCATCACAAACACAAACATGCAGACAGACTAATAACAGTTACTCAAACATGTGGGAAAGAAACAAAACGCAGCTCCAGGCCTGTTTTTGAGGAGGAAACGGCGTTAGAACATGACCTAAACCCCACAGGAGTCACTTAGGTGTAATATAGGAGCTGTACACAGTGGGAGGAAATAAGAAGGGACAGTTGCTTTATTGGTGGACGTTGGAGTTGTAGCTCTGGGGCTGAGACGCTGGAGACGACACAGGCACAGGGGCAAGACAATACAAAAGGTAAATTCACCGCGGTGAGTCAGCGAGCTGGTTGGTTTTAATAGAAAGTGATTTTCCAATAAAGTCTGTGACGAAGGTTTCTGCTCAGGGACATACGGTAACTCCCAGTGCAGTGAGGACGTTTAGAAAGAACTCGGATGGAAAAACTACTGTGTTGTATGACTTGTTTACCCTTCAAGACCGACGGTTTCATATACGACACCTGGGAATATGTTTTATATAACCGCGCATGACTTTCCAACTGTAAAAGATAGAAACTTACTTTTTTTCCCCTTTGAAAAAGCGGACATAGAGCTCTCCAAACATATGTCCGGCAATATCGTACGTCAAAACCACGCTGCGTGATGAAAACGAGTGTCCAATTGGAGCAAACTCATGCGCTCCGTCCATTTTGATTGGCCCAAACTTTCCTAAAGAGTGAAGTAAGTCAAGATGGTCGATGCTCTGAGCGTCTGTGTTCGTAACTAGGGCCCGACCGTTATATTGGTTGGCCGATATGGGCTCTTGGAAACATATCAGCCTAAATCTTGCTGATCTGGGCCAATATTCCTCGTGGATGTTTTACCTCGTTCTAAAGCTCAGACTCTCTATATTCTGCCCATTTAATCGAGTTCACAGACAGGTAAATGTCCTGATCTGTGGCGCCGCATCAGGATTTATCTGAGGAGTCATTTGTCTGTGTCCGTCCCGCCCCTGAACACATCACCATGTGTGTTTGTTTACAGCCGCAGCCTCAGATCCACCTGCACAACACTGAGATTGTGTTGTTTTTGCGGCCGCTCAGTGTGAGTCTGGATTAAAGGACAGTTCTTAGTGCTGATCTGAGAGGAGCCTGTGTGAGGCTGAGTGTTGAAATGTGTCGGTTTTGAAGCTCGTTTTGGCTCTTTCTCATTGGTTAGCGATTAGCTGCTGTAGCTCGCACACATAAACAGGCTGTTTTCTCTTCTGTTAGCGACTGTAAAGTGACTATAGTGGCCGTATATATGTTACTGGACACTAGGGGTGGGCGATATCTCGATATTTAAAATATATCGAGATATTTTTGAAACTCGATATGAATTCTGACATATTGATATATCTCTATAATGCTTACGTTTACTTCTGGTTTCGCCGCTTGTTTTGCCTTCTCTGTGCCCCGCTCGCCTTCGTGCTTTTGTTCCCCGAGCTCCTCCGCGGAGCCCGGAGCTGGCCGCGGACTAAACCAGGACTAGGACTAAACCAGGACTAAATGCAGCCGCAGAGCCCGGGGCTCTGTCGTGTACTAAACCAAGACTAGGACCAGGGCTCTACAGTGCGCCCATTTCACTTGCATTTGCGAGCAAATATTTCGTCGTGCGAATGTGGAAAACAAAACAGTCGCATCTGTGCGATGCTTCTGCAGCACAATAAGGAGCTGCGCACAGATGTAACATGACGAGTTAAACTTTCTTAATGCACGTTTCCCCGCACGAGCACAACCACACGACACGTCCGACTGCGCATGACTCCAGCGTACGAGCTCCGCGTGTGGCCGATATCACTCATACGAACAAACTCCGCTTCAAAACACACCCACGGCCTCTTACACGAGGAGCGCCCTGCAGCAGGACCCACACCTGCCCCACCACTCATTAGACACCCCCACCCCGCTGGACTTCCTTCTCCGCCAAAGCGAGAACTTTGTCTTGGTCTTGTCTCGGACTCGAGCGCATTTGGACTCGGTCTTGTCTCGGACTCAAGGTCTGAATACTGAGTGCGGCCATTTTTCATTAAGGCCGCTGCTGTCACCAATAAACTCATCCCGGTGTGCGGGAGCGTGCGGGAGCGTGCGGGAGCGTGCGGGGCTTCTCTCTGCTGCCTGTGCCAAATAAATCCATTTGTCACAATGTGCGTTTGATTTGGTAAATGTGCAGAGGCTAAATACCACTTTAAAACAAGAGAATGTAACTCCAGTTTGGAATTTGAAAATACAGGTTTAAAATCCTGCACACTTTATTCACTTTGAAGCAGTTCTGTGTAAAGTGCCAGTGGAAGTTCTCTTAAAGAAGAGGTTCTCAAACTGTGGGTGAGGGTCCAAAAAGGGGTGCAGAGTGTTTAAGTGCAGTACTAAATGAATATTAATCAGATAAAATTTGTTTTTGTTTTTGCAGTATTTTTCCTGTAAAGATATCGAGATATATATCGTATATCTCGATATAGCAAAATATATCGAGATATATTTTTTGGTCCATATCGCCCAGCCCTACTGGACACGCACTGATATGTAAATGAGCTGTGAATAGAAATGTGAATTATCGGCATTTAGCAGATCATTAATTACTGCGGCGCACACACATTTACCGCTAAAGGCTAATAGCGGTAGTTTACTTACAGCACTTTCTTTACTGGCTAGAATATCGTACAAAAACCCCATTAGGCCGACGACTGTCTTTAAATATGACGTAAAGAGGCAGAAGAACAATAAATGTCGCCTAAATAAACCCAAATGAAAATCCAATAGAGCCAAACCTAAGTTTTATAAACAAAGATTTACAGTGAATTTTTACGTCATAAATATATTGACAGCTCCAACTCCCATTTTATCGGTATCATATCGGCCGCAACAAAATCCATATCGGTCGGGCTCCATTTGTAACAACTGAAAAATCCTCTCTAACTCTAGTTTTTTCTCAAATAAATGGAAAATTACGCATCTTGGTGTGCGTAATTGCTCATCCCTTATTTATTTCAGTCCAAAAGTACAAATCCAAATGTGATAAACACCTGGAAATGCAGAAGTGCTGTGGCTCTGGCCCTGGACCTGACAGGAGCTGTTTCCAGGACTGGACCAGAAAAATAATGGGGCCATTGTACTTTTGTTTTTTGTTTTTAGGCCAATAAGAACGTTTTTAGTTGACTTACAGACTTGATATTTTGCAATTTTGTAGCTAAGGCTAAATTAAGCATTTTTTTTGTCAAAAAAGTTGCTTATACATGTTTGCTGTGTGTCTTGTATGAACGATTGTGATATTTTTCATTAGTTTTTTTTAAAAATCACAGCCATATGACACAACTACAGCAGCAGATTGTGAAATAACAGGTTGTACTGAACAAAACGATGTGTAACTCTTTATTAGGGGGTAAAAGGGGGAGTTTTAAGAGCAAAATTAAGAAAAAAAATCCAGGGGAGGACAAATTAACTGAAATTAACTGAAATTACCCTTAGGTCTCCAAGGGTTAAAGTAGTTCTACATTTCGGCTGATAAAATTTTTTATTACCTCTAAGTTTGTAGTTATGATGAGCATTTTGAGCTTGAAATAATTTGTTTAAACGAGCTGGAAGAGAGTTGTTCGACACCCTGAACATTATTTGAGCTGTTTTAAAGTTTACAAGCTTTACAAGTTTTAAGACAGATGAGTTTTCTGAACCTGGTGAGCAATCGTAATGGCTCTTTTTTGCAGTGAGATTAAACAATTAGTCGTGCATTCTGGTTCAGTAAATGACCTGATCTTTTCATCACTCCCACACATTTAGCAACTTTTGTCTGCAAGTAATTTATATTTAGAAGTTTCCATGACATTTTTTCACCTATTATAACTCCCCAAAGTACATTTTCATCATCTGCTGTGTCTGCAGTGATGAGACGCCCAAGATATTTAACACAAAATGGACAGGCAGAAGTCCGTAGATCTCATGTGCTCGTCGTCTTTGGCCGTACAGATCATGACTACGCTCTTGTTTCCATTGTACTTTACACCGTTGAGCTGTTCATCTGCCTATTTTAAGCTTGATATTTTATTCTCTCTGGTTTATTTGCCCCTGGAAGTTCTGCCATGAGAAGGACTTACGGTATTTTTCGGACTATAAGTCGCTCCGGAGTATAAATCGCACCAACCAAAAAATGCGTAATGAAGAAGAAAAAAACATAAGTTGCACTGGACTATAAATCGCACTTTTTGGGGGAAATTTCTTTTATAAAATCAGAGACCAAGAACAGACATTTCCTCTTAAAGGCGAGTTATAGAAACACCAACAGAACAGAGAAGAACAGGCTGAACATGTGTCCGGTTTGTTCACGTCACATATGAACAGTTATTCACAAAACTAGAGCAGAAACAACAGTAAGTTTACCAAACTCTCCATCTCGCTCCAAATCACTAAATCCACTGAATTCTTCATCCTCTGTGTCACTTCTGAGCAACTCCAACTCCAGATAAATCCAGCATTTAGCCGCGATGAGCTTTTGTTTTCTTCATCACAGTTGGAGTTTCCTCCACTTTTCTCCATCAAACACAAGTTTCTCTCACTCCAAACTTTCTTTCGGCTGCTCGATTGTTCCTCTCTACCATCTCTCTTCACACGTTTCCGGTTCTCCCTTAGTATTTACCGTAAGTTATGATGTGTTTGCGCACATTGGTTTAAGTTTTACAGAAACTAAACTTAAAGCCTCATGGCTCATTTGCAGATAGTGATAAAAACAGCTGGTGCTGATGCAGAAGCTTCTGTCGCACTAAAGGACCAGATTCAGTGGACGATTCACTTACTGGACAAAAAAAAGTCTCCACCTGGATTTAAGTAAGAAAATAGGTCCGAGGTGCTGCAGTTGGTGACAGAAGTGACAGTGGAGCAGGAGGAGGAGCCTGAGGCGGAGCAGATGCTGGTACAAGCCTAGAGCCTCTTGTGACTCAGTGTGAAAATCACCAACATGTGAAATTATGTTTCACTGGTGGAAACGCGTCGTCTCCTTCGATGCAATAAAGGACTTTTAATATATTCTGTCGGTGCCTCCGGTTTGGACCTCGCCTATGTTACTTTTACGTTTAGATGAACTGAAATATTTCATATACAAGTCGCACCTGAGGATAAGTCGCAGGAAACGCCCAAACCGTGAAAAAAACTGTGACTTATAAACCAAAAAATACGGTACTTTAAAAACCATTGCACTTTTGTGGGCAAACACGTCGTCGTCTTTTATAGACCCATTTAGTGTCGGTAAACAGTGATGACGTAGGTTCAGTTGCGCATTTTGGCAACAGAAGTACGGCAGAACTCAGCGGCTTGTCAAGCTCTGTGAAAGGATTATCGTCAAAAGATCGTGAATATTTCCTCAACAAGCCGACTTTGACAAATGGTGTCCAAACGCTGCCAGATCCTTGTGTGGTCAGTGAGTAAAACTTTATTTCGCCGGTAGAATATCGATTCTGAAACCACACAGAACAAGCAGACATTTTGGTGCTGGAAATGTTTTTATCTCTTTTTTTTAATTTTTTTTTTAGCTTTTTTAAATCACTTCCTCTCTAAAAGGGTCTATAGCGATGCATTTACTTTCGCATCTTAGAAAGTCATTGTTGAACTCCTGGACAAGAAACGGGAAGCAGCGAAAAACTCTGTTCAGTCGACTCTGAATTCACAGGCGACGTGCTAATAGCAGAACTTCATATGAACCAGACAGAAAATATCAAAATTAAAATGGGCACTGAGACTGTTTTTTGATTAACGTTAATTTCAAATCATTAAATACTGGAAATATTTTGCACATTTTTTGCACTTTTCTGTTAAGATGCAAAAATGAATCCAAAGTGCCCTCCATAAAATGAAAAAATAACATTATCCAACAAACGCAACCTTCTTGTGACATTTTGCAGATTAACTTTCGCGTCCATGAAAGACCCTTAATCCTCTATTTTCTGATCTCTGTTCTAATGTCTTTTCCTCATCACAAACAAATATGTGGACAAATAATAAAGAGTTACACAAACATTGAGATTTGCCACGTTTACATGAGAGCTTCAATTCTGAATAAAAATTAATTAAAAACACGCGTAATGAAAATATTTATTCAGAGTTCTGAAGTAAGTGGGGGTTTATTCCGATTTTAAAGCTGAATGAATTTCTTCCTGGATCATGTAAACGTTTCTTCTTCTTCAAAATAATCCCGGTGGTTGGTGCTCGTTGGCTCGTCCTTCTGATCCGGCTCCTCCAGTCGTCTCTTGGGACTTTCCTCCACGTCTCTTTGGATTTGTGAGCGGGATGTGGGAGTGGGCTGAGGTGTGGCAGCCTCAGACTCAGTTTGTCTTCTTCCTCCTTCTCCCACACTCTTCCCTTCTCCTCCTCAGCTCACAGACGGAAAGCATAAGGAGAGAATTCTCCAGCTGCTGCTTCATTATCATCGGAACGACCGCGGAAAAAGTTTGGATCGTGTTTGTGTCCGTGGTGTAACGACAAACCGAGATGACAGAAAAGCTGGGAGCAGCTGAAGTGTGGGTTTTCTTCCCAAAGACGGAAATACGTTTGTGTCGCTGTCCAATCAGAACCTTCCCCACCCCCAGACGCTGAGCCCCATTAAATAAAGACGATTTAACGAGCTTTCCATGGAAACCACAATTCAGAATTATTATTTCCATTAGGGTTGGGTAGTATCCAAACTTTGATAGTGTTAAAGATCGTAATATCGTGAGTTTTCCCACGATATCTCAATAAATATCGTACCGTGAGAGTTTGATATCGTTACACTCCTAGTTTGTGGGTCTGTCCAATCAGAACCCTTCCCCACCTCCAGACGTTGAGCGGAGTTAAACAAAGACAAACTATTCCAAACTATTTAGCTCAAAACGATTAAAAACCATCATCTAAACGTGTCCAGTGAAACAAAACTCGACTCCAGGTGCGTTTTTGAGGAGGGAACGTGGTTAAAACACGACCTAAAGCTCCGGAGTCTGTTCTGTGTCATGTGGGACGTTTCACTAAATGTCCCGGATCATTTTCCGGGTCTTGAGGTCGGGCTGGAGTTTTCCCACGCTCTCCCGTTCATTTCCTTTGTGTTCAAACAGTGCTGCACACTCCTCCTCCTCTTTCATCCCCCTCTCTCTTTCTCACTACCAGCCCTTTACATCTGCCCTCTATGTCCTCTTTTTCTCTGTCTCCCTCTCTCCTCAGCACTTCTTTCTTCTTCTTTGTCACTCCAACCTTCTCTCTTCTCCCTCTTTCTATCTTTTGCTGCTTCTCTCTTTTCTCCCTTCCCTTTTTCTTTCGCTGTCTAGCCTCTCTCCCCCTCTCTTTTCACCCTTTCTCCTTTAACTCCCTCTCTTTTCTGTCTATTCTATCCAGTCTACTCTCTCCTTTATCATCCCATCCTTATCTCCTTCTCTTTCGTCAGTCCTTCTCTCCCATCTTCCTCCCTTTTAATATCTCCTTTTTCTTCCTCCCTTCGTTTTTCCCTTCTCTCATCATCCTCCGTTCTTTTTTCCCTCTTCCTTTTAACCCTCTCATCTGCCAGCGTCCTCTCTCTCTCGTTCTCATTCTTTTTTCTCCTCCAGCGCTCTCTCTCTCCTATCTTAGCTCCTCTCCTTTCTTTCTTTTATCTTCTCTCCTTCTCTCTCCCCTCCTTTCTCCATCTAGTCTTTTTCTATCTCTTCCTATGCTCTCGCTCTTTCCTACCTCACCTCCTTATCTCTCCTCTTTCTCTCCATTTCTCCTTTGTTCTGTCTTTCCTCTTTCTCTCTCATCTCCTGTATCTCTCTGCTTCTCTTTCTTTGCTCTCTTTCCTACCTTTAGCTCCTTCGCTCTCTCTTTCTCTCCTCTCTCCATCTCTCTCCCTCCCCTGTATTTCTTGTTCTCTTTCTCTCTATCTCTCTTCCTGATCTCCATTTTAACCTTCTCTGTCAGCACTTTTTCCCTTTCTCTCTCACTTTATCAGTCTTTTTTCTCTCTTCCTCTGCTCTCACTCTCTCTTCCTTATCACTCCTCTTTCTCTCCCTCTGACCTCTTTCTCCATCGCTTCTTTTTTCTGTCTTTCTCTCCTTTTTCTTTTAACCACCTTTCTTAAATGCAGCCTCCGTCCAGCAGCATCCTCTATCCTTGATCTTCTCCCCTCCTGCCTCCTTCTCCAGTCTCTTTCTTTCTCTTTAATCTTCTCTCCTCATCTCTCTCCTTCCTTTGCTCTCTTTCCTACCATAGCTCCTTATTTATCCTGTTTTCTCCGTTATCTTCTCTCCTTCTTTTCCTTTGCCTTCTCTCTCTCCTTCCATATCTCCTTATCTATCCTCTGTTTTCTCCTTTATCTTCTCTCCTTCTCTTACTTTCCTCTTTCTCTCCTTCCATGTCTCCTTATCTATCCTCCATTTTCTCCTCCTCTTCCTTCGCTCTCTCTCTTTCCTACCATAGCTCCTTATTTATATTTTTCTCCTTCATCTTCTTTCCTTTCCTCTCTCTCCTTCCTTAGCTCCTTATCGCTCCTCTGTTTCTCCTTTATCTTCTCTCTCTCCTCCCTCTTTCTCTCAGTCATCAGTCATGTTTTCTATCTCTTCCGATGCGCTCTCTCTCTCTCTCTCCTACCTTAGCCCCCTTCGCCCTCCTTTGTTTTCTCTCCTTGATCCGCCCTCTCTCCTCCCTCCCTCCCTCTTTCTCTCTCTCTCTCTCTCTTTCCGCTCATATCACAGTTCCCTCCATCGCCGTGTCTCATTCTGCCTGGGTTAAAACGAGGGGGAAAGACGAGAGGAAACCAGAGACGGCAACTGCGATTCTGCATCTGAAACCTCCTAATACTACAACATATACTTCTACTACTGCTACTACTACTACTAATACTACAAATACTACTACTAATACTGCTTTGTGAGGATGCCGACATGGGAGACTAAACTCAAAAGTCGTCGAGACAAGACAAGAGACTGGACAAACTCCTGAGAGACAATCAATCTTCTCAGGAACGCTGAGAAAACCCAGAAAACTGGATTACATTTCTATAAATGTATGGATTTTTTATTGATTTTTAAGTAGAAGTATGGATCATTTTAACTCCCGCGAAAGAGCAAGTATCAGTGATCCCACGGACTTATAGAAATCATCGGAAAACTGCCGAACAGAGCTATCGACTGAAAGAAGTGCGAGGATTACGCCGGAGTTTCCTTCTACGGCTGATGACTCCGCAGTCCTTCCATCTTGCGGATATTAAGAAGTTATATGAAAAGATTACGTCCAATATCACATCTTCTCCTTTTCTCATTTCGAGACGGACACGTGTAAACCCGACGCATACCACGAGGCGTAAAAGGATTTGTTTAATATTGAACATGCCGAGAAATTTAAGCGATTTTTCTCCATGAGGCACCAGCTGGACGTTTTTATCCGTAAGTTAAACAATTAATCAATGTCCAAAACGGGATATGAAAAGCCCTCGGACTGTTTCAAACTCTCCATTAGAGACAGAAGCGCAGGCATAAGAGCTGTTGTAACCGGAAAAAACCCCCACTGCGTAGTTAATTTCCATCCACTTTATTCCGAACAATAACAGACCACTCATCTCTGACCTTGGACGTAGTATTCAGCACGAGTGGCAATTACGTATGACTTTTTTGATTTATAAAAGCGAGTGCCGAGCTGGGGAAATGCCATGAATGGACTTAAGTACTAGTAAACCGAATGGAAAATGGATATTGTCGATTTAAAATGTAACAGAATTCGTTATCTGACCCATTCTTCAGTGCGGCTAGCGTTGTTGGAAGTTGCCGTCGACAATTCTGAGAAGAGAAATACGAACTTTGCAAAAAAACAAGACTGAAATGCAGTTGACAGACGACTTTGAGGTCTTAAAATCGTGAAACTGGAATGCAACAATGAACGGAACGCACCGGCATTCGCTGACTCAAAGCGACTACGCGGGCAATGGCAGCCAAGCGAACGTACCTCTGGGCAAGAACTTACCGGACGACAAGGATTCTTCGGCGGGATGCTACGAACAGCTGCTCATCTCCACCGAAGTTTTCCTAACCTTGGGAATCATCAGTTTGCTCGAAAACATTTTAGTCGTGGCGGCGATCATCAAAAACAAAAATCTCCACTCACCGATGTACTTTTTCATCTGCAGCTTAGCCGTCGCGGACATGCTCGTGAGCGTCTCCAACGCCTCGGAGACGATCGTGATAGCGCTGATAAACGGAGGCACCATCACTATTCCCGGGACTCTTATACGAAGCATGGACAACGTTTTCGATTCGCTCATTTGCAGTTCACTTTTAGCGTCGATTTGTAGCCTCCTCGCGATCGCCGTCGACCGCTACATCACCATTTTCTACGCGTTGAGGTACCACAACATTGTGACGATACGCAGGGCCATGCTGGTGATTAGCGTCATCTGGACAGTGTGTACGATCTCCGGGATTTTGTTTATCATCTATTCCGAAAGTACAACCGTTCTCATCTGTCTCATCACGATGTTTTTTACCATGCTCGTCCTCATGGCGTCGCTGTACGTCCACATGTTTTTGTTGGCGCGACTGCACATGAAGCGAATCGCAGCGCTGCCGGGAAACGCGCCGATTCAGCAGCGCGCCAACATGAAAGGAGCGATAACGCTGACGATCCTGCTCGGCGTTTTCGTCGTGTGCTGGGCGCCGTTTTTCCTCCACCTCATCCTGATGATTACGTGTCCGCGGAACCCGTACTGCACGTGCTTCATGTCCCATTTCAACATGTACCTCATTCTCATCATGTGCAACTCCGTGATCGATCCCATCATTTACGCTTTCCGGAGTCAAGAGATGCGGAAAACGTTCAAGGAGATCTTCTGCTGCTCTCACGCTTTTATGTGCTTTTAAATCCTGGATCGTTCTAGGTCTAAAACTATGTTCATACTGCAGCCTTAAGGGACCCAAATCCGATTATTTTCACCCTTATGCGACCTGTATCTGATCTTTTAAAGCGGCAGTTCTGAATTTTGGACATAGGGCCTCATTTCGAGTGTTTGAGACGTGTGGAGACACTTTTAAATTTTCCATCCAGTCCTTGTATTTGCAGAGATTGCTGGTGCTAGGCTAAAAAGGTTTACCCACTCCACAGAGCACCTGAGGCAAAAGTATTAGAACTCCAGACTGTCCATGTGAACGTCTGTGTCCAGCGAATCATGTCTGAAATAAAACTAACCTTGCATCACATGAATTGTCGCATGTCGAGGGACTATTTTCTCATATCAGTCGCCGCTGCTGAGCTTCTATCAGGAAGTACAACTCACTGCTGCTCAGGCATAAATCCTTCAAATGCAACGGTTAGCGTTACTTCTAAAATGATTCTCTGGACACAGACGTTCACAGGGACAGTCTGGAGTTCTAATAGTTTTTCCTCTGGTCTGTGGAGTGGGTCAGACTGTTTAGTGGCAGGACGACTATGGCCATTGACATGCACTAGCCTAGCACCAGCAACCTCTGCAAATACAAGGACTCGAGGAAGATTTTAAAAGTGTCTCCAAAATGTCTCCAAAACTCTGGCTCACGAGGAAACGAGGCCCTATGTCCAAAATTCCGACCTGTCCCTTTAACGACACAGATCTGATTTTTTCAAATGTGGCCCAGGCCACTTAGATATGTGCTCCTAAAACCGATACATGTCAGATCACAAATGTACAAAAACGTTCTTCTTGTCATGTGAAATTGTGTATAAACTCCGTGTCAGTGAAGCAGCGAAGCACATCGCAATCCCACCGCTCTTGGTTGTAACTCCGCACCTACACGTTCTTTTCTACGGATGTTTCTGCCACTGCCCCGCAAAACACCACGGCCAAAAACCTCGTCCTTCTCAATCTCAAATAAGATGTACATGTTCTGGCTCTGGTACAACAGCAACTTTAAAATCGTGTTTAGTCGACTTCCGTAAACACTGAGCTTGCTGCATTTGACGTCGTCGTGCGAATGCGGAACACTTTTGGGGCGTTTAAACTTCACACGGGAGATCACAGACAAGTCGCGTTTAATTGAAAATGTGAACATCGCGAAAAAAATTGGAATCCATCCATCCATCATCTCCCGCTTAATCCAGCTGGGTCGCGGGGGCAGTTTGCTGCCCAATACTCATAGCACCTGACCCCCCCTATGAACCCCTCTGCAGGTGGTGAGCCCACAGGAGGGTGGACAACATGGTCCTTGATGTTAGTTCATAGGGGTGCGGGCATGTTTTGGGTTCACAAAAAAATCCGAGTATTAAGCCCTGCAGTCTGAACATAACTTGCGCTTTTCGCACGAGTACGTTTTATCGTTTTGCCTGATTTATTCCGCAGTATGGCATTAACGCATCCAATTTCGTTGCCTGACTTTTTCCGGTAACAGGGTCCATCACCCGCTCTTCTGCTCTCCACGAATCGGCCGTTGCTTTGCCTGTCAAACTTTTTCTGCACTGTGGGTGTTTTCGTTGCTCAAAAATACTGTGAAAATTCTGCATTCTGCACCGTGAGCAAGGTCGCCTCTCTGCAGATCCGACTCGTAACTCAGCCCTGTGACGATATAGATCAGTTTAATGCCATAGTGCTGAACATTTTTGAAAAGCTGCATCGTTTACGTTGAAACCAACAGGTGGTAGACCCTTTACCATTTAAAAAAAAGTTACGTAGTGTACCTTTTACATCAAGCATCCAACGTATTTAAAAAAAAAACACATACATATCGACGTGTGTGGATGGAAGGGAAGGGCTTCTCGCGTAAAAAAGAAAAATAGACAAATTCTTAAACAAACATGGACAACCTTGCAGCACTTAACTAAAGCCAGAAGTTTGGGATTTGAACCACAAACCTTATTTTTTTACAGGATAATCTTACACCAACCCGCTGAAACTACATTTTAATGAGGACAGTTTAATGGAAGGGCATCTGGTATAAAAGAAAAAGTGCCAAACCAACATGGACAACTAATGTTAACAGTTTTGGATTTGAACCAACAACCGTCTTTGTTTAACTGCTTTTCATCACAACTCACCGTAACCACGTAACAACCAGGATCGTTGCATTGGACCAATTTTTTTTAATTTTGGAAAATGGAAAACTGGAATTTTTCAAGGATTAAAATAATGGAATAAACATTTTTTGCACATAAACAAAACTCAAAAGAGAGCTGGCAAAGTCTGCGTCATCCTTGTATTTGGAGAGCAACCTCTTCAAACACAAGAACTGGATGGAACATTTAAAAAAGTGTCTCGACACGTCTCCAACACTCAAAAGGAAATGAGGCCCAATGTCCAAAATCCACAACTGTCCCTTTAAATGTTCATACTAACCTGCTCTACGGTCTTTTTTCATGTTTTTATTTCACTGTTTTAAGATATGAACATTTACAACAGAAAAATAAGGTGCCTTTCCAAGAGGTTTTTGGTTTGGTTATTGGTTTGAGAAGGAAGTTAAAGAGGCTTAACCTGGCTTGATTTAATATAAAAAAGTGCTTAGAATGAGTTGTAATATCTAAATAAGATAAATCATGATGGAATATCTTGAATCAAGTAAAAAAATCTCATCTCATTAAGTAAAAAAATCTTAAAATGGATCCTTTACGATGAATATGCTTAATTCAAGTCAGTTTAACTATGCTAGAAAATTCTTTTTTGTAGTGTATAACTGCTGCTAGCCCCGATGAGCTTCATTTGACTGGAGCTGAAAGCCTCAGTCCCCCTCGGTCCACTTCTCTGTACAGTCTGTGGTCGCACACTTTGCCAGTAAGAAAAATGCATGGAGTAAATACTTAAACTTCACTTCAGAACCGTGTACTTTTTCCAGTGCCAATTGAAAATAAACGGAAACTGAAGTATTTTTGTTTCTTTTATGTAAATAGAGATTTTCATTGGATGGAAATGGGAACCAGAACACACAAAGACATTCTGACATTTTCAGCTTGGAAATTTCAAACCTATATTCCTTTGGCTCGAGTTTTGAAAGGGGAACAATTTTCAAGGACAATCAGAACTGAACTGGACCACTCTAAATGGACACTGTTTGTTTGTCGTACAGAACAAAACCTGCGCTGGGCTTTGGCTGGGTCACTTTGGTATTTTTAGAGGGTTGAAAAGTGCAGTTTTTATTGAGCACAGACTTTATTCAGTCATACGTGTTCGAGTGATTCTGTATTGAACTATTCTGGGCACTTTTCTGGTGGTAAAGTCTATCACCTGCTCCTCCACATGTGACGGCACATCAGCACATCCGTCTCTCCTTTGTTGCATTGTGGGTATTTGCATTCTTGGCCATGCTGGGCGGGGATAGTGCCGCCTTCAAGTCCGGTCTTCTGGCAAATGGTTTTGAGTTTTCAGGCTACGTTCACACGAAATGGTCTGAAGCAAAAAGGCAAAAAGTGTGTTTTCGTTCTCACTCTTGTTCCGCGTTTACACAAGCGTTTTGGGGAATTCTGCTGCACAGGGAGACGCAAAACTTGTGGCTTGCCGATGTAGTTTGCGCACCCACCAAGACCAAATGCTGCGTATAACCCATAGACCGTATAAAGAAGTGGATTAAGCGAGCATGACATCACCACGGATGTCTAAGAAGCATAGAGCATATATCTGAGTGCTCTCAGTGAGATGCCAAAATTACAGGAGTGAATCTGGAGCCAGGTCCATATTTGGAAATCCGACCGCGAGTATCATAGCAACCACAAGAGCCAATCAGGATTTAGGTCGTTAAATGTGCCGCCCTCCTCAGAGCGGAGATACTCTGCACCTGCACGGACCGCTGGATTTACCTCATTCTTCAGAATGATAAGAAACTTTTAGCTTTTATCATCAAACTTTAAATAATAAGTTTAAGTCAGTCATTTGTATTCTATGTTCTGTTACGTGCGAACAACAATAGTCGCAATTTAACGAAATTCACTTTACTTTATGCTAGTTAAGTTAGGCTAGTTAAGATTTTAGTAACATTAACTGTTGTAATTGTTTGAGATATTTTGTGAATTTATTTCAGAAATAGTCGAGAAGGGAACTTACTTAGCAACGAAACGCACGAGCTGTCAATCAAACCTGTTGCTAACACTAGGGGGAGGGACCTCGGGGAATGAAGGCGTCTGATTGGTCCGTTATTTATGTTCATATCTTGATTTTAGGAACAAAATAGAGAAATGAAAAATTCAGGATCCTGTGTCGCGGGTTCAGACGAACAATTTAAGACCAGAATGACGAGGCTCAGAGCAGCAGGTCCAGAGAGAAGGACAATAAGATCCCAATGGAAAAAAGGGAGAGAAGGAACCGGAAGAGCCTCCTGGAGCACTTCCTGTTTGGCACGCGGCGGCTAACGCTTTAGCTTTGTCCACTCGTATATACGGTCTACGGTATAACTCTTATATTGTGGTGTTTTTCTCCCCGCTGCTTCTCCGCTGCACCAAAAATGTCTGTGATGTGTTGAAATGGTCTTTTCTGCTCTGAATTACTCTGTGTAATCAGTGTCGTCACTTTCTGACTCGAGTCCTGTGGCATTTGCAGCTGCTCGGGGAAAGTTGAAGCTGTGCCGTGTTTGTTTTTTTCCTGAACTCACTCGTGCTCGTGACGTAATCTCAATTTTTCGTTTTTAACCGTTTATGCGGCGACGACAGAGTGGAGCGTTTAAGATTTCCACTCTAGAGGACGTTTTTAGAGTTTTGCGTTTTCAAACCCCCCAAAACGCCATTGCGGCTAAACGATACGGACATCTGGAAAAATGTTTGGCGTTTTCCCACGTTACCGTTGTCATGTAAACATCCCCTCAAGTGCAATTTAAAGTCAAACTGGTAAATGTTAAATACGTCATTATATTTAGTTTCATGCGTCTTAAACGGTTTTTCTACCTCCAGAACTGGAACATAAACACAAACAAAGATGCACTATGTAACTTTTCTACGGGAGCGTCTACAGCTAGCTTGTTGCCATGGAGATGCTATTGGATTGCCTGGAATGTTCCACAATATGACATTAAACTGTCACGTGCATTTATTATAATATGTGTGCTTTTTAATTTTTTATTTCTACAAAGAATTCCTAAAAACCTAAGTTCTTAGTGAGAGTGGACTCGCCTCTCCATAGACGCGACCTGTAATTTGGTCTCTTGCCGTCAGCTGCTTGTTTCCATGGAGATTTAGGCATTTTATTTTGGGCAAGTCAGCAATTTACATTCTTTTCCATCTGACATTAGTGCGATCATAACAAAAACTGACACTTTAATGCCATACTGTGGAACATTCCTGGCAAAACGATGGCATCTCCATGGAGATGAGCGTGAACGGACCTTTCGCCGTGCAGAAAAAGTTACTCAGAGCAGCTTTAAGTACCAATCTCTGCTTTTATTTTTCATATATATATTATATTTTCCTATGTTTTCCGTTTAAGTTGAGCCGATGGACCAGTCTCTCTCACTGTGTCACTTATTTTGAAATTTTAAAATCAAATTTATTTTTCTAATTCAAACGTGCCAATCAGAGCAGACCTGTTCTTATTTGTGTTTGTGAATCGAAAAGAGCTAATTTAAAGTTGTGTATTTTGATAAAAGAAGGTAAAACGTGCTGTAAATATGCTGTAAATATGTTGTAAATAGTGACCAAAGGGACGAACAGGGAGCACATGTAATTACTGTTTTTGTGGTAAATGTGGTCATTGAATTTTAATCTGTGTTTGAGGATTTTATCTGAAAAGGGCTACGTAAAAATGTGACCAAATTAGAAAAAAATATTGCATAATTTGGCTAAAAAAAAACATAGATAGAAAGATAAAAAGTCAAACTGTACATATGAACCATCACTGCTGATTGCATGCAAAGATGCATTTTTTATTTTTGCTATAAAAATACTTTAAAATTATGTGTATTAGAGAGAAAATTTGAACTTTAAAATAAAAGAATCCCCATGTTTCAGAACATGTTTGTGCAGGTCTAAGGTCCGTGTACCGTTCCTTCTTTTGAGTTAAAATTAAAAACTAAAAACATTTGTCGCGGGGTCGGGGGGAGCGTTTTTGGGGTTTATTCCACTGTGCAAAAGCAGGAAATCAGGAATAAATCTCGAACAAATCAGGAACAACCGCTCAAATAAACAAAGTACAGGTGATTGTCCACGTGAATCACTTGTGACCCCCCCGGCTGCGAACAATGGGAGGATTTAAGCTCCCAAATGGGAAAAGAGTTTATTTCGTTTTAGCGTTTGAGTGTCAAACAAAGAAACAGCCTTCGACCTCTATTTCCAATATTCAATTTAGAGTTGACTTCAAATAACACCAGTCAAAAAACAGTCCATTTTCATTTGGATATTTTATTCTGTCTGGTTTATTTGCCCTCGAAGTTTTGCTGCTTTAGCGCGCTGCCAGTAAATTCAGTGTCAATCGTGGATCTATCATAAAAATAATTTGATTATAGTTCTGTGGAGTCGACTGAACAAAGGAGAGTTTCTCGCTGCTTCCTGTTTCTCGTCCTGGAGTTCAACATTTACTTTCTAAGACCCAAAGTAAAGACGACACGTTTGTCCAGAAAACTGCAACGATTTTTTAGGCAAGTCCTTCAGCAGCGAGACAAAAAAATATCAAGGTTAAAATAGCAGGGATGTAACAATATCCAAGTCTCTCTGTATGATATTTTCACCATATACATCTCACGCTACAATATTTCTTGTGGAGGCTCATAAAACTGTGTATGCTGCTTTTTCCTTTAAAATGCCTTCACAAGTCTAAAGGCCTATTCATACTCTATAAGACATAAGAACAAAGAAAGGTTCATACTTTAAAAATGTTCTGCTGTCCCCTCACTCTGCCCCGCCCCCTCACTCTGCCCCGCCCCCTCACCCTGCCCCGCCCCCTCACTCTGCCCCGCCCCCTCACTCTGCCCCGCCCCCTCACCCTGCCCCGCCCCCTCACTCTGCCCCTCACCCTCACTCTGCCCCTCACCCTGCTCCGCCCCCTCACTCTGCTGTTGCTGTGCAACAATACAGCGGCAACACAGCTTTGGTCACATAGTGACAATGGCAGAAATTGTACTTTATTGAACTATTGAAGGAGGAAGAAGAGAAAATGATGTTTGAACCTGAAGCAGATTCATATTGGTGACGTTTCCCTGTTTTATGAACGAGTCCAGCCACTGTAGGGAGGTTTATAGTGAGCAATGTTTCCCAGTGTTTTGAAAACTGTTGCCACCCGCCGTGACTATGTCCCTCCAAACCATGTGAATCCTCGCAATACTACGCTCGTCACAACCTGGTCCTCACATTCCAGCACGGAATCTCCGCCCACCCCCGTCGTTCCTCACTTTTTCGCCGGCACAGTATCTCCGTTGGCTCCAAAGTCTGTAGTGAGCAGTGTTTCTTGCAGCGCTTTATAGTTATAGTATAAGGCGGCCGCTTTGAATACACCCCTCCAAACCACGTAAATCCTCACAAAACTATGGTCGGACTCGTCACGCTCCGATCCTCACTTTCTGGCACGGTATCTCTGCAGCCGCATAAAAAATAACCAATCAGCACTGCTGAACTGCCAAACAAAATTCTGCACAGCTGAGGTGTCGAGAACAAGCCACAAGAACTGCCCGAACAGGAGCCGAACAAATGACATTCTTATGTCTTATGAAGTATGAATAGGCCTTTTAATCCAAAGAATGAAGATGTAAAAGTGCTTAGCACAGTTATTTCTTCATGTCGTCTGCACTGAAACGGAGCAAAGGATCATGGTCTATGTAGTTCCCTCTGGTTTTTTTTAGCTATTTCTCCATCAGAACTGTTCATTTAAGCAAAGACACTTGGGATTCGAGATATTGTGATGCTCCACGATATTATTGTGAGACCTTTGACGATACGATATCACCATATTACGGTTATTGTTACATTTCTAGAAAATAGGCACAGAGACTGTTTTTTGGAATAAACTTTAATTTAAATACTGGAATTAGAGGTTGAAATCAGTTTTTTGTTTGACACTAAAATGGAAATGGAAAAATGGTTTTCCCATTTTATTGTTTTGCGTTAATTGAAATTCAAAAGATCGAACGGTGCACAGAGCGACTAAACTACAGGGTCAGCAGCATTTACCCAGAATAACCCCCCGTGGAGACACGGGGAGGGCATCTGGGTGTGTTTGTACAGGGTTATCTTGTTTTAATTTGTAAAAACCGTACTTGCTGTTTACAGAAAACGTTTTTTCCCTTGTGCCGCCCTGTAAACTCACAAGCTCAGGATCAGCAGAAGCATTTACATATCGCTGCTACATCAACACGAACAAATCCGTGTAATGTATCATTCGTTTTTCAATATAAAACCAAAAATAAGAAAACAAAAAACAACTGCTTTTTAAAATTATTTGCCCCCAAAATAAAAAAAACGGATAACGATTCGTTTTTTCAGTTTTCGATTTTGCGTTTAAATGAAAAATGGAAAAAAAACGGATAACGGCCGTTTCCCATTTTGTCACACACGTTTTCTCGCTGCGTATAATCATATGATAATGATGAGTCCAGAGTCCTCAAGTCCAGAGGCCGTTAGGTTTGTTTTCCTAGGTTCCTAGTAAAGGTTCATTTCCGGTCTACGCAACTTGCTCAAGGATAAAAATTGGACAAAATGGGAAATGGCCTTTCTCCGTTTTTTCCATTTTTCATTTAAACACAAAATCGAAAACTGAAAAAACAAATCGTTATGCGTTTTTTCATTTTGGTTTTGGAGACAAATAATGAAAAAAACAGTTTTTTTGTTTTCTTATTTTTGGTTTTATATTGAAAAACAAATAAACGGACGACACACGGATTCGAACGCTAAAGTTTTTTAGACGTGAACTGTGCCGTATTTGCCACATCCGAGCGTCGCCTTCGTCACATCAGGGAGTTTGATTTTGGACGTTTTTGAAGCCTGTTTTCACCAAAGTTGTTGTGTTTTTCTTGCGTACAGATCCGTGTTCGGTGTCGTGTCCGGTCGTGAATGCTTTGAGCTGTGTCGATTTTCTGTCGCGACACCTGTGTAAACGTGCACTTCAGAAACGCACAAAACACGTTTGGGCAGGGTTTTTATTTTAAACACCGTTGAATTTGTCACTTTGGATTTTTAACCCTGAAAAAACACGTTTGAGTTATTTTTATTCTGAATTTTAGTTGCTGAAACAGTCAAAATTCAGAGTATAAAATTTGTGTAAAAAAACTCCCTGTAAATTTTACGCAAGCGCTTGAAAATATTTCTGCTGAATATTTAAAAGGTGATTTTTGTTACATATTGAAAAAGTGCACTTAAACTAAACTAAAATTCTGAATACAAATAAATCGAATTAATTTTTTCAGAATTCAAAATTCAAAGTGAGAATTTAGTGGTATTTAAAATAAAAAATCTGATGAAACTAATTATTTTACATAAGAAGTGGGACTACAAGGAATGTGGGAAAATCAGTGGGACAAAAAACAAAACAACAAAAAAGCAGCAAATTATAAAAATATGACAATTTTTAACGACGTTTTAACCATTTTATTCATTTCGACGTAACTTTACATTTCAGAATTTGTAAGAAAAAAACTAAAATAATCATAACATAACCAAAAAAAAGTCCAAAGACAGACGAAAAAATATCTGACAATATTTAATGACTAATTTTATTAATTTGGACATAGAAAATGTTGCTGTGTCGACCAAAATCTGACCTTTTCAAAACTTTACATTTCTAAAAAAAACAACAACAACAAAATGACAAAAAAAATCCAAAGAGACAGACAAAACATATCTGGCAAATATCTGACTAAAAACAAACCAAAAAAGCAGCAAATTATAAAAAAATGACAATTTTTAACGACGTTTTAACCATTTTATTCATTTCGACGTAGAAAATGTTGCTGTGTCGACCAAAATCTGATCTTTTGAAAACTTTACATTTCAGAATTTGTAACAAAAAAACTAAATAACAAAAAAAGTCCAAAGAGACAGACAAAAAAAATCTGACAATATTTAATGACAAATTTTATTCATTTGAACGTAAAAAATGTTGCTGTCGATCAAAATCTGACATTTTCAAAACTTTACATTTCAGAATTTGTAAAACCCCCGAAAATAAAACAGGAATATCCAAAGAGACTGTCGAAGTACATGAAAAATATGATAAATTTTAACCACAAATTCTACAAATTTGTTTAGATATTTGGAATTGTTCCCTTCCTCTGTAGCCCTCGCTCTGTTCTTTGCTTTGGTTTTGCCCAGACGAATCTGTTACTGTGAATCTTTGCAGCAAAAATAAAAACAAACAGCGCCACCTACTGGTCCTTTTTGTCTTGATTTCCTCCAGTGTGAAATGATTTTAATGGTCCATAGTTGTATTAGTAGATAGAAGATATAGTAAATTAGATTAGTTGCTGGTTTATACGACCGTGGCTCGAAATTTCAACGTTTCTTTGTTTATTTGTACAACACAATTCATAGACAAAGTAATTCAAAGTGGTTTACGAAATAAGAACTACATTAAAATCATAAATAATTATCATAAAATTAAAAAGAGATGAGACATTAAATGAGAGAGAAGAGTGCCGAATAAAAAATGAAAAACTATTCAGTCAGACGCAGATAAACAGAACTGTTTTTAGCCTGGATTTAAACAGAGTCAAAGTGGAGACCGGGTCTAAACCAGGACTGTAGCTCCTCAGTGACAACACTGCACACGGTTCTCGAGTACTGGTGCATTTATTAGTCTTAACGAGTGCCGAAAACACCGTGAAAACTACAGGACAAATAAAACACACAATTAGACACTTGATCTGGTTTGCTAACACAGAAGTACTACATAAAACTCGCTGCCGCCCGTCACACCGGAGGTCTTTAGGCAAAAGGAAAACTTCACTACATTTTCTCTCAGAACACGGTGCACGATTAGAATTTACATTTTACAACTGTACCTAATATAAAATAAAAGACGCCTCGTACAGTTGGTCATCTGCTGTAGCTGCTGAAATCATGGCTCTCGCTCTAAAGTCTTTGAGCATTTGACCTTTTAGCGAAGCTGTTGATGAATTTATTGTATGTTTTTAATTATTTATGACACTTTTATCTAATGTGTGGATGTTTATCTAGTATCTCCTGTGTGATGTTGGTTTGGGAGCAATAGACCTACACAATTTACCTTGGGATCAATAAAGTATTTATCTATGTATCTATGTGAGGGCGAACGTGATCGACCTGTGGCCCGATGTTCTCTTAAGTTTTCCTAAAGTCTCGTGATAATAGAAAAAATAGAAAATGGACATGAAATTACTAATATAACCCTAACCCTTTTTAACCAAAAATGAACTTGTTTTCTGCATGTATTTTAACGTCACAAAAACTAAAACCAGGACTAAACCAGGGCTAAACCAGGACTAAACCAGGACTAAACCAGGAGTAAACCAGGGCTAAACCAGGACTAAACCAGGACTAAACCAGGACTAAACCTGGTCCCTGAGCTCACACTGTAGATCAGGAGTCTCAAACCTTTTTCCTTTGCTGAGCTCTTTTACAAAACAAAAATGCCAGAGAGCGACGCATTTTAGCGACCGCAATGAACTGAGTAAATATAAGAATCTTAGATGGGCACAGTTTGATGAAACATTTACACAACTATTATCCGTTTATTAGTGCACACAGATCAGCACCACATTTACACGGTAAGTAAATGTTTATTTCTGCAGCACCTTTCAGAGATGAAAATCCCAAAGTGCTTTACAGTGCAAAGAACAACATAAACAAGAACAGATGGAAAAAACAAGAACTAAAAGCCGGTCTAAAAAAGTGATGTCTTAAGCTGTTTTTTTAAAGAGTCTATGGAGTTTGGGCATTCCTTAATTTAGGGGCATTTAATTAAATCCAGTTTTAGTGATTCAGCACAGTATGTGATTCAGAAATCCCTCGGCGAGTTCTGAACAGGGGGCGGAGAGCGACTGGAAGCTTCCGAGCTTCAGATTGGAGACCCCCCGGTGCAGATGGTTCATGTGGCACCAACACGTCACAGATGGACTTTGGTGCACGGCCACAGAGAGACGTGTGCTCAAGAGCAGCCGCTTTAAAGCCTCTGGGGGCAGATCTGAGCCACAGGAACCTGCGTGAAGTCGCCCCATTAAAAACGCAAACCTACACAAAAACTATGTCAGTCGTTTGTGCTTCGTTTGTGCTGCTCAAAGTTTCGTTTGTGCGATTCTGGTTCTTCAGATATTTGCAGTTTTATTTTGGGTCGATGACGTCGTCCAGAACCTCAGAATGTGAAACAGCCTCAAAACAGGAAGAAAATTATAGAAAAAGTTTGTATTTGGTTTGTGCTGTGACAATTTTCATTTGTGCGAGTTTATTTTTAAAATTAACTAGTGGTGATAAACAGGGCTGTGGAAAAGTCTGTGTCAGTCTTTAGTCATTTGCTTTTGATTCATATTTTATAGAATAACACAGACTTTTCCTCAGCCTCAGGTCGTTTCTCTTCACTAGTTTTGTGGAGTTTGTCTCCGTCAGCTGAGCAGAAATGACGTCCTATAATTACCACAGAAATAATAATGAATAATTTTAGAAATAAACGAAATACAAATGTTTTCTATAATTTTCTTCCTGTTTTGAGGCTGTTTCACATTCTGAGGTTCTGGACGACGTCATCGAAACTGCAAATATCTGAAGAACCAGAATCACACAAACGAAACTTTTTGCAGCACAAACGACTGACACAGTTTTGTGTTGTTTGAGTTTGACGGGGCGACTTCACGGAGGTGCCTCAGGATACAGCTGCTCTTTGCTTAGTTTGTTTATTCTAAAATGTGTTTATTATTTAGTTTGTTTATTCGTCTACAAATTTAGTTCTTGTTAATTTTTTTATTTAATATATTAATTTTCTATTATTCACCTCGGCTCCTTTTCTGTTTTTGGTTTAATCTGGACGACCAGAGCGCAAATGGGAGGGTCTGTGGGTTTTACCAGTCGACAGGAGAGGCAGGGGCAATAGAGGCAGGGGCAGGAGAAACAGAGGCAGGAGAGGCAGGGGCAATAGAGACCGGGGCAGGAGAGGCAGGGGCAATAGAGGCAGGAGAGACAGGGGCAATAGAGACCGGGGCAGGAGAGACATACGCAGGAGAGGCAGGGGCAGGAGAGACAGAGGCAGGAGGGGCAGGAGAGACAGGGGCAGGAGAGACAGGGGCAGGAGAGACAGGGGCAATAGAGACAGGGGCAGGAGAGACAAGGGGCAATAGAGACAAGGGGCAATAGAGACGGGGGCAATAGAGGCAGGGGCAGGAGAGGCAAGGGTAGGAGAGGCAGGGGCAATAGAAGTAGCAGGTGGAGTCCTGAACATATATCCTTGTTGTTTGCCTGTCAAAGTGGAATAAATGTTGAAAAATGCAGCTCTGGATCTGAAAATTGATTTAGTCTTTTCCTTCACTGCGTTAAACCACATCCCCGAGACGCCCACAAGTGATTATCGGAATTATGATTAGTTCTAAGTTTGCTTTTGTTTTAGTTTTTACTGGCAAATAGTCGCTCCACTCGTCCTTCCTGGTTGGAGTCGGGACCCGAGCTGCAGCGTTCTGGACGTTCTGCAGAGTCTCGCAGTGAGAGACTGCGTGAATTTAAGGCGTAAAAGACAATTGTTTTGAATTGTCGGTCGCCTTTTAAAGATTTCCATTATTCATAGTTTTTTTTTTAATTGAAAGAACATCCAGCAGTGTGTCTGTCAGGCTAAAAGAAATGACACCAGTAAACTGTTTCTCAGTGCTGTTCTCCATCCTTTTAATTTATATCTTAACCTTACCCCAAAATGTTGGTATTTTAAATAACTAACATGAATTCATGGTATTTATCGTTACAGAATCTAACCTACTGGAGACAAACGTGTGGATAAATCTCTCCAACTCTGCTTTAGACTGTTGGAAATGTATAAACAAATGTTCCAAATAAGACGGTTTCACTTTTGCAAAACTGTCATCTCTCACTGCGAAAAAGCGTAAGATATAAACACATCTATCAGAAAATGACTTTAAAGTAGTGCAATTATCCGTCCATGCAGCAAGATCATTTTACTTGACAAGTTATCTTAAAATAAACGACCTCTAGACTAAAATTAAGCGTCTCAGAACTCGAGAGTAGATAATAAATCTGAAAACAAGATGAATAACCTGATATAAGAGAGATACATTTGCAGTGCACTCTTTTCATTTTGGTCTTAAAATGTTCGTATTAACCCACTCTACGTGATCCTGGTGTTTTTATTTCACTATTTTGTTTCTGAATCAACAGTTTTACACAGTTTTCTGCTCTGTTTTAATGTTTCTAATGTATTTAGCCTGGACTCCTTGTAGAACAACAGAAATTACGCCATGACTGAGTGAGTTCATACTGTGTTCATACAGGAAAAACAAACAAAACTATAGATTTGACAAAAGCACAGAATCCTAACCTAGATTGTGTTATTCAGATGTTTCATTAGCTTCAGCAGCTTTATTAGTAGTCAGTTGTCGGGCTAAACTAGCACTAATTCATGTACATAGAAAAACAGGAGCTGGTCAGCATTTTTCCATGAATTGCTTTTCCGTGCTTATTGCAGATGTACGCCGGGGCTTTATTCTGTCGGCTACAGTTAATCAGCAGAATAACAATTAGGCTCGATTGTAATGAGTAATAGGTTTGCGTTGCGTCACAGCTCAGTAATATGAGCCTGTTGTGGCTGAATCTTTCCCCTAACCCTCAGTTTTGTGCATTCAGTGACCGTTATGGCAGAGGGGACGGGCTATTTACGCCTCCAAACCAAGATTATTCAGAGGCGCTCTCCAAACGGAGGCGTATGAGCAATGTCTCAGAATGTGAATCATCGGCGAGATCGCATTCTTTAGCTTAACAAAGTAAGAAATTTCCATCACAGAAGTCTGTTCCATTCTGAGATTGTTTTAAATGAAAATGCAGATTGTCCTACTGATGATTTAGTTTCCGTTTTACACATCGGCTGTTGTTCTGGTCGTTCTAAGCGTCTGATCAGATGTTAAATGGACAAACATTTTCAATGGTGGTGGTGTTATTGATAATCTTGAATAATAACCTTAGACTGGCTCATTTAATTGTATTGTCAAAATTGAGCGTTTTATGTTAAGTTTGTATCTGACAGTGATGGTGTTTTTGTGGTTTTCAATCTAGAATCTTAAGTGCTCGTTTATAAAGAGATTCTAAAGGTTTTATTGTGATTTGATTGGCTTGTGACCAGCATGAAACGCCAAAGATAATAATAATAATAAAGATTACTAAGGATATTCAAATAAAATGGCAAATATTGGTCGGGACCGTTTTGTCTTCCCCAAATATTTGTTGTGACATGTCCCTGTGCAAACCTACGCCCTTGAGATGTAGGATTTCTGTTGTCCAGGTCTGTTTTTGAGGACGTAACAACATCAGAACATGACTTTAAGCTCACAAGAGTCAAACTTGTGTAACATAAGACCTTTAAAATTCTGGTTTGAACCCTCTCCACATGGTCCTGGTGTTTTTATTTCACGATTTTGCCTCCAAATCTAAACATGAATATTAATAACAGACCGGTGCGGTGCCTGTTTTTCCCTGAAGTCGCTCTCGTTGGCGCCCACAGCAGGTTTGATTGACGGCCTCGCTCAGCGTCCGGTCCCCAGCAGAAATCGATGGAAACACGGACTGAATATGAACCGACGAACGAACAGGACACGACTGATTCAGAACCAGCAGGACGCTAAGTGGAATCAGTGGGATCGCACGATTGATTTTGGATTCACTCCGGTTTGTTTAAAGGTGAAAACGGTTTCATCATTTACGTCTAAGAAACACGGAGGAGTTTACAGACGTTTAGTGCCCGTCCGAAAAGGAATCTGACGCACGGGAACGTTTCAGAACATGTTTGTAGAGGTCTAAACTACGATTTTAACGACTAATTTTATGAATTTGGGTGTAGAAAATGTTGCTATAGTGACCAAAGTCTGATCTTTTCAGTACTTTACATTTCAGAATTTGTAAAAACTCCAAAGAGACGGTCAAAGCACACGAAAAAATATTTGACCATTTTAAACAACTAATTTCAAAGTCTGACATTTTCAAACCGGTACCTGCCAGAATTTGTAAAAAAAAACAAAAACAAGGAAAGTCCAAAGAAACAATCAAAACGCGCAAAAAATAAATAAAAAGACCATTTTTAACAACTCGTTTTATTAATTTGGATGTAGAAAATGAGACTAAAATCTGATCTTTTCAAAACTTTTTACATTTCAGAATTTGAAAAAACAAACAAAAAAACTGGAAAATCCAAAGAGAAAAATATCTGACAGTTTTTAAGGACAAGTTTTATTCATTTTGACATAGATAATGTTTCTGTGGTGACCAAAATCTTTTACAAAACTTAAGAATTTGTAAAAGATCAAAACAAGAAGGTCCAAAGAGATGGTCGTAGCGCACAAAAACATATTTGACCATTTTAACGACTAATTTTATTCATTTGAACGAGGAAATTGTTGCTGTGGTGACTAAAATCTGATCTTTTCACACCTGTACACGTCAGAATTTGTAAAAACAAAAACAAAAAAAAAGCTGAGGAAAGTCCAAAGAAATGATCAAAACAATAAATGAATAAATAAATAAAAAGACAATTTTTAACAACTCATTTTATTCATTTGGATGTAGAAAATGTTCCTATAGTGACCAAAATCTGACTTTTGCAAAACTTTACATTTAAAAAATTGTAAAAAAAAAAAAAAAACCTGACAATTTTTAATGACACAGAAAAGACTATTTTTAACAGCTTTATTCATCATATTCATTAAATTTTATTCATTTGGACATGGAAAATGTTGCTGTGGTGACCAAAATGTGACTTTTTCAAACCTTTACATTTAAAAATTTGTAAGAAATCAAAACCTGAAGAGACGGCCAAAGCATAAGAAAAAAATGTGACAATTTTTAATAACTAATTTTATGAATTTGGATATCGAACATTTTGCTGTAGTGACCAAAATCTGATCTTTTCAGAACTTTAAATTTAAGAATTTGTTAAAAAAAAAAAAAAAACTTTTGAAAGTCATTAAAGTCCAAAGAGACGGTCACAGCATATGAAAAAATATATGAACATTTTTAACTACAGATTTTATTCATTTGGATGTAGAAAATGTTGCTGTGGTGAAGAATTAAAAAAAAAAAAAAATAATAAATTTAAGTCATTAAAGTCTAAAGAGAAAAATATTTGACTTTTATTTTTAATGACAGATTTTATACATTTGGATGTAGAAAATGTTGCTGTGGTGAAGAAAATCTCAGCTTTTCAAAACTTTACATTTCAGAAATTGTAACAAAACAAAACAAAACTAGGAAAGTCCAGAGAGACGGTCGAAGCACACGAAAAAATGACAATTTTTAACCGCAAATTGTATTAATTTAGTCAGATATTTGGAGTTGGACCTCCCTCTGTAGCGCTCGCTCTGTTCTTTGTTTCGGTTCTTGTTTACTCAGAATATCTTGTCGTTTTTTCTTGTCTTCAGTGTTTCTCGTCTTCGGTGCAGCGTTTCAAATTGTGTTTTGGTTTAGTGGATTTGTTCTCAGGATCTGCAGAGTCTGATCACACATCGTTTCACTGCAGGAAACACCAACTGCAGCCGCTCATGTCCAACCTGCACAGACGACCAGAAGAAGAAGAAGAAGAAGAAAAAGAAAGGGATGACGGAGAGGGAGAATGGAAGAGAGAGTGATGAGGAGAAAGAGGGAGAGACGACGAAAGAGGCAGAGAGAAAGTGTGAGAGATGTAACGCTAATTAAAGGCTAGGCAACACTAACTGCGCTAAGGTAGATTAGTGGGTACAGAAGAAGATGGTTCGTGAAGGAGCCCGAGGTGTAAATGAAGTACAGACCATAAAAATTTGAGTTATTGTAGGTATATTGAGTCGAACTTTTTTTTTTTCCACATAAATACACAGTAATAGTCGGGTAATAACCAACCAAGGAAAAAAATAACACAAAAACAACTGACAAAAGGTCAGCTCTCACTTTTCAGTTTGAATAGAGTCTTTTCCCCCCCAAAAAATATTGCCCTTCTCTTGTTTAGAGTTCAGGGTGAGAGTTCAAGAATCAGGGTTAAAAAAACAAACAAATCCAACGGGTGAGTTGCAGGAGTTGAGTGTTTATGGGTCAAGCGGCGGTGGAAAAGAAAAGCATTGTCCTCCCGCTCTGTTTTGGTCTCCTCGCCATCAGTGTCTGTGGAGATTGGAAGTTGATGAGGTAGTTGGTTTCGCCCATACAAAAAAACCTGACCTAAAAAGGTCAAAACACAAATAAATATTTCATTAATAAACTAATGTAAACTAATGTACTACTAACATAACAAATGAAAACGATGCATGATTAACATACATGAGGAGAAATACACTTATGGTATACACCATTAACAGACATGAATTAATTAATTATAATTAATATAATTATTCATGCTGAAATTAATTCATAAAACAGATGAATTAGTTAAATACATCAACGAGCAATTACTATAGTAATTAAATTCATTCATTCATTCATTCGAAACAAGTGCACTTAATTCACGCATTCAAAATGTCTATATTTGTACAAATACTCAGCCAGAGTGTATCAATGAAGTGTTGTGCAACAACAGGAAAACACGCAGCTACGTGAATACAAAACTTCTTAGAGCATTTAGCGTTAGCTAAATAGAGCGCTTAACTTGGATAAACGTCCTGAAAGGCGCTTCTATATTTTCAATATTAAGTTAAATTAAAGAGCTGCCTGTAATTCGGCTTTATTACAATACATCATTAAATAGCAACAGAAAACTTTACCTGAGTTTTCCGGGGCTGACACACAAGACTCCGTGCACGGCCGACCGGTGAACATGCACGGAGGCTCTACAGGAGATCTGCAAGGAGCAGGTGACCATTTTAGTTAATAAAATGAGTTGGCAATGGTTTAGACGGGTGGAATTTTCTGAGATAGTAGGCCTATTTTAGGTGTTGGCAAAAGTCTCACCTTAATATGCGGTTTGAACAGTGCAAATTTCCAAAGTTTGATCTCTTTGTTTGCTGAAGAGACCAGGCCACAGCCACAGCGGAGGGAGGGGGAAGTCAAGTAGGGAAACTTAAAGGAAAGGGAAAGTACGGCAGCGGCACCGGAAGTGGACCCGCCAAAATAAAAGCCTCCGTCTTAAATGCGGGTTACAGAGACACTGAGGGTTTTTACGTTTACAGTTTTTTAGTCTGTTTTAGCTTTAGTGTTTTGTTTGTTATATTCCTCCTCTCTCTTTCTGCTTCCCTCTTTTCTACTCTCCTTTTCTCTCCTCCTTCTCTCCTCTCTTCTCTCCTCCTTCTCTTTTCTCCTACTCTTCTCCTTCTCTGCTTTTCTGCTCTCCTCCTTCTCTTCTCTCCTTTTCTCTCCTCCTTCTCTCCTCTCTTCTCTCCTCCTTCTCTTCTCTCCTACTCTTCTCCTTCTCTGCTTTTCTGCTCTCCTCCTTCTCTTCTCTCCTTTTCTCTCCTCCTTCTCTCTTCTCTTCTCACCTCCTTCTCTTCTCTCCTCCTTCTGTTCTCCTCCTCTTCTCCTTCTCTGCTCTTCTCCTTCTCTCCTTTTCTGCTCTCCTCCTTCTCTCCTCCTTCTCTCCTCCTCTCTTTTATGCTCTCCTCCTTCTCTTCTCTCCTCCTCCTCTGCTCGCTTCTCTCCTCCTCTCTTCTCTTTTCTCCTTCTCTGCTCTCCTCTTTCTCTTCTCACCTCCTTCTCTTCTCTTCTCCTTCTCTTCTCTCTCCTCTCTCTTCTCTGCTCTCCTTCTCTCCTCTTCTTTCATCCTCTCTTTTCTTTCTTCCTTCTCTCTCTGCTCTTCTCTCCCCTCTCTCCTCCTCTCTCTTTCCTCACTCTCCTCCTCTTCCTTTCTCTCTTTCCTCCTTCCTCTCCTATTCTCTTCTCTCCTCCCCCTCTCCTTTTCCTCTCCTCCCTCTCCCTCCCTCATCCCTCTCTCCTCTCCTCCGTCACAGCTCCAGGTTTGTAGCGTGTTGATAATCACAGTAGAACAAGCACACGTCTCCCTCTTCTCTCTCCCCCTCTCTTCTCTCCTCTTTTTCCTCCTCCCCCTCATCCCTCTCTCCTCTCCTCCGTCTCCTGATGAGCAGCGTGTTGATAATCACAGTGGAACGCACACACATCGAGTCTCTCCTCTTTTTTCCTATCTCTCCTCTCCCTTTCCTCTCATCCCTCTCTCCTCTTCTCTCTCCCCCTATCCTCTCCCCCTCTCTTCTCTTCTCTCCTCCTCTCCTCTCCCTCATCCCTCTCTCTTGTCCCTCTCTCCTCTTCTCTCCCCTCTCTCCTCTCATCCCTCTCCTCTTCTTTCCCCTCTCTCCTCTCATCCCTCTCTCCTCTTCCCTCCCCTCTCTCCTCTCATCCCTCTCTCCTCTTCTCTCCCCTCTCCTCTCATCCCTCTCTCCTCTTCCCTCCCCTCTCTCCTCTTCTCTCCCCTCTCCTCTCATCCCTCTCTCCCCCCTCTCCTCTCATCCCTCTCTCCTCTTCTCTCCCCTCTCCTCTCATTCCTCTCTCCCCCCTCTCCTCTCATCCCTCTCTCCTCTTCTCTCCCCTCTCTCCTCTCATCCCTCTCTCCTCTTCTCTCCCCTCTCTCCTTTCATCCCTCTCTCCTCTTCTCTCCCCTCTCCTCTCATCCCTCTCTCCTCTTCTCTCCCCTCTCTCCTCTCATCCCTCTCTCTCCTCTCTTCTCATCCCTCTCTCCTCTCCTCCCTCTCTCCTCTCTTCTCATCCCTCTCTCCTCTCTTCTCATCCCTCTCTCCTCTCCCTCCTCCCTCTCTCCTCTCTTCTTATCCCTCCTCTCTCCTCTCTTCCTTTGTTTTCCGCCAAACACATGCGCTTCGTCCAAGTCAAAATGGTCGATGCTCTGAGCGAGTTTGTAACAGTTGAAGGAAACTTCTCTGAGCGCAGTTTTTCCTCAAATAAATGGAAACTGATTCATTTTTTTATTTATTTCAGTCCAAATCCAGATGTGGTAAACACCAGGGACATGCAGAATGTGGCTCTGGACCTGACCCGAGCTGTTTCCATCACTGCACCAAAGTCATGGGGCCATTGCACTTTTTTGTTTTGGGGCAATGACTCTCCCCCCCCCTCTCCTCTCTTCCTCTCCCTCATCCCTCTCTCCTCTTCTCTCCTCCGTCTCCAGCTTGGCAGCGTATTGATAATCACAGCAGAACGTGCACACATTCTCTCCTCCTCCCTCTCTCCTCTCCTCCCTCTCTCCTCTCTCCTCTCCTCCCTCTCTCCTCTCTTTCCTCTCCTCCTCTCTTTCCTCTCCTCCTCTCTTTCCTCTCCTCCTCTCCTCTCCTCCCTCTCTCCTCTATTTCCTCTCCTCTCCTCCCTCTCTCCTCTCTTTCCTCTCCTCTCCTCCCTCTCCTCTCCTCCGTCTCCAGCCTGGCATCGTGTTGATAATCACAGCTGCACGTGCACACACAGTGAATCTCTCCCTCTCCTCCTCTCATCCCTCTCTTCCTCCTCCCTCTCTCCTCTCCTCCGTCTCCAGTTCGTAGTGTATTGATAATCACAGCAGAATGTGCACGCAGTCTCTCCTCCCTCTCTCCTCTCATCCCTCTCTTCCTCTTCCTCCTCCCTCCCTCCTCTCCTCCGTCTCCAGTTCGTAGTGTGTTGATAATCACAGCAGAATGTGCACACAGTCTCTCCCTCTCCTCTCCTCCCTCCTCTATCTCTTCCACATCTCCCTCTCCTCCTCTTTCCTCCCTCTCCTCCCTCTCTCCTCTCCTCTCCTCCTCTCAACCCTCTCTTCCTCATCTCTCTCTCCTCTCCATCTCCAGCCTGGCATCGTTTTGATAATCACAGCAGAACACACAAAGAGTGAGTCTCCCTCTCCTCCTCTCTCTTTCCTCTCCTCTCTCCTCCCCCTCTCTCTCCTTCCTCTCTCCTCTCCCTCATCCCTCTCTCCTCTCCTCCGTCTCCAGTTTGTAGCGTATTGATAATCAGAGCAGAATGTGCACACACAGAGTCTCTCGCTCCTTCAGAATGATAAAAGTCTAATTACTGTAATCTGTGTTCCTCAGGTGGACACGCCTGTTTATGCTCATTTATTCAGTGCACAGTTCACTCTTTCCAGGGACTTCTGCCAGGTTCATGCGGCTTATACAGTATTTGTACTCTGCCGGGTGTGACGCTAACTGTAGGCTCTGCTCTGTCTGAAGGCCTATTCATACTTCATAAGACATAAGCACTTTGTTCTTGCTCCCAGGGCTGAACAAAATGTCTTAATTTTGTTGAGCTCCTGTTCGGCAGTTCTTCCGGCTTGTTCTTGGCACCTCAGCTGAGCAGAACTTTGTTCTGCAGTTCGGCAGCTCTGATTGGTTATTTTTTATGTGGCCGTGGTTTATCTGCTAGAGCAGTGGTTCTTAACCTCGTTGGAGGTACTGAACCCCGCTAGTTTCATCTGCACATTCACCGAACCCTTTCTAATTGGTAAAATAAAGTTTTTTTCAAATTCAGACACAGGTATATATATTTTATTGGTGCACATGTGAATCCATATTGCACATATTCGTCCAACCACTTTCTTTTTTTGCTCGACATAGTTTGTCTGAAGGGAAAATATTAAGAAAAAAATTACACGAGTCACAAGACTATTGCCGCACAAAATTCCCTGCAGCCAATAACTGCCCAATGGGGCATGTTATCACGAATCATATGAATTGGACCATTATGGTTATCACGACTCGTATGAATTGGACCATTATGGTTATCACGACTCGTATGAATTGGACCATTATGGTTATCACGACTCATATGAATTGGACCATTATGGTTATCACGACTCGTATGAATTGGGCCATTATGGTTATCACGACTCGTATGAATTGGGCCATTATGGTTATCACGACTCATATGAATTGGACCATTATGGTCATCACGACTCATATGAATTGGGCCATTATGGTCATCACGACTCATATGAATTGGGCCATTATGGTCATCACGACTCATATGAATTGGACCATTATGGTTATCACGACTCATATGAATTGGACCATTATGGTTATCACGACTCATATGAATTGGACCATTATGGTCATCACGACTCATATGAATTGGGCCATTATGGTTATCACGACTCGTATGAATTGGGCCATTATGGTTATCACGACTCATATGAATTGGACCATTATGGTCATCACGACTCATATGAATTGGGCCATTATGGTTATCACGACTCATATGAATTGGGCCATTATGGTTATCATGACTCATATGAATTGGGCCATTATGGTTATCACGACTCGTATGAATTGGACCATTATGGTTATCACGAATCATATGAATTGGGCCATTATGGTCATCACGACTCATATGAATTGGGCCATTATGGTTATCACGACTCATAAGAATTGGGCCATTATGGTTATCACGACTCGTATGAATTGGGCCATTATGGTTATCACGACTCATATGAATTGGGCCATTATGGTCATCACGACTCATATGAATTGGGCCATTATGGTTATCACGACTCATATGAATTGGGCCATTATGGTTATCACGACTCATATGAATTGGGCCATTATGGTTATCACGACTCGTATGAATTGGACCATTATGGTTATCACGAATCATATGAATTGGGCCATTATGGTCATCACGACTCATATGAATTGGGCCATTATGGTTATCACGACTCATATGAATTGGGCCATTATGGTTATCACGACTCGTATGAATTGGGCCATTATGGTTATCACGACTCATATGAATTGGACCATTATGGTCATCACGACTCATATGAATTGGACCATTATGGTCATCACGACTCGTATGAATTGGACCATTATGGTTATCACGACTCATATGAATTGGACCATTATGGTCATCACGACTCGTATGAATTGGACCATTATGGTTATCACGACTCATATGAATTGGGCCATTATGGTTATCACGACTCGTATGAATTGGGCCATTATGGTTATCACGACTCGTATGAATTGGACCATTATGGTTATCACGACTCGTATGAATTGGATGTGAGTCTTGGCCCCTGAACTCCTGAGATTGACTCACTGAACCCCTGGGATTCGATCGATCCCAGGGTAAGAACCACCGTGCTAGAGCCAACATTTTAAAATAAAATGATATAGTTGATGACGGAATTTTTGCAACCCTGTGATGGGCGATGATAAAGTCTAAAGTACCTGATTGGGATGTAGAAAATGTTGCTGTGGTGAGCAAAATCTGACCTTTTCAAACTTTTCAGAATTAAAAAAAAACAAAAACAAGAAAATCCAAAGAGACGGTTGAAGCACGAGAAAAAAATGACAATTTTTAACCACAAATTGTTTCATTTTGTCAGATATTTGGAGTTGGACCTCCCTCTGTAGCGCTCGCTCTGTTCTTTGTTTCAGTTTTTGTTTACAGAAAATGTCTTGTTGTTTTTCCCCCGTTTTCAGAGATTCAAACGGTGCAGCGTTTCAAATTGTGTTTTGCCTCCTGACGTTCTCGGGATCTGCAGAGTCTGATCACACGTTTCACTGCAGGAAACGCAAACTGCAGCGTCTCTCCACATGTTGACACTTCTTTATACAGTATCTGCATAGAACACAACAGGAAAGGCCTCGCTCTCACTTTATCGGTGATGAAATGGCTCATTCCCTCAAAGTGTTTCTTCTGGAAGGTCTTTTGCCACATCTGCGGCCACATTCGGTGTAAAAATCCTGTAGCATCTCAATCACAGATCTATTCAAATAACTGGAGGCTGTTGCTGCTTGTATCTGGCGTAGAGACACTCACTGCTATTTCGGTGAAAAATCCCTCCAGCCCAGAAAGGATTTTTCTCACAGACTGCTCATGTTCGGCTGACAGGAGCTGACGGGGGCTGAGAGGGGCTGACAGGGGCTGAGAGGGGCTGAGAGGGCAGCTACAGCTTTAGAAAATGTCAGATTTTGTGGTGATTTTTATCTCCATTGCAAAAATCTAGTCAAGTTAAGGTGACTTGAATCAAAGTTTTACCATGATTTGAGTAAATTAATCTGCCAGTGGAACAAGACTTTTGTGCTTAAAATATGAAAATACATCTTGCTACACTTAAAATAAGAAAAACAACAACTTTTTGCACTTAATAAACAAAATCGAATGTTGCTTTAATTTAGATGAACTTTTTCTCAGCTCCAAAATCCTTCAGTTGTCTTAAAAACAGCTTTTTAATCGGTCTGTTGTAGCTCCTCTCGCTGTGATTGGTCAAAATGATTAAGAAAAACACACTTACTCGACTGGTAAATCATTTTATTTGCCAAGCTTAATCTACTCCTTCACTTCTCTCCTTGGATACAGGAAACACAAACACTGAATTTCACAATAAACAGTCCCTTACTTGTGTCCTATGACCTTAACGTGCTGTAGGGTCGGGCGGTATCCAAACTTTGATACCGTTAAACCGTCTCCGCATTTTCCCGGGGTTTACGGTTTTACTGTGACTAATTCAGAATTATTTTGTAGCTGCACCTAAACCGTTCAGAAACAGAGTCGCAGCTTTATATCTGAAGACGAGGCACAACTTCTGATCAAACCAAACTTTGCAGCATCAGCGCAGGAGCTGTTTTTATCAGCGCTTATACTGTATGCAAATGAGCTTGTATGCAAATGAGCTGTATGCAAATGAGCTTGTATGCAAATGAGCCATGCGGGTTTAAGTTTGGTTTGTGTAAAACGTAAACAAATGTGCCAAAGCTGCATTAAACACATTATTCCTCAAAGTCTAGAATGAGCAGAGGAAATGTAGAGCGGAGGAGAGGACCAGTCACAGCCCTTATGTCTGTAGAGGACCAATCACAGCCCTTATCGTCTGTAGAGGACCAATCACAGCCCTTATCGTCTGTAGAGGACCAATCACAGCCCTTATGTCTGTAGAGGACCAGTCACAGCCCTTATCGTCTGTAGAGGACCAATCACAGCCCTTATGTCTGTAGAGGACCAATCACAGCCCTTATGTCTGTAGAGGACCAATCACAGCCCTTATGTCTGTAGAGGACCAATCACAGCCCTTATCGTCTGTAGAGGACCAATCACAGCCCTTATCGTCTGTAGAGGACCAGTCACAGCCCTTATCGTCTGTAGAGGACCAATCACAGCCCTTATCGTCTACGTCGTTTTGAGGCGTCGGTAGAAATTTCGGGAGGTGCAGGTCGGACACGTTTTGACACAGAAATAAATAAATTTGTTCTTTACCGTCTCCTCGGTGAAAGTCTGACTTCGCCCTCGGGAACTTTCTCCTCTTCAGCCTCGTCCCCTCTCGACTCTCGGCTTCAGTAAAACGTCTCCATCACAAACTTTTGAGCTCAGCGTCGCACACGAAGCGTCACTCAGGTTTTTTTCTTCTTCCTGCTGCGTGTGGATGGAAATCTCCGAGCGGAACCACGTCTGAAGAGGAGAGAGAGCGGAGGGAGAAAGTCCTGCTGTGGGTTTAGCTCCTGACGCAGATTTTTATAATGACGTTGATGAAACTGATACCGATGCGACTTTCTGATACTGGATTACCACCCGACCCTAAGGTGCTCCACATTTTCAGATAAATGTGTCCTCTGGAAAAAGTTGCTGAGTTTTATTCAAAGATTGAACCCAAAAAGGTGAGATGAGGGGAAACGCAGCGATTCTGTGGTTTAAAGTCGCCTCTTGCAGCACGGTCACTGTGGAACCGTTTTGACCTCATAAGTTACAGTCACAGCTCAGTTTTTTCTTTACAAACCTTCAGTTCCTCTGCAGAATCACGACTTCAGCCTCAGCACATCAGCGTGACAGCTCCAAGGCCACAGTCTATACCTCCTCCTCTCCTTCACTCCTTCTCTCCTCCTCTCCTTCACTCCTCTCCTCCTCTCCTCTCCTTCACTCCTCCCCTTCACTCCTCTCCTTCACTTCTCTCCTTCACTCCTCTCCTTCACTCCTCCCCTTCACTCCTCTCTTCACTCCTCCCCTTCACTCCTCCCCTTCACTCCTCTCCTTCACTTCTCTCCTTCACTCCTCTCCTTCACTCCTCCCCTTCACTCCTCTCTTCACTCCTCTCCTTCACTCCTCTCTTCACTCCTCTCCTTCACTCCTCTCCTTCACTCCTCTCCTTCACTCTTCTCTTCACTCCTCTCCTTCACTCCTCTCCTTCACTCCTCCCCTTCACTCCTCTCCTTCACTTCTCTCCTTCACTCCTCTCCTTCACTCCTCTCCTTCACTCCTCAGCAGTAGTAGTAGTAGCAGTAGTAGTAGTAGTAGTAGCAGTAGCAGCAGCAGCAGTAGCAGTAGCAGTAGTAGCAGCAGTAGCAGTAGCAGCAGTAGCAGCAGTAGCAGCAGTAGCAGCAGTAGTAGTAGCAGTAGTAGTAGTAGCAGCAGTAGCAGCAGTAGCAGCAGTAGTAGTAGCAGTAGCAGCAGTAGCAGTAGTAGTAGTAGCAGCAGTAGCAGTAGCAGTAGCAGCAGTAGCAGTAGCAGCAGTAGTAGTAGCAGCAGTAGCAGCAGTAGTAGTAGCAGTAGCAGTAGTAGTAGCAGTAGTAGCAGCAGTAGCGGCAGCGGTGGCGGCGGTGGCGGCGGTGGCGGTAGCCGGCAGTGGTGGTGGCGGCGGTAGCGGCGGTGGTAGTAGCGGTGGTGGTAGCGGTGGTAGTGGCAGTGGTAGCAGCGGTGGCAGCGGTGGCAGTAGCGGTGGTAGTAGCAGTGGCAGCGGTGGCGGCAGTGCTGGTAGTGGCAGCGGTGGCGGTGGCGGTGGCAGCGGTGGCAGTGGCAGCGGTGGTAGTAGCGGTGGCAGCGGTGGTAGTGGCGGTAGTAGTAGCAGTAGTAGTAGCAGTAGTAGCAGCAGTAGCAGCAGTAGCAGCAGTAGCAGCAGTAGCAGCAGTAGTAGTAGTAGTAGCAGTAGCAGCAGTAGTAAATAACAAGTAGCAGTAGATAAGTATTAGTAAATAAGAAGTAACTGTAGAAGTTTATTCTGTCATTTGCTGCACGTCAAGGACACAGAACACTTCTAATGCCGCTAAGATCAATATGTATAGATCTGTGTGGCCTCTACCAACTTTTAAAGTGACGGGAATTGGCTGTAAAACGAATAAATGCTGCTCCTCGTTTCTCTCCTCGTTTTCTTGGCACTTTTTTAACAGATGCAAGTAAGAAACTTGTGTGGGCGGCTTCCTGTTTGTTTAGTCATTTAACAGAAAACAGCCTTGACTTTAAACATTTGGAAATACAAATGTAGTGACAATTTCTACGTCTGCAACAGTTGTATCTTTATGTATAAACATCTGTATGTGCACATCTGTATGTGCACATCTGTATCTGCACATCTGTATCTGCACATCTGTATCTGCACATCTGTATCTGCACATCTGTATCTGCACATCTATCTGCACATCTGTATGTGCACATCTGTATCTGCACATCTGTATCTGCACATCTGTAGTATAATTTTCAACTATTTTATTCTACTTTCATTTCTTCTTAAATATCACAGATCAAATATCCTGCACCTCATGTTTCCTCCAAACTGACTCGCTGCTCGTCCTTTGGCTGTACTGTTGCTCTCAGGAGTTTGTATTTGTTGCTGTTGCTCAGAAAAGCAGTTCTGCCTCTTCAGAATTCTTAGTTAAATTCTTGTGCAGTGACAGAGGGACATAAAATGCATGTTGGAGCTTCAGCGACTCTTCAGAAAACAGTGTCTTTGTCCATACGAGTGAGGAAAAGCAGCGATACACAACTTCATTCACACAAATCGATCTGTTACAGCCAAGATTGTGCTACAATATTGTGCTGCATTTTTTTTCTACCAACTTTACTGATGCCCCTAACCTTCAACTTGGATAATTCCCAATTTATTCCCATTAATTCTGGAAAATTCACGTTAATTCCCGAAAATTCCCACTCCCGGAATATTACTACCCTAATTGCCGCCCCCTTTACTGATGCCCCTAACCTTCAACTTGGATAATTCCCAATTTATTCCCATTAATTCTGGAAAATTCACGTTAATTCCCGAAAATTCCCACTCCCGGAATATTACTACCCTAATTGCCCCCTGTGGCACCTGAAGTTCCCAGCGGACCCCATCCAGGTCCTGCTGAGCTCCTGTCGGGCTCCGGCGTGGACGAGCCGGTCTGGTCAGGTCTCCGTTGCCATGGGAGCACATCTGCAGTCACAATGTGGTGAGTTTTTATGCTAATTGGCTCCAATTCAGCTTCTATTGAAAAATGTTGCCCTGTGTGACGGCTGCTCCAGGTCTGTCACCCTGCTGTGGAAATGTTCCTCTGAAACTGCAGTCCTGGGGTTTTTATTTCACGATTTTCACTATTCTGAATCAGAATATGAACATTAATAACAGACAAATGCAGTGTATTTTTACTTTGTGATAAAATCCATAACAGCAGCATTGAAGACTCGTAATTTCCTCGTCACAAACAGACCTGGAGATGTTTTGTGTCATTCACACATGTTTAACCATCGTCCGTATATACGAGTGGACAAAACTAACCCATTAACTGCCGACTACCAAACAGGAAGTGCTCCAGGAGGCTCTTCCGGCTCCTTCTCTCTCTTTTTCCCGTTGACTCTGAGCCTCGTCATTTTGGTCTTAAATGTTCATCTGAAGCCGCGACACAGGATCCAGAATTTTTCATTTCTCTGTTTTGTTCCTAAATCAAGATATGAACATAAATAACGGACCAATCAGATGCCTTCATTCCCCGAGGTCCCTCCCCCTAGCGTTAGCAACAGGTTTGATTGACAGCTCGTGCGTTTCGTTGCCAAGTAAGTTCCCTTCTCGCTTTCCTGCTCCGATTGACTATTTCTGAAATAAAATGACAAAATAAATCAAATTACAATATCTAATGTTACTTGAATCTTAACTAGCATAACTTAAATTGCATAAAGTGAATTTTGTTAAATTGCGACTCTATTGTTGTTCGTACGTAACAGAACATCGGACATAAATCAATGACTTAAACTTACTACTTACTACTAAACTTACTTTTGGAGTATAAGTCGCACCAGCCAAAAAATACACACAAAAAAGTGCGACTTATCTCATTTCAAGGTCTGGGTTTATATTTTGTTCTTGATTCTTTATTTTTATAGATTTTTTTTTTTATATCTATATATTTTTGTGATCAATATTTGATTTGATTTTTGGTATTCATGAGTGAAAAGGGATCCAAAAGTCCACATGTGCATAAAATATCCGCTACATTTTACCCTTGTCACCCACCACCCCACCCTGCTATTAATAAAAAAATACATTCAAAAAATACATCCAGAAAAATCTAAATTAATAAAAAACATTCAAAAAATACATCCAGAAAAATCTAAATTAATAAAAAACATTCAAAAAATACATCCAGAAAAATCTAAATTAATAAAAAATACATAAAAAAATACATGCAAAAATCTATATTAATTAAATACATTCAAAAAATACATCCAAAAAATTTTAATTAATAAAAAAAAAAAAAAAAATACATCCAAAAAATCTAAATGAATTAAAAAACCTAAAAAAATACATTAAAAAAGCTAAATTAATAATAACATAGATTAAAAAAAACATTAAAAAATACATCAAAAGAATCTAAATTAATAAAAAAAAACATTAAAAAAACAACAAAAAAATCTATATTAATAAAAAAATACATTCAAAAAATACATTTAAAAAAATCTTAATAAAAAAATAAAAAAATACATCCCAAAAAATCTAAATTAATAAAAAATAAATAAAAATACATCTAAAAATCTGTTAATAAAAAAAATTTAAAAATGCATCCAAAAAATCTAAATTAATAAAAAAAAAACATAAAAAAATACATCAAAAAAATTTAATTAATAAAAAAACATTAAAAAATACATCCAGAAAAATCTAAATTAATAAAAAACATTCAAAAAATACATCCAGAAAAATCTAAATTAATAAAAAATACATAAAAAAATACATGCAAAAATCTATATTAATTAAATACATTCAAAAAATACATCCAAAAAATTTTAATTAATAAAAAAAAAAAAAAATACATCCAAAAAATCTAAATGAATTAAAAAACCTAAAAAAATACATTAAAAAAGCTAAATTAATAATAACATAGATTAAAAAAAACATTAAAAAATACATCAAAAGAATCTAAATTAATAAAAAAAACATTCAAAAAATACATAAAAAGAATCTAAATTAATAAAAAAAAACATTAAAAAAACAACAAAAAAATCTATATTAATAAAAAAATACATTCAAAAAATACATTTAAAAAAATCTTAATTAATAAAAAAATTAAAAAATACATCCCAAAAAATCTAAATTAATAAAAAATAAATAAAAATACATCTAAAAATCTGTTAATAAAAAAAATTTAAAAATGCATCCCAAAAATCTAAATTAATAAAAAAAAACATAAAAAAATACATCAAAAAAATTAAATTAATAAAAAACATTAAAAAATACATCCAAAAAATCTAAATTAATAAAAAAACATAAAAAAAATACATTTAAAAATCTAAACTAATCAAAACATACATTAAAAAATACATCAAAAGAATCTGTCATCGTAATCATATCATTATTATGACTTATAGTCCGAAAAATACGGTATTTAAAGTTTGATGATAAAAGCTCAAAGTTTCCTTCTTATTCTGCAGAATCAGTAAATCCTGCGGTTCGTGCAGGTGCAGAGTATTGTTGCTCTGAGGAGGGCGGGACATTTAACAAACTCAACCCTGATTGGCTCTTGTGGTTGCTATGATACTCTCGGGCGGATTTCCAAATATGGACCTGGCTCCAGATTCGCTCCTGTAACCGTGGCAACAGGAGCCTCATCTGAGCGACGCTGACGCTGTGGAGACGAACACACACTTTTAGACTCAAAATTCGCCTTGTGACGTCATGAGGTGAAACAGGAAGTGCTCCTCTGTGTTTTTAAACTCCGCACCGTCACTAGAATCACTTGGATCACTTCAGACGTGGAAAACTGTCGTTGAGCCTGAGCTGCAGGACAGAATCCTCAGATGATGCGTTGACCTGGTTTGTCGTTCGTGTTTCTGTGATTTTTTTCTCTTTTCCTCGTCTGTCAGCGTAAAAAAAAGTCTTTTATATTATTTTATTCTGTCGCTCAGACACAGACGAATAAAACTCTCCCTCTCTTTCCACTTCTCTTTTCTGTATCTCAGACACGTTGATTTCTCTTTTCAAACTTGGGACTCGCATGGACACAGACCGAGGCCGTGAGGGTTTCTTCCTCCTCCTCCTTTCTCTTCTCCTCTTTCTCCTATTCTCTCTCTTCTCTCTTTTTCTCTCCTCCCCTCTCCTATTCTCTCTCTCCTCCTCTTTCTTTTATTCCCTCTCTGATCTTCTCCTCTTCCACGCCTCTTTCTTAGCCCTTTCTCCTCTTCCCTCTCCTCCTTTTTTCCTCTTATCTCTCTCTCTTCTCTCTCTCCTTCTCTTTCTCCTCTCCCTCTCTCCTGTACACTCTTTCTCTCTCTCCTCCTTTCTCCTATTCTCTCTCTCCACCTCGCTTCTTTCCTATACACTTTCTTCCTCTCTTCCTCTCTCCCCTCTCCTCCTAGTTTTTCTCCTCCCCTCGCTCCTTTTCTCTTTTTTCTCTCTCCTTCTCTTTCTCCTATTTTCTCTCTCTCATACTCTCCTCTCCCTCTTTCCTCTCCTTCTCTCCTCTCTCTCCCCTCCTCTCCTCTCTCCTCCCCTCCTCTCCTTTCTCCTCTCCTTCTCTCCTCTCTCTCCTCACCTCTCCTCTCTCCTCTCCTCTCTCCTCCTCTCCTCTTCTTTCTCTTCTCTCGTTTTCATTTCAATGACGGATTTTTCTCAACTGAAGAGTTCCTCTCTGTTTCCCGTCGTCATGGAAACGTCACTAAGCATCTGATAAAACTCCTGAAAAATAAACCGAACGAGAAACCAGAACTGAACCAGGACTGAACCAGGACTGAACCAGGACTGAACCAGAACTGAACCAGGACTGAACCAGGACTGAACCAGGACTGAACCAGGACTGAACCAGGACTAAACCAGGACTAAACCAGGACTGAACCAGAACTGAACCAGGACTGAACCAGGACTAAACCAGGACTGAACCAGGACTGAACCAGGACTGAACCAGGACTGAACCAGGACTGAACCAGGACTGAACCAGGACTAACACCAGGACTAAACCAGGACTGAACCAGGACTGAACCAGGACTGAACCAGGACTGAACTAGGACTAAAGCAGGACTAAAGCAGGACTGAACCAGGACTAAACCAGGACTGAACCAGGACTAAAGCAGGACTAACACCAGGACTAAACCAGGACTGAACCAGGACTAAAGCAGGATTGAACCAGGACTAAAACAAGTCTGAACCAGGACTGAACCAGGACTAAACCAGGACTGAACCAGAACTGAACCAGGACTGAACCAGGACTAAACCAGGACTGAACCAGGACTGAACCAGGACTGAACCAGGACTGAACCAGGACTGAACCAGGACTAAACCAGGACTAAACCAGGACTAAACCAGGACTGAACCAGGACTGAACCAGGACTGAACCAGGACTGAACCAGGACTAAACCAGGACTAAACCAGGACTGAACCAGGACTAAACCAGGACTGAACCAGGACTAAAGCAGGACTAAACCAGGACTGAACCAGGACTAAACCAGGACTAAACCAGGACTAAACCAGGACTAAACCAGGACTAAACCAGGACTAAACCAGGACTAAACCAGAACTAAACCAGGACTGAACCAGGACTGAACCAGGACTGAACCAGGACTGAACCAGGACTGAACCAGGACTAAACCAGGACTAAACCAGGACTAAACCAGGACTAAACCAGGACTGAACCAGGACTGAACCAGGACTGAACCAGGACTGAACCAGGACTAAACCAGGACTAAACCAGGACTAAAGCAGGACTGAACCAGGACTGAACCAGGACTAAAGCAGGACTAAACCAGGACTGAACCAGGACTGAACCAGGACTAAACCAGGACTAAACCAGGACTAAACCAGGACTGAACCAGGACTAAACCAGGACTAAACCAGGACTAAACCAGGACTAAACCAGGACTAAACCAGGACTGAACCAGGGCTAAACCAGGACTAAACCAGGACTGAACCAGGACTAAACCAGGACTAAACCAGGACTAAACCAGGACTAAAGCAGGACTAAACCAGGACTGAACCAGGACAAGTGAATTCATCATTTCTATATTTCTTCAGTGGATTTAATTTCTTTTTAATTTATCACTTTTGTCTACGGCTCAGATCCTTTTCTCTCCTCCTCTCCTCTCCTCTCCTCCTCTGTCCTCGCCTGTTCCTGTCCTCCTCACCTTTTCTTTCCTCCTCTCCTTTTCTCTCCTCCTCCTCCTTTTCTCTCCTCCTCTGCTCTTCTCTCCTTTTCTCTACTCCTCCCTTTTCTCTCCTCTTCTCCTTTTCTCTTCTCTCCTCCTCTTCTTTTCTTTCCTCCTCTCCTTTTCTGTCCACCTATCCTCTTCTCCTTTTCTCTCCTCCTCTCCTCTCCTCTCCTCTCCTCCTCTGTCCTCGCCTGTTCCTGTCCTCCTCACCTTTTCTTTCCTCCTCTCCTTTTCTCTCCTCCTCCTCCTTTTCTCTCCTCCTCTGCTCTTCTCTCCTTTTCTCTACTCTTCCCTTTTCTCTCCTCTTCTCCTTTTCTCTTCTCTCCTCCTCTTTTTTTCTTTCCTCCTCTCCTTTTCTGTCCACCTATCCTCTTCTCCTTTTCTCTCCTCCTTTTCTCTCCTCTCCTTTCTCCTCTCCTTTTCTGTCCACCTATCCTCCTCCTCCCCTTTTCTTTACTCCTCTCCTCCTCTCTCCTTCTCTTTTTCTGTCCACCTCTCCTCCTCCTCTCCATTTCTTTCCTCCTCTCCTTTTCTCTCCTCTCTCTTCCTGTTCTTCCTCCTCTCTCCACCTCTCCTTTTCTTTCCTCCTCTCCTTTTCTCTCCTCCCCTCTTCTCTCCTTTTCTTTTCTTCCCTCTCCTTTTCTCTCCTGCTCCTCTCCTCCTCTGCTCCTCTCCTTTTCTCTATCTCCTCCTCCTTTTATTTCATCCTCCAACTCCGGTCCTTTCCTCCTCTTTTCTCCTTTTCTGTCCACCTCTCCTCCTCCTCCACCTCTCCTCCCCTC
>CM068361.1:36123887-36276010 GCA_034769755.1 Odontamblyopus lacepedii
AAAGTTCGGATCGTGTTTGTGTCGGCGGCGAAACGACAAACCGAGATGACAGAAAAGCCGGGAGCAGCTGAAGTGTGGGTTTTCTTCCCAAAGACGGAAATACGTTTGTGTCGCTGTCCAATCAGCACCTTCCCCACCCCCAGACGCTGAGCCCCATTAAATAAAGACAATTTAACAAGTTTTCCATGGAAACTCGAAGGAGAACATTTGAATTCTGAACTATTTAATTCAGAACAATTAACTTGGAATTGAAAAAACATCATGTAAACGTCTTGGAGTGTCCAGGAAAGCGCTAAATATAACAGATTTATTATTATTATTATTGTTCTATTATTATTATTATTCCCTCCCGCCGTGCCCTTAGGCCTGTGCATCTGCATGTTGTCGTCTCTGGGCCTATTATTTTAATTGAACGGCCTCAGAAACCGCAGCAGGTTTAATTTCTATAAGTGTCGTCATGGCGACCTGTGCAGGTCGGCCGGGTCTTATGTTTTACAGCTTTTAATGCAATTTTCAGCGACACAGCAGAGGCCGAGTGTGTCCTACATCGGCTTTGTTTAAAATGTCAATCAGAATGTCAGAGCGAGCGGGAGGACCACGCCGCGGAGGAGTGAAAAGGGCAATGACGTGCTCCGGGTCTCGCATTATGAGGGGCAAAGAGGGTTTAAAGAGTTTAAAGAGCGCTCGCCGGGGAAATCACAAACTTTACAACGTTCTGCAGTTATGTCAAGCTTTAAAAGTGCCTTGTGTGGGGGTTGCACACACTGGTCGACTCGAGCGTTGTCCCGCGACTGCCTCAGCCTGGAGTCGACTAGTCGTGTGTACGTGACCCTACGTAACTTTGACACGATCAACATGGCTCTGAAGTACAACAAAAGTACCAGCGCCTTGCTCAGTCATCTGAAAAAACATCCGCTGATACTAGGTGAGCAACTCATTCCGAACACGGGAAAAAACCTCGGCTTGAGCAAGATTTTGAGCAGCTCTTTGGCCCGCTTTATTCCAGCAGAGAAAGTACTGCGCTCTGTAACACCGCAGATGAGGAGCTCCAGCAGTATTTATAATTGCCCCACATCCCCACCGTGGATAACCCTCTGCGACGGTGGGCCAGCCGTCAGAAGCACTTCCCCCCTTTGGCCTCCACAGCCGACCCTGCCGTTCCAGCTACAAGCGAGAGGATCTTTTCACTCGCGGGGATCACTGCCGCCAGACAGTGCACCAGTCTCCACCCTGCTCACGTCGATGTGCTCATCTTCATGAAAACACTGACTGTAAAACAAACAAAAAATTGCCCAGCCAGAGCAAGAGCGGGACAGTGAATGACACGGTGAATTTGCGTAAAGGCGCCCGGAGCCTTTTGTTCACATGAAAAGTTCAAATGTTATTGTTGTTAAAATGAGTTATGTTTTCTGAAAGGAGGATTCCCTTTCCACGTTAAAAATGTCTAATGAATTGTAAATTTATTGCATTATTTGGGCTGACTTTTTATTGATGACGTCATCGACTTGTCAGAGTCGACTCGACCAGTGTCCTCGACTAGTCGACTACAAATATTGAGTAGTCGTGCAGCCTCTAGTATGTGTAACATTTCAGGTGGTGGGTCCATCAAACAAAGGCTTTTCTCTACAGTATGGCAATAAACTTTTCTATATTCACAGAGACCAAACCGAACCAAGTTACAGGTCAGATCACTTCTCATTATTTTCAAGTAACTGTTCTCTTACTTAAGCTACAATACAATATTTAGTTTGAATATTTTCTGTTATTTCTGAGCAGAAGTTCAATTTTTTATTCTTTTTTTTCATAAAATATTCAAGAGTTTGGTTCAAATACTGAGGCAAACGTGGATGTGACTTTCTGCAGGTTAAAGGTGCATTACAGCTCAAAAATACCTCGAAAAACGGCGTTCTGACTGTGAGCGGGGTCGCCTCTCCACGGATCTGACCTGGAACCTGGTCTGGTTTGGCCTCATGTCATAAAAGATTCATAATGCAGCTTTAACCTGCAGATAGAGACACATCCAAGTTTGTCTGAGTATTTGAACCAAACCTAAACCAGGACTGAACCAGGACTAAGCAAGAACTTAACCAGGACTAAACTAGGAATAAACCTGGACTGAACCTAGACTAAACCAGGACAAAACTGGGACTGACTGAACTGGGACTCAACTGGGACTAAACCGGCACTAAAACACGACTCAAATTAGGACTCAGCCAGGACTGAAACAGAATTAAACCAGGACTAAACCAGAACTAAAACAGGACTGAACCACGACAAAAACAGGACTCAACCAGGACTGGGGACTGAACCAGGGACATAAAAAACGGATCTGAACCAGGACTATACCAGAACTAAACTGGGACTAAAACAAGACTAAAACCAGGATTCAGCCTGGACTGAAACATAAGTAAACCAAAAGTAAACCAGGACAAAACTAAACCAGGACTAATCTAGAGCTCAAGACATAAACCAGGACTGAACTGGGACCGAACCAGCATGTTACACAGATCTGAACCAGGACTGAGCCGGGACTAAAACATGACTAAAACCTGGACACACTAGGACTGAAACAAAAGTAAACCAGAAGTACTAAACCAGGACTCAACCAAAACTAAACCAGGGCTATACCAGAACTAAACTGGGACTAAACTAGAGCTCAACAAGACATAAACCAGGACTGAGGACTGAACCAGGACTGAACCAGGACTAAAACCTGAACTCAACCAGGACTGAAACAGAAGTAAACCAGAAGTACTAAAATGGAACTCAACCAGAACTAAACCAGGACTAAACTAGAGCTCAACAAGACATAAACCAGAACTTAATTTTTAAAGTCCAAGTCTGTCTCATTCTCAGTATATGGACAGGCCAGAACCAGGACTATACTGGAACTCAACCAGGACTCAAACAAAAGTAAACCAGAAGTAAACCGGGACTAAACGAAAACTACATTTTTAAAATCCAGCGTTTGTCTTTTTCTTCTCAGTTTATGTTCAGGCCTGATGTGAAGCTCAGAACCTCCAGAATTCCCTCCCTGAGCTGCAGAGGCTGCACTAGCACTGACTGAAGTCTGGTGCAGGAGCTTTTAGGGTTTAGGTGGAGACCGTTCAGATCAGAGAGGAACATTGTAGGATTAAACACACGAGTTCGAGTCACGTGAGGCTCATTCTGCTTTCTGTAGTTAGGACTATTTGTTTATACACAACTTAATCTATTTACGTACTTTGGATGTTTGTGTTTACAGTGTATATGTGATTTAAACACGTTTAACTCGGGGACACAGGGAGGTCACATTTAGGATATTTGAAATAAAAAAGCTTCATATTGTACTTTAAATACTTGATTCATAAACCCAGTGTTTGGTTGAGTCTCCTGCTCGTCTCTCTTCTCTCTGTTTTGATACAGAACACAAAAACCTTCTCATTTTGACCCTCTCTTTCCTCTTCTCCGCAGGATCCCTGTTTGACATTCTCTCCTGCGCTCCACGCTGACCCCCGGTGGCAGGGTCGGACCTGCCCCTGACAGGGCCCTCGTCCACAGACTCCAGGTGAATGCTGAAGTCCAGCTGCACCGAGCCGCAGAAACACAAACACCGGCTCAAATTACTACAGTTCACAACAGTTACTACAGCGGGCTTTGGTACGCTGCAATTTGAGGACTTTTTTTTGTCTCCCCTTAAAGGTTCTATATGACACCGACTCTTGTGAGGTTTAAGTCGTGTTTTAATGTTTCCTCAAAAACAGACCTGGACAGATTTTGCAGGTAGATACAGACGCTTTGTTTTCCCCAAACTCATGCGCTCCGTCCATTTTGATCGGCCCAAACTTTGCCAAAGAGTGAAGTGAGTCAAGATGTTCTGTGCTCTGAGCGTCTGTGTTCATAACAATTGAAAAATCTGCTCTAAGTGCAGTTATTTCTGAAATAAATGACAAATGACGCATCTTGGTCTGCGTAACGGCGCATCCCTTTGCTATTTTTATTTGAAAGGTTTATTTATTTCAGTCCAAATGTCCAAATCCAAATGTAATAAACTCCATGGAAATGCAGAAGTGCTGTGGCTCTGGCCCTGGACCTGACAGGAGCTGTTTCCATGACTGACACCAGGAAAATAATGACGCGATTGCACTTTGTTTTTGTTTTTAGGGCAATAAGTATATTTTTCATTTACTCACATACTTGATATTTTGCACTTTTGTAGCTAAGTTACACAACACACCTTTTAAGTACAATTTTCAGCTGCTACAACCTCTAAACTTATGCGAGGTCCAGCTGAAAACAAGCTTTCCACACAAAAAAATTAGATAATAAAGAACACAGAGTTTGTTTTTCACATCGTGCCCCGCTCCCTCTGTGCATGAACGCTTTTATATTTAGACCCGTTTAAAGCAGGGCGCCCTGTCATGTTCTGAACTAAACTTTCAATTTTTCATTTGTTTCTGGAGCCTCTGACGCACAGCAGGGGGCAGTGTTGTGCGCGGGAGAGGAAAACAGCATTAAGTTCTGAAGGAATATGATTTTTGGGGAGGATATTTGTGTATTTTCTGATAAATTCTGTTCCTGTAACTGCGCAAGTACGTTCAGAAACAGCTCGTCACGGTTAATATTAAGGCTGAGCGCTTCTCTCCAGCAGAAAACACTCCACACACCTTCATGAGAATAATTTGGGATCATTTCAGCCTTGGACAAGAGTTACTTTTGTGTAATATTTTACTTTTTATGGTTTTATATTCTTTTATAAAGACCTCAAACTCGACCACAGACTCTTTATGTTTTTGTATATTGCAAATTTGCTAACCCGCGAGCCGCCACGTTCCAAACAGGACGTGAGCATAAGTTCAGTAAATAAGCTAAGCAGCCGGCGGCAAGGAGCCTCTACCTTCAATAACCTCGCTCCTACGATACACACACTTGGATTTGTCGATTTTCCAAATATCCTCCTGAAGGCAAAGAAAAGAAAATGAAAGTGTGGAGTCTCAGCGCGGCGCGGTCCACAGCTTTAGAATGAGCTGAGCAGAGTCATTACAGATTTATTTTTAAAAGGACACTAAACCCAGAGCTTCAGGGATGCTCCAGGCACAATATGCATTCGCTAAATTACGCCCAATATTTCACTGTGCATTCTGTGGTAAATAAATAAATAAAATAATAAACTCTGCTCCAAATTTGCTCCAAAACGCTCTATTCATGCTTACGCCACAAACCAGGAAGACGTTTGGGTTTAGGGTCAAAACCCAAACGAACCCCTGAGTCAATCTCAGGGGTTCGGCAGGGGTCAAGACCATAGACCATATATATAAGTGGACTAAGCTAACCCGTTAGCCGCTCCATGCCAAACAGGAAGTGCTCCAGGAGGCTCTTCCGGCTCCTTCTCTTCCTTTTTCCCATTGACTTGCATTGGGATCTTGTGGCTCCTCTCTCTGGACCTGCTGCTCTGAGCCTCGTCATTTTGGTCTTAAAATGTTCGTATGAACCCGCGACACAGGATCCTGAATTTTTTTTTCGCTATTTTGTCCGTCAAATATTTTGGCGTGCGAATGAGGAAAATAAAACAGTCGCACCAGTGCGAGTGCTTCTGCAGCCACAATAAGGAGCTGCGCACAGACGTAACGTGAGTGAAACGTTCTAAATGTATCAAACATTAGGGGCAAACTCACACTAGGACTTCAGAATCGTGCCCAAGCCTGGATCGCCCCTAAAGCGCAGCACACATGCCCAGCGCGAGCGCAACCGATCTGAACCGTGCCCTGGCATGACATCTCCCACCGCGCACGACTCCAGCATACGAGCTCCGCATGTGGCCGATATCACTCATACGAACAAACTCCGCTTCAAAACACGTCCACGCCCACCTTAACCGAGGAGCGCGCACTGTAGCAGGACCCACCCCTGTCCCACCACTCAATAGACACCCCCGTGCCTCTGGACTTCCTTCTCCGCTAAAGTGATCTTGTCTCGGACTCGAGGTCTGAATACTGAGTGTGATCATATTTCATTACGGCCGCTGCTATCGCCAATAAACTCATACCAGTGTGCGGGACGTCTCTCTGCGGCCTGTGCGCTGGAGCCCGTGGACACTGCATGGCACGTCACCACATGCACCGCCAGCGCGCGGCTTGTCCGCCACAGCGCGCACCCTCGTGTACCAGCGGGCATCACAGAGCAGGTTAAACATCCTACCTGTCTATACGTCAGTGCGCCGCTCCTCGCCTTTTCACGCTCTCTCCTCCCCACGTAGAGCACAGAGGCTCCTCCTCAATGCGCTGATTAGAAGAGCAGGACGACACGCGAAGCAAAAACTAATTTTCTGTCAGTGTCCGCACAGAGCAGAGCTACGGCACAGAGCAGAGCTACGGCACAGAGCAGAGCTACGGCACAGAGCAGGCGATATGTGTGCTGAACTTTGCTTAAGAAAATGCCAAATAAATCTGTTTGTCACAATGTGCGTTTGGTTTGGGAAATGTGCAGAGACTAAATACCACTTTTAAACAAGAGAAAGTAACTCCAGGAATTTGAAAATACAGGTTTAAAAATTCTACACACTTTTTTCCACTTTTTAGCAGTTTTCTGTAAAGTGCCAGTGGAGGTTCTCTGTGGGTGAGGGTCCAAAAAGAGTGTTTAAGTGCAGTACAGTTGGCTTGTCTTATTTTTAAGTTTAAATAAATATTAATCAGATAAAATGGAGATAGATTAAAAAAAACATTGTGATCGTGCTGGAAAAGTACAGTCATATTTTTTTTTGTTTTTTTGTATAAAATTCATTCAAATAAGTTGGTGTGCGCAAGTTCTGCACTGTAATAAACATTAAAAACAAAAACCTATTTGTGCTCCCATTTTTTTTTTCTGTGCTCCTAAAAATTTTAACTTAGGGGCACATGTGCTCCTGAAAAAAAAAGTTAGCGTAGAGCCCTGTTCATAACATAGAGCCTGGCTCCAGATTCGCTCCTGTAATCGTGGCATCAGGAGCCTCATTTGAGCGGCGCTGACGCTGTGGAGACGTCACACTCACTTAGACACTCATATATACAGTCTGTGGTCAAGACTCACATCAAACTCATATGATTGGTGATGACACGTCCTGCCCCGTTTGGCTGTTATTGGCTGCAGGAAATTTTGTGTGCGCAGTTGTCTTGTGACTGTCGTGATGGTGTCACGTAATTTCTTTAATATTTTCCCTTCAGACAAACTATGTTGAGCAAAAAAAGAAAGTGGTCAGACAAATATGTGCAATACCTGTGCACCAATAAATGTGTATAGTATGTGGCCACACCGGTTTGTCAAAACCTGATCCTGTCAGATCTCAGGAGCTCAGCAGGGCCTGGTGTGGATTTGGATGGAGACACTGGGAATTCCAGGTGCCACAGGGGGGCGCCAGTGGTAAAAACTGTCGTAGTGTCCTTAGGCAAGACACTTCACCCACATTGCCTAGTATGAAAGTGGAATGTGTGAATGGTGGTGGTGGTGGTCGGAGGGGCCGATGGTGCAGATTGGAGCCTCACTTCTGTCAGTCTGCCCCAGGGCAGCTGTGGCTACAACAGCAGCACCACCACCGGGTCTGGAGTGAATGAATAAAGCTGTAAAGCGTCTTTGAGTGTCCTGAAAAGCGCTGTATAAAACTGATGCATTATTATTATTATTATTATTATTAAAATATATATACCTATGTTTTGAATTTGAAAAAACATTTTATTTTTTTGATTACGAAGGGTTCAGTGAATGTGCATATGAAACTAGTGGGGTTCAGTACCTCCAACAATTTTAAGAACCACTGGGTTAGTGTTAAGGGTTTAGGGTTCAGAACAGCACCCTCACGGACCAGCCTGTGTCTCGAGGCAGGTTAAACATCCTACCTGTCCATTCGCCTCACGTCCGCCCGCCGCTCCTCCCCTTTTCACACGCTCGCTCCTCCCCACATGTAGAACACACAGATTCCCTCCTCAATGCGCTGATTAGAAACGAAATGTGAATCAAAAACTGATCGAAATTTATGTTACAAAACAGGTCTACAGCACAGAACAGGGTTACTGTGACATGTGGTTGAAGTTTGCCTAATAAAAGTGCACAAATGCAGCTATATTTGTTATGTATTTTGTACTGGTACATGTGCAGAGGCTGGTGTACCACTGCAAAACTCTGAAAAAACAGCCTTAAAAATCCTACTCACTTTCTCCAGTTTTGTGTAAAGCGCCAGTGGAAGTTTTCTTAAAGAGGAGGTTCTCAAACTGTGACTGAGGGTCCAAAAAAGGCGCTCGGACTGTTTCAGTGCAGCACAGTTTGGCTTATTTAATCTTAAATGAAATGAACTTATTTAAATGAGTTGGCCTTTTCCCACATAAAAATCATTAAGTCCAATAACCGCACCACAACTGATTCTCAGTATATTTATAAATATATAAATGATTTGCATTTTTGTAGTTGGCAGATCATTTTGACTTGGTTATTTTGTAAGTAGCTTGCACGCTGGAAAAGTGTGGGCACCCCTGGTTTATGGTTAAGGGTTTAGGTTAGTTCGTTAGTGTTTAGGGGTTAGGGTTAAGGGTTAATAAATTAAAGGGGTTAAGGGTTAATTTGGAAACATGCCATGTCGACTTCCTTTGGGCTCGCGGTCGTAAGTCTGACAAAATGTCGGAAAATTGAGAAAATGTCCCAGTTTTCTTCATCCCCATGTCGTCGTTGTGTTCCGTTATGTTCGGCTCATCCGCGATTCCAGCCGTACCTCAGTTTTCATCATTTCCCCGCTGACGCACGACTCCGAGCGCACTGGGTACAATTAGTGTGAAGAGAAGAGACGAGGATGATTCCAAACGGCACATACATATGCAGTCAACGATCACATTCACTTCAGTGGGGGTTGATCGCAGTCGCTCGAGCTCAAAAGACTCGATCGCTGATGTCGTTTCTAATCCCATTTACTTACGAGTGAATTATATATTTTGAAAAACACGACTTTCAGTTTCTTTCCTTCACCGTCAGTAGTCGATTCTTCGATTCTTCTGGCGGCTCGAGCCTCTCGCTGCCGCTGGAGTCGACGGTCGAGTCTTTTGGGCTTTGGCCTGTGCAGTGGGAAATCAGCAGAGGGAAGTGTAAAGCTGTTTGGAAAGTTGTTTTCTAACGTTTCCAGACACTAATGAGTGAACCAGGCAGAGCGTTTGGTTTGTTAGACTCGTGGCTGTTGTCAGATGGGTTAAAGTGGAGTTAAGCTTAAGAACTTGCCCCCATCACTACACTAGTTTGTTGCCTTGACAGACTCAGATCTCCGCCGAGGAAACACTGATCTGTGCCGTTTTTTGGCTTCTGACAGAATTCCACCTCCTCTAGAGACAGACTTTAGCTTCGAACGTGCCGGGGTTCCCCTTCAGTGAAGTTAGTTTTAGTTTTGTATCATGTGTTTGTACATTTACAGAATCTTACAGTTAACATAAATGTTGAATTTGGCCCGGGAGAGATCGCTAGGTTGCCCAAACATGCATGGATGACTCTTAAAACGATGAGAGGACATCTTAATAACGCGGTAGATTGATTAAAAAAGTGGAGTTTGCATCATAGCGCCTCTTTAACTGAACACAGCCTCAGCCTCTCCATACTGTGCCCTACCAGTGGAGCTGATTATAATGGAGCGGCTCTGACCTTTAAATAGAACTCATTCTCGGTAATACAGAGAGCTGAGAGTCCACAGCACGAGTCGGAGCCGGAAGGAAAAAAAGGAAGAAAAAACGCTTCTGTATAACATCTCATTTAGGCTCAAAAGCAAAACCTGAATATCCCAACAAACAACAAAATAGCTCGAATTTATAAAGTCTTCTGGGTTTAAAACTGCTCCGTGTAGCTTTTCTGGTGTTCTGGGATGTTCCACAGTACGGCATTACAGCTAACCAAGCAGTCGACGCAGCCAGGTCACGTTACTGGTCAGATCTGTGGAGAGGCGAGCCCACTCTCACAAAGAATGCACGTCTTGTATTACGCCAAACGGACTCTTGTGAGGTTTAAGTCGCGTGATAATCTTGTTGTTGTGTTTTGGTTCATTCACACGTGTTTGAGTAACTCTTTATTATTTGTCCGTCTACATCTCCAAAGCTCTAAACGCTCTGTTCCACCTTGTGATGTCATGGAGTGGTAGTTTTCAAGTGAACAGCTCATTTTTTTGCCCTTAGTTCAGTAGAAATGGGCGATTCCAGATGGTTCTAGTGACGATTAAACGTGTCTGTCTCCATGGAAAATGTTGAGTTACACAGGCCCTACTGTAGCTTTAAAGATGCATTAAGTAACTTTTCTGGAGGTGGAGCGTCCGTCAAATGCTTTTCTCTGTGGAGACGTTACTGTCTCGTGCCTGAAATGTTTCACCGTTTCCCCGTTTACACGAGACCTTTAAATCCAATTAAAAATAAATTAATTCCGATTTTAAAAGACCATGTAAACACTTAATTCCTAATGTTTGGTCGGATTTAAGTTGATTCGGATTTAAACTTCTGGTTTGCAATTTAAAAAAAAAGAGTATTAAAATGATGATTTAAGGGACAAAAAAATTTGTGATTAATTTGTGATTAATCGCAAATTAACTATGACATTCATGAGATTAATCACGATTCAATATTTTTATCGATTGACAGCACTAGTTTGAACATTACAATACTTAACGTTACCGTCCCGACCATCACTACGACATCTATACCGCCACTACAACGAGCCTAGCAGTACTATTATTACCGTTATTAGGCCAATAAAATGTTAATACGATAATGTAATTCTCGAGCTGCTGTTTCATTACCAGCGTAAAGTGTCACACTGTGGAGGAAAACATTTGATGGAAAAGTTATGTCACCTCCGAGTACGTGAAATAAACCCGTCTGATCACACACACACGTCTCTGATCACACACACGTCTCTGATCACACACACGTCTCTGATCACACACACGTCTGATCACACACACACGTCTCTGATCACACACACGTCTCTGATCACACACACGTCTCTGATCACACACACACGTCTCTGATCACACACACGTCTCTGATCACACACACGTCTCTGATCACACACGCGTCTGATCACACACACGCCTCTGATCACACACACGTCTCTGTTCACACACACGTCTCTGATCACACACACACGTCTCTGATCACACACACGTCTCTGATCACACACACGTCTCTGATCACACACACGTCTCTGATCACACACACGTCTCTGATCACACACACACGTCTCTGATCACACACACGTCTCTGATCACACACACGTCTCTGATCACACACACGTCTGATCACACACACAACGCTCATAACACACACACGTCTCTGTGCACACACACGACTCTGATCACACACACGCCTCTGATCACACACACACGTCTCTGATCACACACACACGCCTCTGATCACACACACACGCCTCTGATCACACACACGCCTCTGATCACACACACGTCTCTGATCACACACACGTCTCTGATCACACACACGTCTCTGATCACACACACGTCTCTGATCACACACACGTCTCTGATCACACACACGTCTCTGATCACACACACACGTCTCTGATCACACACACGTCTCTGATCACACACACGTCTCTGATCACACACACACGTCTCTGATCACACACACACGTCTCTGATCACACACACGTCTCTGATCACACACACGTCTCTGATCACACACACGTCTCTGATCACACACACACGTCTCTGATCACACACACGTCTCTGATCACACACACGTCTCTGATCACACACACACGTCTCTGATCACACACACGTCTCTGATCACACACACACGTCTCTGATCACACACACACGTCTCTGATCACACACACGTCTCTGATCACACACACACCCCTCTGTTATCTCACACACACGTCTCTGATCACACACACAACTCTCTGATCACACACACGCCTCTGATCACACACACACGCCTCTGATCACACACACGCCTCTGATCACACACACGCCTCTGATCACACACACACGCCTCTGATCACACACACGCCTCTGATCACACACACGCCTCTGATCACACACACCCCTCAGATCACACACACACCCCTCTGATATCACACACACACCTCTGATCACACACACACACGTCTGATCACACACACACGCCTCTGATCACACACACGTCTCTGATCACACACACGCCTCTGATCACACACACACGCCTCTGATCACACACACGCCTCTGATCACACACACGCCTCTGATCACACACGCGTCTCTGATCACACACGTCTCTGATCACACACACACGTCTCTGATCACACACACGTCTCTGATCACACACACACGTCTCTGATCACACACACGTCTCTGATCACACACACACGTCTCTGATCACACACACGTCTCTGATCACACACACGTCTGATCACACACACGTCTCTGATCACACACACGTTTCTGATCACACACACGTCTCTGATCACACACACGTCTCTGATCACACACACACGTCTCTGATCACACACACGTCTCTGATCACACACACGTCTCTGATCACACACACGACTCTGATCACACACACGACTCTGATAACACACACGACTCTGATCACACACACGTCTCTGATCACACACACACGTCTCTGATCACACACACGTCTCTGATCACACACACACGTCTCTGATCACACACACGTCTCTGATCACACACACACGTCTCTGATCACACACACGTCTCTGATCACACACACACGTCTCTGATCACACACACACGTCTCTGATCACACACACACGTCTCTGATCACACACACGTCTCTGATCACACACACACGTCTCTGATCACACACACACGTCTCTGATCACACACACGTCTCTGATCACACACACGTCTCTGATCACACACACACGTCTCTGATCACACACACGTCTCTGATCACACACACGTCTCTGATCACACACACGTCTCTGATCACACACACACGTCTCTGATCACACACACACGTCTCTGATCACACACACGTCTCTGATCACACACACGTCTCTGATCACACACACACGTCTCTGATCACACACACCCCTCTGATATCACACACACGTCTCTGATCACACACACGTCTCTGATCACACACACACGTCTCTGATCACACACACGTCTCTGATCACACACACACGTCTCTGATCACACACACGACTCTCATCACACACACGACTCTGAACTCGCACACACGACTCTGCTCACACACACGTCTCTGATCACACACACGTCTCTGATCACACACACACGTCTCTGATCACACACACTCGTCTGATCACACACACACGTCTCTGATCACACACACGTCTCTGATCACACACACGTCTCTGATCACACACACACGTCTCTGATCACACACACGTCTCTGATCACACACACACGTCTCTGATCACACACACACGTCTCTGATCACACACACGTCTCTGATCACACACACACGTCTCTGATCACACACACGTCTCTGATCACACACACGTCTGATCACACACACGTCTGATCACACACACACGTCTCTGATCACACACACGTCTCTGATCACACACACACGTCTCTGATCACACACACACGTCTCTGATCACACACACGTCTCTGATCACACACACGTCTCTGATCACACACACGTCTCTGATCACACACACACGTCTCTGATCACACACACACGTCTCTGATCACACACACGTCTCTGATCACACACACGTCTCTGATCACACACACGTCTCTGATCACACACACACGTCTCTGATCACACACACACGTCTCTGATCACACACACGTCTCTGATCACACACACGTCTCTGATCACACACACACGTCTCTGATCACACACACGTCTCTGATCACACACACGTCTCTGATCACACACACACGTCTCTGATCACACACACGTCTCTGATCACACACACACGTCTCTGATCACACACACGTCTCTGATCACACACACGTCTCTGATCACACACACACGTCTCTGATCACACACACACGTCTCTGATCACACACACGTCTCTGATCACACACACACGTCTCTGATCACACACACACGTCTCTGATCACACACACGTCTCTGATCACACACACGTCTCTGATCACACACACACGTCTCTGATCACACACACGTCTCTGATCACACACACGTCTCTGATCACACACACACGTCTCTGATCACACACACACGTCTCTGATCACACACACGTCTCTGATCACACACACGTCTCTGATCACACACACGTCTCTGATCACACACACACGTCTCTGATCACACACACGTCTCTGATCACACACACGTCTCTGATCACACACACACGTCTCTGATCACACACACACGTCTCTGATCACACACACACGTCTCTGATCACACACACACGTCTCTGATCACACACACACGTCTCTGATCACACACACACGTCTCTGATCACACACACGTCTCTGATCACACACACACGTCTCTGATCACACACACGTCTCTGATCACACACACACGTCTCTGATCACACACACGTCTCTGATCACACACACGTCTCTGATCACACACACACGTCTCTGATCACACACACGTCTCTGATCACACACACACGTCTCTGATCACACACACGTCTCTGATCACACACACGTCTGATCACACACACGTCTGATCACACACACACGTCTCTGATCACACACACGTCTCTGATCACACACACGTCTCTGATCACACACACACGTCTCTGATCACACACACACGTCTCTGATCACACACACGTCTCTGATCACACACACACGTCTCTGATCACACACACACGTCTCTGATCACACACACGTCTCTGATCACACACACGTCTCTGATCACACACACGTCTCTGATCACACACACACGTCTCTGATCACACACACGTCTCTGATCACACACACACGTCTGATCACACACACGTCTCTGATCACACACGTCTCTGATCACACACTCCTCTGTTCACACACACCCCTCTGATCACACACACGTCTCTGATCACACACACACGTCTCTGATCACACACACACGTCTCTGATCACACACACACGTCTCTGATCACACACACGTCTCTGATCACACACACGTCTCTGATCACACACACACGTCTCTGATCACACACACACGTCTCTGATCACACACACACGTCTCTGATCACACACACACGTCTCTGATCACACACACACGTCTCTGATCACACACACGTCTCTGATCACACACACGTCTCTGATCACACACACGTCTCTGATCACACACACGTCTCTGATCACACACACACGTCTCTGATCACACACACACGTCTCTGATCACACACACACGTCTCTGATCACACACACGTCTCTGATCACACACACGTCTCTGATCACACACACACGTCTCTGATCACACACACGTCTCTGATCACACACACAACTCTGTTAACACACACACGTCTCTGATCACACACACGCCTCTGTTATCACACACACGTCTCTGATGACACACACGTCTCTGATCACACACACGTCTCTGATCACACACACACGTCTCTGATCACACACACACGTCTCTGATCACACACACACGTCTCTGATCACACACACAACTCTCATAACACACACAACTCTGATCACACACACGTCTCTGATAACACACACGTCTCTGATCACACACACGCCTCTGATCACACACACGCCTCTGATCTCACACACTCGCCTCATATCACACACACGTCTCTGATCACACACACACGTCTCTGATCACACACACGTCTCTGATCACACACACGTCTGATCACACACACGTCTCTGATCACACACACACGTCTCTGATCACACACACGTCTCTGATCACACACACACGTCTCTGATCACACACACGTCTCTGATCACACACACACGTCTCTGATCACACACACGTCTCTGATCACACACACGTCTCTGATCACACACACGTCTCTGATCACACACACGTCTCTGATCACACACACACGTCTCTGATCACACACACACGTCTCTGATCACACACACGTCTCTGATCACACACACGTCTCTGATCACACACACACGTCTCTGATCACACACACGTCTCTGATCACACACACGTCTCTGATCACACACACGTCTCTGATCACACACACACGTCTCTGATCACACACACGTCTCTGATCACACACACGTCTCTGATCACACACACACGTCTCTGATCACACACACACGTCTCTGATCACACACACGTCTCTGATCACACACACACGTCTCTGATCACACACACACGTCTCTGATCACACACACGTCTCTGATCACACACACACGTCTGATCACACACACGTCTCTGATCACACACACGTCTCTGATCACACACACGTCTCTGATCACACACACACGTCTCTGATCACACACACACGTCTCTGATCACACACACGTCTCTGATCACACACACGTCTCTGATCACACACACGTCTCTGATCACACACACGTCTCTGATCACACACACACGTCTCTGATCACACACACGTCTCTGATCACACACACACGTCTCTGATCACACACACGTCTCTGATCACACACGTCTCTGATCACACACACGTCTCTGATCACACACACACGTCTCTGATCACACACACACGTCTCTGATCACACACACACGACTCTGATCACACACACACGCGTCTGATCACACACACACGCCTCTGATCACACACACGCCTCTGATCACACACACGCCTCTGATCACACACACACGCATCTGATCACACACACCCGACTCTGATCACACACACGTCTCTGATCACACACACGTCTCTGATCACACACACGTCTCTGATCACACACACACGTCTCTGATCACACACACGTCTCTGATCACACACACGTCTCTGATCACACACACACGTCTCTGATCACACACACGTCTCTGATCACACACGTCTCTGATCACACACACGTCTCTGATCACACACACACGTCTCTGATCACACACACGACTCTGATCACACACACGTCTCTGATCACACACACGTCTCTGATCACACACACACGTCTCTGATCACACACACACGTCTCTGATCACACACGTCTCTGATCACACACACACGTCTCTGATCACACACACACGTCTCTGATCACACACACGTCTCTGATCACACACACACGTCTCTGATCACACACGTCTCTGATCACACACACACGTCTCTGATCACACACACACGTCTCTGATCACACACACACGTCTCTGATCACACACACACGTCTCTGATCACACACACGTCTCTGATCACACACACACGTCTCTGATCACACACACACGTCTCTGATCACACACACGTCTCTGATCACACACACGTCTCTGATCACACACACGTCTCTGATCACACACACACACGTCTCTGATCACACACACGTCTCTGATCACACACACGTCTCTGATCACACACACACACGTCTGATCACACACACGTCTCTGATCACACACACGTCTCTGATCACACACACACGTCTCTGATCACACACACGTCTCTGATCACACACACGTCTCTGATCACACACACACGTCTCTGATCACACACACGTCTCTGATCACACACACACGTCTCTGATCACACACACACCTGTCTTATCACACACACGTCTCTTATCACACACACTTCTCTGATCACACACACGTCTCTGATCACACACACGTCTCTGATCACACACACGTCTCTGATCACACACACACGTCTCTGATCACACACACGTCTCTGATCACACACACGTCTCTGATCACACTGTCCTCTCTGATCACACACACGTCTCTGATCACACACACGTCTCTGATCACACACACGTCTCTGATCACACACACGTCTCTGATCACACACACACGTCTCTGATCACACACACACGTCTCTGATCACACACACGTCTCTGATCACACACACGTCTCTGATCACACACACGTCTCTGATCACACACACACGTCTCTGATCACACACACACGTCTCTGATCACACACACGTCTCTGATCACACACACACGTCTGATCACACACACGTCTCTGATCACACACGTCTCTGATAACACACACACGTCTCTGATCACACACACGTCTCTGATCACACACACGTCTCTGATCACACACACACGTCTCTGATCACACACACGTCTCTGTTCACACACTATAGTCTTTGATCACACACGTCTCTGATCACACACACACGTCTCTGATCACACACACGTCTCTGATCACACACACCAGTCTGATCACACACACGTCTCTGATCACACACACGTCTCTGATCACACACACGTCTCTGATCACACACACACGTCTCTGATCACACACACACGTCTCTGATCACACACACACGTCTCTGATCACACACACGTCTCTGATCACACACACGTCTCTGATCACACACACGTCTCTGATCACACACACGTCTCTGATCACACACACACGTCTCTGATCACACACACGCCTCTGATCACACACACACGCCTCTGATCACACACACACGTCTCTGATCACACACACGCCTCTGATCACACACACGCCTCTGATCACACACACGCCTCTGATCACACACACACGCCTCTGATCACACACACGCCTCTGATCACACACACGCCTCTGATCACACACACGCCTCTGATCACACACACGCCTCTGATCACACACACACGTCTCTGATCACACACACATCTCTGATCACACACACGTCTCTGATCACACACACACGTCTCTGATCACACACACGTCTCTGATCACACACACACGTCTGATCACACACACACGTCTCTGATCACACACACGTCTCTGATCACACACACACGTCTCTGATCACACACACGTCTCTGATCACACACACACGTCTCTGATCACACACACGTCTCTGATCACACACACACGTCTCTGATCACACACACGCGTCTCTGCACACACACTCCTCTCTGATCACACACACGTCTCTGATCACACACACGTCTGATCACACACACGTCTCTGATCACACACACGTCTCTGATCACACACACACGTCTCTGATCACACACACACGTCTCTGATCACACACACGTCTCTGATCACACACACGTCTCTGATCACACACACGTCTCTGATCACACACACGTCTCTGATCACACACACGTCTCTGATCACACACACGTCTCTGATCACACACACGTCTCTGATCACACACACGTCTCTGATCACACACACGTCTCTGATCACACACACGTCTCTGATCACACACACACGTCTCTGATCACACACACACGTCTCTGATCACACACACGTCTCTGATCACACACACGTCTCTGATCACACACACACGTCTCTGATCACACACACGTCTCTGATCACACACACGTCTCTGATCACACACACACGTCTCTGATCACACACACGTCTCTGATCACACACACGTCTCTGATCACACACACGTCTCATAGCACACACACGACTCTGATCTCACACACGCCTCTGATCACACACACTCGTCTGATCACACACACGTCTCTGATCACACACACACGTCTCTGATCACACACACACGTCTCTGATCACACACACACGTCTCTGATCACACACACACGTCTCTGATCACACACACGTCTCTGATCACACACACACGTCTCTGATCACACACACGTCTCTGATCACACACACACGTCTCTGATCACACACACACGTCTCTGATCACACACACGTCTCTGATCACACACACGTCTCTGATCACACACACACGTCTCTGATCACACACACGTCTCTGATCACACACACACGTCTCTGATCACACACACGTCTCTGATCACACACACACGTCTCTGATCACACACACACGTCTCTGATCACACACACACGTCTCTGATCACACACACACGTCTCTGATCACACACACGTCTCTGATCACACACACACGTCTCTGATCACACACACGTCTCTGATCACACACACACGTCTCTGATCACACACACGTCTCTGATCACACACACGTCTCTGATCACACACACGTCTCTGATCACACACACACGTCTCTGATCACACACACGTCTCTGATCACACACACGTCTCTGATCACACACACGTCTCTGATCACACACACACGTCTCTGATCACACACACACGTCTCTGATCACACACACACGTCTCTGATCACACACACACGTCTCTGATCACACACACACGTCTCTGATCACACACACGTCTGATCACACACACGTCTCTGATCACACACACGTCTCTGATCACACACACACGTCTCTGATCACACACGGCTCTGATCACACACACACGTCTCTGATCACACACACGTCTCTGATCACACACACGTCTCTGATCACACACACACGTCTCTGATCACACACACGTCTCTGATCACACACACACGACTCTGATCACACACACACACTTCTCAGATCACACACACAAGTCTCTGAACACACACACGTCTCTGATCACACACGACTCTGATCACACACACGTCTCTGATCACACACACACTTCTCTGATCACACACACACGTCTCTGATCACACACACACGTCTCTGATCACACACACGTCTCTGATCACACACACGTCTCTGATCACACACACGTCTCTGATCACACACACGTCTCTGATCACACACACACGTCTCTGATCACACACGTCTCTGATCACACACACGTCTCTGATCACACACACGTCTCTGATCACACACACGTCTCTGATCACACACACACGTCTCTGATCACACACACGTCTCTGATCACACACACGTCTGATCACACACACGTCTCTGATCACACACACGTCTCTGATCACACACACACGTCTCTGATCACACACACACGTCTCTGATCACACACACGTCTCTGATCACACACACACGTCTCTGATCACACACACGTCTCTGATCACACACACACGTCTCTGATCACACACACACGTCTCTGATCACACACACACGTCTCTGATCACACACACGTCTCTGATCACACACACACGTCTCTGATCACACACACACGTCTCTGATCACACACACGTCTCTGATCACACACACACGTCTCTGATCACACACACGTCTCTGATCACACACACGTCTCTGATCACACACACGTCTCTGATCACACACACGTCTCTGATCACACACACACGTCTCTGATCACACACACGTCTCTGATCACACACACACGTCTCTGATCACACACACGTCTCTGATCACACACACGTCTCTGATCACACACACGTCTCTGATCACACACACACGTCTCTGATCACACACACACGTCTCTGATCACACACGTCTCTGATCACACACACACGTCTCTGATCACACACACGTCTCTGATCACACACACGTCTCTGATCACACACACGTCTCTGATCACACACACGTCTCTGATCACACACACGTCTCTGATCACACACACGTCTCTGATCACACACACACGTCTCTGATCACACACACGTCTCTGATCACACACACGTCTCTGATCACACACACGTCTCTGATCACACACACACGTCTCTGATCACACACACGTCTCTGATCACACACACGTCTCTGATCACACACACACGTCTCTGATCACACACACACGTCTCTGATCACACACACGTCTCTGATCACACACACACGTCTCTGATCACACACACACGTCTCTGATCACACACACACGTCTCTGATCACACACACACGTCTCTGATCACACACACGTCTCTGATCACACACACGTCTCTGATCACACACACGTCTCTGATCACACACACACGTCTCTGATCACACACACGTCTCTGATCACACACACGTCTCTGATCACACACACGTCTCTGATCACACACACGTCTCTGATCACACACACACGTCTCTGATCACACACACACGTCTCTGATCACACACACACGTCTCTGATCACACACACGTCTCTGATCACACACACACGTCTCTGATCACACACACGTCTCTGATCACACACACGTCTCTGATCACACACACACGTCTCTGATCACACACACGTCTCTGATCACACACACGTCTCTGATCACACACACACGTCTCTGATCACACACACACGTCTCTGATCACACACACGTCTCTGATCACACACACACGTCTCTGATCACACACACACGTCTCTGATCACACACACGTCTCTGATCACACACACGTCTCTGATCACACACACGTCTCTGATCACACACCCACGTCTCTGAACACACACACGTCTCTGATCACACACACACGTCTCTGATCACACACACACGTCTCTGATCACACACACACGTCTCTGATCACACACACGTCTCTGATCACACACACGTCTCTGATCACACACACGTCTCTGATCACACACACACGTCTCTGATCACACACACGTCTCTGATCACACACCGTCTCTGATCACACACACACGTCTCTGATCACACACACGTCTCTGATCACACACACGTCTCTGATCACACACACGTTTCTTATCACACACACGTCTCTGATCACACACACGTCTCTGATCACACACACGTCTCTGATCACACACACGTCTGATCACACACACGTCTGATCACACACACACGTCTCTGATCACACACCATCGTCTCTGATCACACACACGTCTCTTATCACACACGTCTCTGATCACACACACACGTCTCTGATCACACACACACGTCTCTGATCACACACACCTCTCTGATCACACACACACGTCTCTGATCACACACACGTCTCTGATCACACACACACGTCTCTGATCACACACGTCTCTGATCACACACACGTCTCTGATCACACACACGTCTGATAACACACACATCTCTGATCACACACACACGTCTCTGATCACACACACGTCTCTGATCACACACACGTCTCTGATCACACACACGTCTCTGATCACACACACGTCTCTGATCACACACACACGTCTCTGATCACACACACACGTCTCTGATCACACACACACGTCTCTGATCACACACACCCCCGTCTCTTATCACACACACGTCTCTGATCACACACACACGTCTCTGATCACACACACGTCTCTGATCACACACACACGTCTCTGATCACACACACGTCTCTGATCACACACACGTCTCTGATCACACACACGTCTCTGATCACACACACGTCTCTGATCACACACACGTCTCTGATCACACACACGTCTCTGATCACACACACACGTCTCTGATCACACACACGTCTCTGATCACACACACACGTCTCTGATCACACACACACGTCTCTGATCACACACACGTCTCTGATCACACACACGTCTCTGATCACACACACGTCTCTGATCACACACACGTCTCTGATCACACACACGTCTCTGATCACACACACGTCTCTGATCACACACACACGTCTCTGATCACACACACACGTCTCTGATCACACACACCTCTCTTACAACACACACACGTCTCTGATCACACACACACGTCTCTGATCACACACACACGTCTCTGATCACACACACGTCTCTGATCACACACACACGTCTCTGATCACACACACACGTCTCTGATCACACACACGTCTCTGATCACACACACACGTCTCTGATCACACACACACGTCTCTGATCACACACACGTCTCTGATCACACACACACGTCTCTGATCACACACACACGTCTCTGATCACTCACCGTCTCTGATCACACACACGTCTGATCACACACACGTCTCTGATCACACACACGTCTCTGATCACACACACACGTCTCTGATCACACACACAACTCTCTGCACACACACACGTCTCTGATCACACACACGTCTCTGATCACACACACACGTCTCTGATCACACACACACGTCTCTGATCACACACACGTCTCTGATCACACACACGTCTCTGATCACACACACGTCTCTGATCACACACACACGTCTCTGATCACACACACACGTCTCTGATCACACACACACGTCTCTGATCACACACACACGTCTCTGATCACACACACACGTCTCTGATCACACACACACGTCTCTGATCACACACACACGTCTCTGATCACACACACGTCTCTGATCACACACACACGTCTCTGATCACACACACACGTCTCTGATCACACACACACGTCTCTGATCACACACACGTCTCTGATCACACACACACGTCTCTGATCACACACACACGTCTCTGATCACACACACGTCTCTGATCACACACACACGTCTCTGATCACACACACACGTCTCTGATCACACACACACGTCTCTGATCACACACACACGTCTCTGATCACACACACCCCTCTCTGATCACACACACGTCTCTGATCACACACACGTCTCTGATCACACACACACGTCTCTGATCACACACACACGTCTCTGATCACACACACACGTCTCTGATCACACACACGTCTCTGATCACACACACGTCTCTGATCACACACACGTCTCTGATCACACACACGTCTCTGATCACACACACGTCTCTGATCACACACACACGTCTCTGATCACACACACACGTCTCTGATCACACACACACGTCTCTGATCACACACACACGTCTCTGATCACACACACGTCTCTGATCACACACACGTCTCTGATCACACACACACGTCTCTGATCACACACACGTCTCTGATCACACACACGTCTCTGATCACACACACGTCTCTGATCACACACACGTCTCTGATCACACACACACGTCTCTGATCACACACACACGTCTCTGATCACACACACGTCTCTGATCACACACACACGTCTCTGATCACACACTTGTCTGATATCACACACACGTCTCTGATCACACACACGTCTCTGATCACACACACACGTCTCTGATCACACACACACGTCTCTGATCACACACACGTCTCTGATCACACACACGTCTCTGATCACACACCAGTTTCTGTTCACACACACGTCTCTGATCACACACACGTCTCTGATCACACACACGTCTCTGATCACACACACGTCTCTGATCACACACACACGTCTCTGATCACACACACACGTCTCTGATCACACACACGTCTCTGATCACACACACGTCTCTGATCACACACACACGTCTCTGATCACACACACGTCTCTGATCACACACACGTCTCTGATCACACACACGTCTCTGATCACACACACGTCTCTGATCACACACACGTCTCTGATCACACACACACGTCTCTGATCACACACACACGTCTCTGATCACACACACACGTCTCTGATCACACACACACGTCTCTGATCACACACACGTCTCTGATCACACACACACGTCTCTGATCACACACACGTCTCTGATCACACACACGTCTCTGATCACACACACGTCTCTGATCACACACACACGTCTCTGATCACACACACACGTCTCTGATCACACACACGTCTCTGATCACACACACACGTCTCTGATCACACACACGTCTCTGATCACACACACGTCTCTGATCACACACACGTCTCTGATCACACACACACGTCTCTGATCACACACACACGTCTCTGATCACACACACGTCTCTGATCACACACACGTCTCTGATCACACACACGTCTCTGATCACACACACACGTCTCTGATCACACACACACGTCTCTGATCACACACACACGTCTCTGATCACACACACGTCTCTGATCACACACACGTCTCTGATCACACACACGTCTCTGATCACACACACACGTCTCTGATCACACACACACGTCTCTGATCACACACACGTCTCTGATCACACACACACGTCTCTGATCACACACACACGTCTCTGATCACACACACACGTCTCTGATCACACACACGTCTCTGATCACACACACGTCTCTGATCACACACACGCCACTGATCACACACACGTCTCTGATCACACACACGTCTCTGATCACACACACACGTCTCTGATCACACACACACGTCTCTGATCACACACACACGTCTCTGATCACACACACACGTCTCTGATCACACACACACGTCTCTGATCACACACACGTCTCTGATCACACACACACACGTCTCTGATCACACACACGTCTCTGATCACACACACGTCTCTGATCACACACACGTCTCTGATCACACACACACGTCTCTGATCACACACACGTCTCTGATCACACACACACGTCTCTGATCACACACACGTCTCTGATCACACACACACGTCTCTGATCACACACACACGTCTCTGATCACACACACACGTCTCTGATCACACACACGTCTCTGATCACACACACACGTCTCTGATCACACACACGTCTCTGATCACACACACGTCTCTGATCACACACACACGTCTCTGATCACACACACGTCTCTGATCACACACACGTCTCTGATCACACACACACGTCTCTGATCACACACACGTCTCTGATCACACACACGTCTCTGATCACACACACACGTCTCTGATCACACACACACGTCTCTGATCACACACACACGTTCCCATCTGTCTCTGTTGTGTTTGTGCGGCGAGTCTCTTGTTCTTCAGTAGTTTCCTGGTGCTGACAGTGAAATCACTGATGTCCATCTGTTGTGTGATTTAACACCTTAAACATCTGGATCTGCTCTAATCTATCGGGACACTTTTGTCTCATTAATATTCACAATGCACACAGGCTGATCTGCAAACAGTCTTTGTTTGCACATGTGTTTTTCCCCATTGTGGGACAAATAAAGGATATCTTATCTTATCTTTTATAGGGAAGCCGGAGGGTCACAACAAATGCAAATGCCGCAAAACAACAAAAAAGCCACAACGGAAATGGGTAAAGTTGAAGAAGAAAAGTGAAAAGTAAAGGAACGGAGACGTGAACGAAGCTGCAAACGTGAGTAAAAGTAATTTATTCTTTTGTGGCCTGTAGGGGTGTAAGAAAAAATCGATTCAGCCATGTATCGCGATACGTCATCACACGATTCTCATATCGATTCAAAATGCATCCGAATTTATTTTTTAAATCATATTTTCCACGAGAAATTCATTGCAGTGCGTAGTATTGCACTTAAATGCCACTCGTTGGCAGTGAACTGCACTCGGCCTTGTTAAACTCACCACTGGAGACCATCCTGCTCTCGAGAGTCATACCGCCGGAGCCTTTACTTTAGACATCTCGCGGTACTTGACGCACAGCGCAGCACTCTGATCATTCTGAGCAGCAGACGAAGACAAAGATTTGCGAGAGGCTCCTGGCATGTACAAGGTGGATATTTGGAAGCACTTTGGCTTTTATAACAAAGATGGAACAGTGGAGTATGACAAGAGCCCTGCGGTGTGCAAAACACGCCAAGCAAAAATAAAATTTTGCGGAAACACTACTAATCTTCAGGCCCATGTGTCAAGACACCGTGATGAACTGGAGGAAAACAACAAAACCATTGGCCAATGTATGAAAGCCCCACAGGAGAACACACCGCAGCTGTGCTCCGTGAGGCTGTGAATGGGGTTTGAACATTAAAAGTCCTGTCGTCATCTCAGATAATGAAACATGCGGCGCGGCGTTTTATTTTGCACAGTGGTTACTGGTTATATTGTATTTGCCAAGTTGAATTTCATTTGAAATTTGTGAGAAAAATGTTAAGTTGTTGCACAGCCTTATTGTGGGGCTTGGACTTTTTTAACTTCTTAGGTTCCTTTTTTATTTTGATCTTTCAGTGCATTAAGAAGCAATGCAGATTGCAGCCCTCGTGGTCAGGATTGATGTCGCTGTCTGACCGTCCTATATAATTTCCCACTTGAGAAAGAAAAACGGTTTTATTTCATGTACTTTCATGTATTTCGGTTTATTTCATGTCCTCAAAGGTGCGCTAACTTTTCCAGCTGAGGTTCTATCAAAGGCTTTTCTTCAGTGTGACATTGAACAGCTTTACTTTTTACTTTTATTCAGTCACAGGTGGTTTTATAGCTCAAAAATACCTGTCATACTTGTACTGAAAGTGCCGTATCACAAGGGAGTTCGTTTAAAAAGACTTACAGAAAAAAGACGACAAACTCAGGAGGTGCAGAAACAGACGATGCTACTATAGAGTCTGAGTTTACAGTGAGCACTTAGTAACAGGTAAGGATTGTGTCATTTATTAATTGATATTTTCAATGGGTTTTTTGGACAATTATTTAGAAAGAAAAGCGTCGTGACTGCTGTAAACTGTTGCATTATAGGTCTGAACTTGTGGCGCTGATTTTCTTATCTTACTGCTGTAATTTGGCATTTTCTACATTTTTAATCATTATCTTTGGTTCTCCTGGTGCAGCCTCCTCAAGGTTTTTAAAGTCTTTCATTTGGCTCAGTGTAACACGACGTCTGCAGAACCAGATCATTTATTAAATCCATCGCACTGATCCGGTGTTACTGCTTTGTCCATGTTAAACGCACACGTCTCTGACCATCTGCTCGTCTCCTTGGAGATCGCAGCAGCGCTCGGCTCGGCCTCTTCGACAGAATTCCAGCATAAAACGTGCAGATGTAACGATATCCAAGTGTCACGTTACGTTGTCGTCACGGTCTGAATCTCGCAGTACGAAATTTATTGCGATATCGTGGGAAAGTTCACGATATTACGATATTCTACATAATAACAAGACATTCTAAAATCCTTTGACCAGTTATTTGGTACAATATTTATTATCATTAGGGATGGAACGAAATCCAATCCTCTCTGTTCGATATTTTCATCATAAACGTCTCACTGGACCAGATTTATTACAATATAAAACTGTGAATCTGCTCCTTTTTCCTCTAAAAATGCTTCACAGACTTAATCCAAAGAATGAAGATGTAAAAGTGCTTAGAACAGTTATTTCTTCATGTCGTCTGCACTGAAACGGAGCAAAGGATCATGGTCTATGTAGTTCCCTCTGGTTTTTTTAAGCTATTTCTGCATCAGAACTGTTCATTTAAGCAAAGAGACTTGGGATTCGATATATTGTGACGCTCCACGATGTTACTGTGAGACCTTTGACGATACGATATCATGATATGTCGGTTACTGTGACTTCCCGAGTGTATTGTGTCACTTTTCTGGTGGTGTCTGCTTGTTTCCATGGAGATGTCTGCCTGGAATGTTCCACAGTGTGACATTAAACAGCTCTACTTTACGTTTATTCAATCACAGGTGGTTTTATAGCTCAAAAACACCTAGAAAAACAGGCGTTCGGACACAGATCTGACCTGTACCTCGGTCTGGTTTGGTTTCCGTGAAGATAGAAAGGTTTAAAGCCACACTGGGGAACTTTCCAGATGAATAAATTGATGGATCTTCCACCGGAAACGTTACACAATGCAGCTTTTCTGTAATGTTTTGGATTTATTGACGGATAAACACGGATATTTCCTTCTCGCTTTTGAATCAACAAGTGTTCGTTTTTCTTCAGTTTTTATGAGACTTTAAGCAGAACCACAGCTGCCGAACTTCTTTTACGTAAAATTCCTCAACTGTTCAAAGCAAAACTAAAGTAATTTCCTCAGAACTGGGAGAAACCCTGATTACACCTCATTTAAATTGATGTTTTAAGTGGAAGTGGCTTTGAAGTTTGTGTTTGTGACAGCGAGTTGTGAAAAGACTCGTTGAAGCGCAGTGTAATCCGATTTCTCTTGTTGTTCAAGTGAAAACAAAGAGACGCAGGCGACGTTTAGCTTGTGTTTTATTAAATGGTTGAATGGGTTTTTAGGCGCCTTTAATTAAAACTTAAATTGGGAGCTCAAAAAGTGGAAAATCATTAGAATTGCCTTTTCTTCGTGTCTTCGAGCAGTAAATATTCTAGTGTTTCATAATAAAAGACAGAGTTAAAGACGAGATATTTGACTTTTATGGGGTATTAACACATATTTAGATCACTGTGTTCATTTTTTATCACAACACAACCAGTTTTGTACAGTTTTGTATCGTGTTTTTGTGAATTTTTATGGAGAATTGTTACTCAAACGTGCACGGATGACTCTAAAACCTCTTCGGGCGGGTTTTCGATGAGGGAACAGTGTTAGAACGTGGGAGAAAGCGCCAAAAAGTCCTCTTGAAAATGAAATGAAATGCGAAGTATGAGTTTGTGGTTGCTGATAGTGAGTTTTCATTTCCTTCAGTCTGCAAAAAGTTTTGTTTGCGCGATTCTGGTTCTTAAGATATTCAGTTTTATTTTCGATGACATCCTCCAGCCCCTGAATGTTGAATCGCCTCACAACAGGCAGAAAATTATACCAAACGTTTGTATTTTGTTTGTGCTGTTTCGTGCTGTGGCAGTTTTCATTTGTGTGAGTTTATTTCTAAAATTATTACGTTTATTTTTTTGGCAGGGGCTTTAGCAAAACGCCGCAAAACTAGTGAAGAGAAACGCTCTGAGGCTGTGGAAAAGTCTATCAGTCTGTATTAAACTTGAGTGAGTAAATGAGAAAGAAAAACTGTCAAAAACCACCGTTTACAGCTCTATAAATTTGAGTTTGCAGAACAGGAAAATGAAGTTAAATGAATGAAAACGCGTTTGATTAGACCTTGTGTGAACGTTCAGCCTGTGCTTCAATGTCGACAGATGCTTTAGTAACGAGGAGTCTTTTGAAAGTGACTAAAGCTATCATTTATTATTACCATTAGTGTTTATGAAAAAATGTCATGCTATTAATGCGAAAACTCAAAACTATTTTAGCTACGTTAGAGATGAATGCTCTGTGAGTGATTGAACTCGTTTTTTCATAAGCTGTGGCCTCGGCTGTGAGAAAAACAACAGGATCCGGCTGTAAACAGGAAGCAAAACAATTTATACGAAACTGAGAATGCACGAGCACACGACGACTTCACAACACGAGAAAAATGCAAAACAACGTCTTGCACCCACCCTCTGTCGCTGTCTGTGGTCCTTGTCGGTGGTTTTTCAAGATTCAACAAATAAACATAATCTTGAATCTTGAAAAACCACCGACAAGGACCACGCACAGCGACGGAAGCCCCGCACGACCCACATCCACAAACCCACAGAGGAGCCTCTACGAACTCAGGAAGAAGAAATCACAGCCAAAACCTGGAAAATTCTTCTGTAGTGCCCGGTGACCTTAAGGCAGGGGTCGGCAACCCCGGCAACTCTTTCATCCTTCTGTTCTGGCTCCTGTGACTTTGGAAAATAATGAGTATTTAATTACAGTGTATTTTTATTTTAGTTAATTCCAAGTTAGTTAGTTTTGAAATGTAATTCTAAATTTGTAGATAATGGTAATCTTGTAACATTCAAATAAAACGTCTTTAGAGCCAACGGATGGAAAACGCGGAATCATGAGCGTGAAGCGGAATCGTCAGCCTGAAACGGAACAAAAATCAACCTGAATTCTTTAAAATATTAGAAAAAACAACTAATTAAAACTGATAATCATCTGTAGCAGACATCTTTTGGTACACGTATAGATGGGTACGCTGCATGAACCCGTATCATCCTGTAAGGGGCGGTCGCGCGTGAATCGTGTCTTCCTCCTGTGCCTCTAAACCAGAACTAACACCGGGACCATTTTGTTGTATTTTCATTGATTTCATAAATGCAACACACTATAGTCTTTTATACAGAGCAGACAGGGGGAAAAATCACATGCAGTGTGATCCTCATTTTAAGGTTTTGTGGCTCCGCGGGTGTTTTTTTTTTCTGTGGGAGACGCTCCAAACGGCTCTTTGAGTGTTTAAGGTGCCGACTCCTGCCTTGAGCCGGGTGATTTTATGTTCCGTAAACCTTTAACTCCCTCCCTTTTTACTCCCTCTGTCGCATCAAACACCCGAACGAGGCAATTACATCCAAACTCCAGACATTAGCATCCACTTAAGCAGCGGCTCGATCAACAGCTCCGAGCTCGTGATTATGCCTCATTTACATGGACGGCCCTAAGTGGAAGCTCCAAACTGTTTGGTCATAATGAATCTGAGGTTTGTGAGTTGTGAAAAGACTCGTTTAATCTGATTTCTCTCTCAAGTCAAAACAAAGAGACGCAGCGACTTTTAGCTCGTGTTTTATTAAATGCTTGAATGGGTTTTTATGCGTCTTTAATTAAAACTTAAATCGTGAGTGCAAAACTGTAGAAAATCATTAGAATTCTCTGCTCCTCATGTTTTATCGGTTAGTATAAATATTCTAGTGTTTAATGATAAAAGACAGAGTTAAGGACGAGGTATTTGACTTTTATGGGGTAATAACGGCTGAAACATCACATATTTAGATAACCGTGTTCCTTTTATTGCCTTTGCTCTCCGTGCTAAGTCGCTCCCCCTTCAGAATGCAACTCAAGGTTACTTAGTGTAACCCTGGTTCTTTGATAACAGAGTGAGGTGTTTGACTTTGGTGAAGAACGAAGATGAAAACGAAGAAGAATGAAGGAGAATACACGTGTTATCATCGAATAAAGAGACTTGAATATGTGTGTCATATATGAGCGGACATAGCTAACCCGTTAGCCGCCGCTACGTGCCAAACAGGAAGTGCTCCAGGAGAATCTTCCAGCTCCTTCTCTCCCTTTTTCCCATTGACTCACACTGAGATCTTATCCTGATTTTTTTTATTTCTCCATTTTGTTCCTAAATCAAGATATGAACAAAATAACGGACCAATCAGATGCCTTCATTCCCGAGGTCGCTGCCGAGCGTTAGCGACAGGTTTGATTGACAGCTAGTGCGTTTCATTGCTAAGGTTGAACTCCATTACACCCCTTACCCCTACCCTTCCAGTTTTTTGAAGGTGTTAAGTGAGTCTGAGTTTCTGATGTGAAGGTGGAGAGAGTTCCAGAGGGTGGGGGCAGCAAAGGAAGTGTCATGTTATTTCTGACTTGAGTGATCGGTTGATGCTGGAAATAAAGCTGTGAACGAATCGTGAGCGTCGGTGCTGCACAGTTGTTATTTGGATATTGTAACCCAAGTAATTGAAAGCAAAATCATTGGTTTAACCCTTAGAGAAGCTCAGGTTTTGTTCTTTCCAATGATCCGTGTGTCATTCTGTAAGTTTACGTAAAAGCTGGCGGAGACTTCTGATGGCGTATGTCAGGGGTCACTAACTGGTGGACCCATGTCGATATGCAAGTGGTTCTCCATGTGCTGTATGGTCATTTATTTTGGTCCGAAAGCAAAACTGTTACCACTGCATCCTTCCCAGATGCAGCAAGAAAACAGCTTCATAGGGACTTACAGCTGAAATATTCTAACAGAGGAGGGCTTTATCTTTCACTCAGTTTTTATTTTACGTTGATAGGTCCAGGAATGGCAAAGTTATTTACTTTTAAATATTTTAGAATCGCTTTTGGCTTTACATCGGCTTTAGTCAAATGCGCTGTATACGCACACGCGACATGACTCATGATATACTCGATCTTTTTCTCAGACGACATCTCATAAGTTTTCCTCAGAAAACTGGGACATTTCTATGTATATAATATAGTTTTAGTGTCCAGGAAGAGGCTGTACCTGGAAGAGCGCGGTACCTGGAAGAGCGCAGTACCTGGAAGGGCGCGGTACCTGGAAGAGCGCAGTACCTGGAAGGGCGCGGTACCTGGAAGGGCGCGGTACCTGGAAGAGCGCGGTACCTGGAAGGGCGCGGTACCTGGAAGGGCGCGGTACCTGGAAGGGCGCGGTACCTGGAAGGGCGCGGTACCTGGAAGAGCGCGGTACCTGGAAGGGCGCGGTACCTGGAAGGGCGCGGTACCTGGAAGAGCGCGGTACCTGGAAGGGCGCGGTACCTGGAAGGGCGCGGTACCTGGAAGGGCGCGGTACCTGGAAGGGCGCGGTACCTGGAAGAGCGCGGTACCTGGAAGGGTGCGGTACCTGGAAGAGCGCGGTACCTGGAAGGGCGCGGTACCTGGAAGGGCGCGGTACCTGGAAGGGCGCGGTACCTGGAAGGGCGCGGTACCTGTAGCAGGGCAGTTGTATTGTCTCTGCTGGAGGAGGCAGAGCAGCGAGACACAGACGTGAACCCAGTGAGACTCAGGAGGAAAAGAAATCAACAAATCGTCACCATCAAAGAAGGAAAAGTGTGATAGTGTAACTCCCATACCGCTCTACATCAAGAGTAGGCTGGCTATATTATAAAATATAAAATAGCCTGAGAAAGCTCTGTTCTTATTTTCACTGAATTAAAATGTTAAGCTGTAAATCACTAAAACATTTCACATATAAACTAAAACTTTACAGTAGTTATACTGTAATGTATGTTATTATTGCACTCATTATTAAAAAAAATTACATGAGTTTTTTGTTGTTTTGGAGGGTTTTTTGCGTCATAAATCAAAATCGAATATATATATATATATATATATATATATATATATATATATATATATATATATATATATATATATATATATATATATATATACCTTTATTTACCCAGAAAAGTCCCATTGAGATCACTAATCTTTTTCAAGGGAGTCCTGCCACGCACACATCACTTTCATACTAGGCAATGTGGGTGAAATGTCTTGCCTGAGGACACAATGGCAGTTTTTGCCACTGGCGCCCCCCCGTGGCACCTGGAATTCCCAGTGGTCTCCCATCCAAGTACTAACCAGGCCCGGCCCTGCTGAGCCTCTGAGATCTGACGGGATCAGGCTTTGACAAGCTGGTATGGCCAATATTGTGACCCATGTATCAAGATACGTATCGAATCATGAAAAAACTCTAGCGTTGCATTCCTTATGATGTCCCGGACCTCTGCTTGAGGAGATTTTCTCTAACTGGACCTCCTCAAATTTTTGTTGAATACCCCTGGTGTATGTGATTGTTGAAGGGGCGTCCCAGTTCGTAGTGGTCGACTTTCAACCCCTTGCCCCCTGTTGCTCAGTTTCAAGGGGCAGGGGGTAGAAATTAGAAATGTGACCGGCCCCAAGTAAAGTCCCCTTCTCGCTTTCGCTATGGTTCCACCTCGTGATGTCATGAATCGGTAGTTTTCCAGTGAGCGGATCCTTCCTTTTACCTTTAGTTCAGCAGAGAAGGCAATTCTGCAGTGATGAAACGATCCAAAGGTGTATTGAGTTTAAAAACACAGTGGAGTTTGGTTTTGAGGATGATCTTATATGGTTTAATCCTTTAAATGTTGAACTTTTTACTCCCTACGTCTCATTAAACACCTGTTGCTCAGATTTTCCCCCTGAACGAGGCAATTACAAACCAAACTCCATTAGCATCCACTTAGGACGCACCTGCTCCGTGTCAGAGAACAGCCTCGGGATCTGTTTTTCCCGACATTTAAAGTCGCACTGCGTAACTTTCCCCCGGTGGAGGGTCCGTCACCTGCTCGCTGCTTGGTTTATAACGTTCCAGGGTATGATTTTCACAGTTTCTGTCCCACATTTATTCATTTCGGGTGCTTCTGTTGCTCAAAAATCCAATCATTCCTTCTGCGAATAGGGACACCTCTCCACAGATCTGAACCGTAACGTAATGTAGAGCTGCAACCTGCTTGTCTGAGAGATTAAACCAGTTGGAGAAAAGTTAAAGTAGTGAGTTTTAAAAGTGCGTTTGCAATTAACCTCTTATTTGAAGGTCCAACGGTGAAGCGACTCAAAACTATACTCTGTCCTCCAGACTGTTTATCAGAAAGAAATTAAATAAAAATATGGAACTGTTATTTCGAAAGGTCATTTTATACAATAGAGCGAATTAATGTGATTTACAGGAGCAACAGCGATTATATAACTGAGTAAAAGGCAATTTAAGGTCCTATATTACGTAAAATGGACTGGAGGTTTAAGTCGTGTTCTAATGTTGTTCCCTCCTCAAAAACAGACCTGGAGTTGTGCTTTGTCTCTTAATTATTCATCTGTCTACATCTCCAAAGCTCAAAACGTTCTGTTCCACCTTGTGATGTCATGAAGCGGTAGTTTTCAAGTGAACAGCTGCTTTTACCTTTAGTCCAGTAAAGATCCAATTCTCCATAATCCAGATGATTCTAGTGAAGGTGTGTGGAGTATCACAACTGGCCACTTTTACGATGTTTTTCAATTCCGAATTAATTGTTCTGAATTAAATGGCTCGAAATTCAAATCTTCATAGAGTTTACATGGAAATAATAATTCTGAATAATATAATATAATAAATAATAGTTCTGATTGGACAGAGACACGAACATATTTCCGTCTTTGGGAAGAAAACCCACACTTCAGCTGCTCCCGGCTTTTCTGTCATCTCGGTTTGTCGTTTCGCCGCCGACACAAACACGATCCAAACTTTACAGCAGTGGTTCCGATGATAATGAAGCAGCAGCTGGAGAATTCTGTCCTCACACTTTCCGTCTGTGAGCTGAGAAGGAGAAGGGAAGAGTGTGGGAGAAGGAAGAAGAAGACAAACTGAGTCTGAGGCTGCCACACCTCAGCCCACTCCCACATCCCGCTCACAAATCCAAAGAGACGTGGAGGAAAGTCCCAAGAGACGACTGGAGGAGCCGGATCGAAGGACGAGCCAACGAGCACCAACCACCGGGATTATTTTGAAGAAGAAGAAACATTTACATGATCCAGGAAGAAATTAAACCAGCTTTAAAATTGGAATAAACCCACTGACTTCAGGATTAAGTTTAATTCCGAATCATAATTTTCATCAGGAAATAAGTGTTTACATGGACTTTTGAAAGACAAATTAATTTTTATTCCAAATTAAATTATTTTTATTTGGAATTAAAGCTCATGTAAAACGATTGACATCACAAGGTGGAACAGAGTGTTAACAGTGTGCGTGACTCAAGGAATTTCAGAACTGTTCAAAAATTCTGATTGTGCGTCGTTTACTGTAAAACCAACCTTACATTTGAAGGAGTTGCAGCAGCAGTGAGTTGTACTTCCTGATAGAAGCTCGGCAGCGGCGGACTGATCTATGAGAAAATAGTCCATTCATGCGACACAAGGTTAGTTTTATTTCAAACATAATTCTGTGACACAGACGTTCACAGGGACAGTCTGGAGCTCTAATAGTTTCCTCGGGTCTGTGGAGTGGGTCAGACTGTTTTTAGTGGCAGGACGACTGTGGCCATTGACCTGCACTAGCCCAGCACCAGCACCTCTGCAAATACAAGGACTGGAGGAAGATTTAAAAAAAAAAAGTGTCTCCACACGTCTCCAACACTCTGGATCACCAGGAAATGAGGAACAATGCCCAAAATTCTTAACTGTCCCTTTAAAAGAGAAAGAGAAAAAAGAGGAAAACATATCAAAATTTCTTTGTCTCCCACCACATAAAACAGACAGGAACACCATACATGAGCTGTACAAGGACTTAAAGTTACCTTTTCACGTTATGCCAGTTGAAAGAGTACGTTATGTCACTGAGCATTTTCACAAGTGGAACAAAAGAGCATTTGTATCTCTTGTGCTTGCACAGAGGGAGCCTGTATCTCCTCCCTGTGTTCAGGAGACAGTGTTCTTAGCTTGTTTGTATGTGACCTGCTCAAACAGCTCTTGTGGGCTAAGAGCAGAAATGCCCATGATTTTTCCTGCTGTTTTGACCAGCCCATATAAATGGTGATAATAATAATAAAAATAGTAGCAAAATAACGTGTCTGGTGTCAAATAAAACATAATTCTATAGATATAACTCCACTCCAGTGCTCCCGTCACCGTTCAGCCTGCCCTCTGTTCCGTTCGTCTCTATTAAACACTAAAGGTCAGTCTGTTCTTGTGGACGTCTCGGGCTGAACTGGGTACTGTAAAACTGTTATGAAAGAACAGCCCAAATTAGACTCTGGAGTTTGTTCCTTTTTCAATATATTTGTCCTTCCATCTCCTCTCCTGGACTTTCAGCTTGTCAGTGTTCACAAAGGGACAAATGGGCACCGCGCAGAACCAAAAATCTGCAAAAGAATCATGACATTCTTTTAAACTCAGGCTTTCCACAGAGGAGCGTTCAGAATAAACCGTGTGATTAATCTGCGTTAAAAAAAACAGTGGGATTTTTTTTTCGTGATTAATCGCATGCGTTAACATTGACAGGCCTAATAATAACTCAGCTTTGTTTTTATACAGGAAGTAGTTTTTACAGAAAATGATGTCCTTATATGAGGACAATGGGTCGCTCTTACTGTATGACACAAATAGACACCATTAGTTACAAAATGCGAAAACATTAAAATGCAATCATCTGTTTATTTTGAGCTTTAAACATGTCAAATGTGACAGGTTGACAGTGTGCAAGGTTAAAAACACAGACAAAGGCGTGAAAATGTGGTGCACAGTTTGAATTTTTTTCTGGTTTTCAGTCATTACAAAAAAAAGTGGAGGTGCAAAAAGTGCGAGGTACAAAATGGAGGCAGCAGTTTCCCTCCAGCACCAGAACCGTCCGGCGATTTACAACTGTAAACTCATCGAAATATTCCCAAGTTTACCTCACAACACGGTACAATCAATAACATGACACAGTCCCAATGTCCACATGACATTTCCTGACGCTCTCGTTGGCTGTGATCACTAAAATGTGTCAAATTTTAATGCCAGATGAAGATAGAGACATTACTGTACATAAATAAACTGGTTTCATTCATAAAATTCAGCAAAAACCTTTTGCTGTTTTTTCTTTCGGGAGCTGCTGTAGAGGTTTTTTTTTCATTGAAATTGTTGTAATATTGTGAATGAGATCGCACAGGCCGTGTCCTTCAATGTGGATAACAGGTGAAACTTAAAAAAAAAGAATATCCTTGTGCTAAGTGGCAAAAATGTAATGTCCTCATTTGAGTTTAAGTTTAATTCTGAATAAGCATTTGGAATTAAGTGCTTACATGGTCTGAAGCGGAATTCATTTTTATTCTGCATTAAATTAATTTTAGATCGGAATTAAAGCTCTCATGTAAACGTGGCGATTGCCTAATACATTGTCTGAAGTTTATAAACTCAAAGAGGATTTAAACTAAACCGATATCTTAAAACCAACATCTGATCCGTCAAACCTTTGAGTATCAGCGAGACAAATAATGAAGAGAAGAGTTGTTTTTTTCGTTTTCTTATTTTTGGTTTTATTAAGCGAATGAACGAATGATGCACGGACTTCAAACCTCGTCAGGCATGTTTTTCACGAGGGAACATTGGTATAAAATGGTCGAAAACTCCAAGAAAAAAAAGTCCATTATATGTAACTCCCCCGTCTCTAATGAGTTGTTTTGTCCGGCGGGGAAAGCTGAATTCTATAATGCGATGAATGCGACGTATTCGTTTGTGTAAGTTCCATTATGTAAACAGACGCAGCTCAATTAGCAGGTTTTCCACAGACGAACCGGAGTGCCTTAGACGTGCACCTGCCTGCCCCTGTCTGCACCTGCCGCTCTAACATGGCATAATGTCTCTGAGTCACGCCTCTGAGTGCTGAGATAACGTGTGGAAGATGAAGGCTTCAGCGGGATTAAAGGAAGGGCAGCAGCATCTGAACACCGAGGGGATGTGGTTAAAACTGCAGCTCGGGCTCTTTTACTCTATTACTCCAGAGTCCAAAGTTTGTCCTAACGCTGTTTCCTCCTCACAAACAGACCCGGAGTTGTGTTTTGTTTCATTCACGTTAGGGTTGGGCGGTAATACGCTGTCCCGCGGTATCAGTTTCATCACCGTCATTAATAAAATCTGCATAAGGAGCTAAAACCACAGCAGGACTTTCTCCCCTCCGCTCTCTGTCCTCTTCAAACGTGGTTCCGCTCGGAGATTTCCATCCACATCCATCCACTCCTTTTCTTTCCATTTTTTGTAGTCGCCTAATAATAGTAGCCTTTATTTGTCAATTCCTTCACATGTACAAGACATGCAAAGAAATTGGACCTGTCACCCCGTCCGTACTTTACAACATACAAAAAAACAATATTACATGGGGAAGACAACATGGACCAGACAGGAAGGCAGGCAGCAGATAGAAATAAACAAAAACAGCATCACATGAGGGCAGGGGAGGGGAAAAAAGAGGATCGCCCCAGACCAGGCCCCAGTATCAGGATATCATTTGGAGTGAGTACACAAAATAAAAACCTCCGAGCATCAGCACCATAGTCAAAACACAGTACAGACAGTCCACAGGACCAGCAGCAGGGAGGGGAGGGTGTAGAGGAGGCCCAACGTAGGCAGCAGCATCCGAATCCTGCAGCGAGAGGAGGAGCTGGATGTAACAGACCCGCCCACCCGGTCGGGGGTACGAAGCTGTGAGGGGGTTGGGGAGGGGCCAGGCTTCCTCCGCTGTATTCTCAGGGTGATTTGACACCAGCCCGGCCTTGGTCATGACCAGTGCTGCTTGGGGAGGCCAAAAGATAAGATTGGGTTGTTTTGGTTTTAGAGCGAGCGGCTGCATCCAACTTCCACAACACTGCTCTGTTTGTCCATTGGTCTCAAGGTCATGTCTATTTCTAAGTTTGGTCCAGATTTTATCCAAAAATTGCGATTTAGAGCCACTATGTCCAAGCATGTCCATCAGTGGTCAGTGACTGCCACCTCGGCCCATAGTCACAAAGTTCGAGTACTCGAAGCTCTGCCCCTCACTTCAATTTCCGGGCAGCCAATTGGGGCTTTGAAAAGCTGCCTCAGTATTTGAATTTTTGGAAAATCAAGTCCAAGCATAAATTCCAATGTGCAAAGTCCCGTAATCCTGGTTCCGAATGGATCGATCCTCTGTACGCAGGTTCACCTGACCCTGCTTGTCTTGTTAATGGTGTCAATAGCGTTCAGAGACCAATTTATCAAATCCATAACGGGGCTCTACAGTGCGCCCATTTCACTCGCATTTGCGAGTAAATATTTCGTCGTGCGAACATGGTAAACAAAACAGGCGCACATGTGCGAGTGCTTCTGCAGCCACAATAAGGAGAACTGCGCACAGACGTAACGTGACGAGTTAAACGTTTTACATGTGTCAAACATTAGGGGCAAACTCACACTAGGACTTCAGAATCGTGCCCAGGCCTGGATCACACCTAAAGCGCGGCACGCCCAGCGCGAGCGCAACCGAACCGTGCATGACCCCAGCATACGAGCTCCGCGTGTGGCCGATATCACTGATACGAACAAACTCAGCTTCAAAACACACCCACGCCCCCTTAACCGAGGAGCAGCACCGCAGCAGGACCCACACCTGCCCCACCACTCAGTAGACTTCCCCACACCGCTGGACTTCCTTCTCCGCTAAAGCGAGAGTTTTGTCTCGGTCTTGTCTCGGACTCGAGCGCATTTGGACTTGGTCCCGTCACGGACTCAAGGTCTGAATACTGAGTGCAGTCATATATCATTACGGTCGCTGCTGTCGGCACTAAACTTGTACCGGTGTGCGGGACCTGTGCGCTGGAGCCCGCGGACACCGCGGCACCGCCAGCGCGCTGCTCGTCCACAGCGCCACCCTCCTGTAACAGCCTGCATCACAGGGCAGGTTAAACATCCCACCGGTCCATCCGCCTCGTCAAACACGCTATTACTAATTTTATGTCTGTGTCCGCACAGAGCAGAGCTACGGCACAGAGCAGGTGATATGTGGGCTGAAGAAAATGCCAAATAAATCTGTTTGTCACAATGTGCGTTTGGTTTGGTAAATGTGCAGAGACAAAATACCGCTTTAAAACCAGTAAGAGAATGTAACTCCAGGAATTTGAAAATACAGGTTTAACAAGAGCTCACAGCGAGGCAAAATACGCCCGCATTTTGAATTATTGTATATAGAATTAAGTTAGAATTTGTCAAACCTAGTTAAAGATGAATTGTTGGTGCAGTTTGGAAGTTTGACATTCCTAGGTGAGACGGTTGTCGAGCTAGAGCGCGGACAAGGTAATGTGTAGTTGTCTTGTATTCTCTCTCTCCCGTTGCCTAGCAACCGCTGCAGCTGGAACTGTGTGTCACCTTTGAACTTTAAACTTCAAAGCTTTGAAGTGTCCACGGACGGACGGACGGACGGACGGACGGACAGCGCCATACCATAATACGTCCCGTTTTATCACGGGCGTATAAAAATCCTACCTACGTTTTTCACTTTGAAACAGTTTTGTGTAAAGTGCCAGTGGAAGTTCTCTTAAAGAAGAGGTTCTCAAACTGTGGTGAGGGTCCAAAAAGGGCCACAGTGTGTTTAAGTGCAGAACAGTTTGTTTGGCTTATTTTAAGTCGAAATATTAACCAGATAAATGAAGAAATATTTATAAAAACATTGCGATCATGCAGGAAAAGTACAGTCATAATTCTTTTGTTTTCTGTATTAAATTTATTCAGTGTTGGTGTTGGTATGTGCAAGTTCTGCACTGTAATAATCGTTTAAAACGAAAACCTATTTGTGCCCCCATTTTTTTTCTGTGCTCCTAAACTTTTTGACTTAGGGGCACGTGTGCTCCTGAAATAAAAAAGTTAGTGCAGAGCCCTGCTTTAAGACGGAAAGTGTGAAAGTGATGTGTGCATGGCAGGACTCCCTTGAAAAAGAGATTAGTAATCTCAATGGGACTTTCCTGGGTAAATAAAGGTAAAAAAAAAAAACGATGGTTTATTTTATCCTCATGTGAACCTTCATATCTTTGCTCCAAAATCTGTTCCACAACACTCAGTTCATCATGTAACTGCATTAAGATCTGTTGTACACTTGATAAGGATAATAATTTTAATCTTTCATCAAAACACAAAACACTACATTCAGTTTTTGTTATGCTAATGTTTTATTTATGCTGAAAATGAATTCGGGTGATGAGGATTTAGCGGCAGAAGAACCTCCTGTACCACTTCCTGTTTTTCCTCTGCAGCTCCTGGTCCGTTGCCCTGCGCATGTCGGCCAGCAGGGAGCACTGTTCTGTGGACTCCTCCAGAGCGCTGCACCTCTTCCCCTGCAGGGTGCGCTCTTCCTCTGTTCTCTTAAGCACCTGATCCAGTGTTATACACCTTGCTTCCTGCAGGGTGCGCTGCTCTTCAGAAGTTTTTAACTCCTCTTTAAGTACAATACAGCGCTTGTCCAGCAGGTTGCACTGTTCCTCAGATCTGTGAAGTGCCTGTTCAACTTCCATGCGCTTTTCTTCTTGCAGAATTCGCTCCTTCTTAGTTTTCAGCAGCTCCTGCTTCAGAGCAGTGCATGTGTCTTCCACCAGGGAGCGCTGTTCTTCTATGTTCTTAAGATTGTGCTCCAGTGCCAAACACCTCTGATCCTGCAGCGTGCGCTGTTCCTCTGATGTCTTTAGTGCTTGGTCTAGTGCCACAAGCCGTTCTACCTGCAGATTATGCTGTTTCAGAGTTTGCTCAAGGTCCTGCTCCACAGCTCTACACGTCTCCTTCACCAGTGTGAGCTGTTCTTCTGCGTTCTTAAGATTGAGCTCCAGTGCCATACAATGCTTTTCCTGCAGGACGTGCTGTTCCTGTGATGTTTTCAACCCTTCCTCCAGAGCACTGCATGTTGTTTTCTGCAGGGTGCACTGCTCTTTAGACCTCTTCAGTGCCTGGTATAGTGCCACACACCTTTGGTCCTGCAGGGCACACTGCTCTTTAGACCACTTCAGTGCCTGGTATAGTGCCACACACCTTTTGTCCTGCAGAGTGCACTGGTTCTGAGTTTTGGTCAGCTTCTCCTGCAGAGCACCACATGTTTCCTTCACCAGAATGAGCTGTTCTTCGGAGTCCTTCAGCTCCTGCTGCACAGCACTACAGGCCTTTTCCAGCAGGGAGTTCTGTCTCGAGAGCCCATCTCAGACTCTCTTTCTCCTGCTCCAGCTCCTGCTCCAGAGAGCTGTTTCTCTGGATCAGTAGAGTGTGCTCTGCCTCAGTTGTTCTCAGCACCTGCTCTTGCTCACAGTGGTTTTCCTCTAGCAGGGCGTGTTCTTCCTGAGTCCTTCGGAGCTGCTCTGTGAGCTGGTTCAGGTTTTGGTCAGACTTGTTCAGCGCTTTCTCCATCTTTTGGACCTGTTCCTTACAGTTGTCCAGTTGCAGACAAAGGCTTTGCTTTTCCAGCTCCCACTCTTCAGATTTTTGGTGGGACTGTCTCTTGATTTCCTCCACCAAATTGTGACCATCTGCAACCTGTTTAGTCAGACCCTGGTTCTCCTCTTTCACTGTGTCCAGTGCAGTTTGGAGATCTCGTATTGCAGAGTCCTTCTCCTCCAGTTGTTTGAGAAGATGCTCCTCTCTGGTTCTGTCCTGAAAGGCTTTGGAGGCAGTTTGGAGTCGAGACATGACAAAAGTCATGCCCTTCTCGTCTTCCTCCTTAGACCTCTGTTGATTTTGAGGTCCTAGGTGCTCTCTTTCTAACAAGGTGTGGACCACAGGGGTCCAGAGGGCTGTGTGTTGGTTGGTGTTTCCCCAGCGCCTCCATCAGGTTGAACTCCTGGCTGTAGAGGAGTTCGTGGAGTCTTCAGACGTGTAATCACACCAGGCTTTGGACATCTTTGTTTCTGCGAGTTGCGTAGTTGTGTATCAGTCGAAGGTCTGAGTTGAAGTGAGTTTCTCAGGACCTGTGTCGCCCTTATATAACCCTTTATAAGAGACTCTTGATGATGTCACAAAGAAATAGAATGTCTGACGGAACGTGTTGCCAGGTGACGCCAGGTGAATCTTTCCTTATATGGACATGAGTGCGTTGCCATAGTTACACAATGCTGAATGTCAATAATTACATTGGAAGTGTCTGAATGTCCATCCTAGGCCCTAAACCCCAAACACTACACTGACCTGCACTCTTTAGTGAACTCTATAGAACCTCATTCACTGAGTATTAGACCCCAATTAGTCTTGATTTAGACCTTATTTAAAACTGGTGTAGACCTGGTTTAGACCTACTTTAGTCCTGGCTTACTTTTGGTTTAGACCTGGGTCAGACTTTGTTTAGTAATTAGACAAGGTTTAGCCCTATATTAGTCCTGGTTTAGTCCTGGCTTAGACCTGATTTAGTCCTGCTTAAGACTTAAACAGTGGTTTCTGTCCTCTAGTGGTCCTGTTTTAGACCTGGTTTAGACCTGGTTCAGATCGGATTTAGACCTAGTTTAGACCTGATTTAGTTTTGGTATAGACCTAGTTCAGATCTGGCTTAGCCCTATATTAGTCCTGGTTTAGACCTGGTTTAAATCTGGTTTAGACCTGGTTTAGCCCTGTATTAGTCCTGTATTAGAACCCCTCGGAGGAATAAGATGGACTCACAGCCCCGACTTTGAACTACACTAAATGTGAACTGTGCCTGAGTGAACTGTGTTAGTAGTTATTACCCCACAGAAGTAAAATTCCCCCCTCTTTAAGCAGGGCTCTACAGTGCGCCCATTTCACTCACATTTGCGAGTAAATATTTCGTCGTGCGAACGTGGTAAACAAAACAGGCGCACATGTGCTTCTGCAGCCACAATAAGGAGAACTGCGCACAGACGTAACGTGACGAGTTAAACGTTTTACATGTGTCAAACATTAGGGGCAAACTCACACTAGGACTTCAGAATCGTGCCCAGGCCTGGATCACACCTAAAGCGCGGCACGCCCAGCGCGAGCGCAACCGAACCGTGCATGACCCCAGCATACGAGCTCCGCGTGTGGCCGATATCACTGATACGAACAAACTCAGCTTCAAAACACACCCACGCCCCCTTAACCGAGGAGCAGCACCGCAGCAGGACCCACACCTGCCCCACCACTCAGTAGACTTCCCCACACCGCTGGACTTCCTTCTCCGCTAAAGCGAGAGTTTTGTCTCGGTCTTGTCTCGGACTCGAGCGCATTTGGACTTGGTCCCGTCACGGACTCAAGGTCTGAATACTGAGTGCAGTCATATATCATTACGGTCGCTGCTGTCGGCACTAAACTTGTACCGGTGTGCGGGACCTGTGCGCTGGAGCCCGCGGACACCGCGGCACCGCCAGCGCGCGGCTCGTCCACAGCGCCACCCTCCTGTAACAGCCTGCATCACAGGGCAGGTTAAACATCCCACCGGTCCATCCGCCTCGTCAAACACGCTATTACTAATTTTATGTCTGTGTCCGCACAGAGCAGAGCTACGGCACAGAGCAGGTGATATGTGGGCTGAAGAAAATGCCAAATAAATCTGTTTGTCACAATGTGCGTTTGGTTTGGTAAATGTGCAGAGACAAAATACCGCTTTAAAACCAGTAAGAGAATGTAACTCCAGGAATTTGAAAATACAGGTTTAACAAGAGCTCCGCCAGCGGGGCAAAATACGCCTGTACTTTGAATTATTGTATATAGAATTAAGTTAGAATTTGTCAAACCTAGTTAAAGATGAATTGTTGGTGCAGTTTGGAAGTTTGACATTCCTAGGTGAGACAGGTTGTCGAGCTAGAGCGCGGACAAGGTAATGTGTAGTTGTCTTGTATTCTCTCTCTCCGTTGCCTAGCAACCGCTGCAGCTGGAACTGTGTGTCACCTTTGAACTTTAAACTTCAAAGCTTTGAAGTGTCCACGGACGGACGGACGGACGGACAGCGCCATACCATAATACGTCCCGCTTTATCACGGGCGATATAAAATCCTACCTACGTTTTTCACTTTGAAACAGTTTTGTGTAAAGTGCCAGTGGAAGTTCTCTTAAAGAAGAGGTTCTCAAACTGTGGTGAGGGTCCAAAAAGGGCCACAGTGTGTTTAAGTGCAGAACAGTTTGTTTGGCTTATTTTAAGTCGAAATATTAACCAGATAAATGAAGAAATATTTATAAAAACATTGCGATCATGCAGGAAAAGTACAGTCATAATTCTTTTGTTTTCTGTATTAAATTTATTCAGTGTTGGTGTTGGTATGTGCAAGTTCTGCACTGTAATAATCGTTTAAAACGAAAACCTATTTGTGCCCCCATTTTTTTTCTGTGCTCCTAAACTTTTTGACTTAGGGGCACGTGTGCTCCTGAAAAAAAAAAGTTAGTGTAGAGCCCTGCTTTAAGACGGAAAGTGTGAAAGTGATGTGTGCATGGCAGGACTCCCTTGAAAAAGAGATTAGTAATCTCAATGGGACTTTCCTGGGTAAATAAAGGTAAAAAAAAAACGATGGTTTATTTTATCCTCATGTGAACCTTCATATCTTTGCTCCAAAATCTGTTCCACAACACTCAGTTCATCATGTAACTGCATTAAGATCTGTTGTACACTTGATAAGGATAATAATTTTAATCTTTCATCAAAACACAAAACACTACATTCAGTTTTTGTTATGCTAATGTTTTATTTATGCTGAAAATGAATTCGGGTGATGAGGATTTAGCGGCAGAAGAACCTCCTGTACCACTTCCTGTTTTTCCTCTGCAGCTCCTGGTCCGTTGCCCTGCGCATGTCGGCCAGCAGGGAGCACTGTTCTGTGGACTCCTCGAGAGCGCTGCACCTCTTTCTGCAGGGTGCGCTCTTCCTCTGTTCTCTTAAGCACCTGATCCAGTGTTATACACCTTGCTTCCTGCAGGGTGCGCTGCTCTTCAGAAGTTTTTAACTCCTCTTTAAGTACAATACAGCGCTTGTCCAGCAGGTTGCACTGTTCCTCAGATCTGTGAAGTGCCTGTTCAACTTCCATGCGCTTTTCTTCTTGCAGAATTCGCTCCTTCTTAGTTTTCAGCAGCTCCTGCTTCAGAGCAGTGCATGTGTCTTCCACCAGGGAGCGCTGTTCTTCTATGTTCTTAAGATTGTGCTCCAGTGCCAAACACTTCTGATCCTGCAGCGTGCGCTGTTCCTCTGATGTCTTTAGTGCTTGGTCTAGTGCCACAAGCCGTTCTACCTGCAGATTATGCTGTTTCAGAGTTTGCTCAAGGTCCTGCTCCACAGCTCTACACGTCTCCTTCACCAGTGTGAGCTGTTCTTCATGCGTTCTTAAGATTGAGCTCCAGTGCCATACAATGCTTTTCCTGCAGGACGTGCTGTTCCTGTGATGTTTTCAACCCTTCCTCCAGAGCACTGCATGTTGTTTTCTGCAGGGTGCACTGCTCTTTAGACCTCTTCAGTGCCTGGTATAGTGCCACACACCTTTGGTCCTGCAGGGCACACTGCTCTTTAGACCACTTCAGTGCCTGGTATAGTGCCACACACCTTTTGTCCTGCAGAGTGCACTGGTTCTGAGTTTTGGTCAGCTTCTCCTGCAGAGCACCACATGTTTCCTTCACCAGAATGAGCTGTTCTTCGGAGTCCTTCAGCTCCTGCTGCACAGCACTACAGGCCTTTTCCAGCAGGGAGTTCTGTTCGAGAGCCCATCTCAGACTCTCTTTCTCCTGCTCCAGCTCCTGCTCCAGAGAGCTGTTTCTCTGGATCAGTAGAGTGTGCTCTGCCTCAGTTGTTCTCAGCACCTGCTCTTGCTCACAGTGGTTTTCCTCTAGCAGGGCGTGTTCTTCCTGAGTCCTTCGGAGCTGCTCTGTGAGCTGGTTCAGGTTTTGGTCAGACTTGTTCAGCGCTTTCTCCATCTTTTGGACCTGTTCCTTACAGTTGTCCAGTTGCAGACAAAGGCTTTGCTTTTCCAGCTCCCACTCTTCAGATTTTTGGTGGGACTGTCTCTTGATTTCCTCCACCAAATTGTGACCATCTGCAACCTGTTTAGTCAGACCCTGGTTCTCCTCTTTCACTGTGTCCAGTGCAGTTTGGAGATCTCGTATTGCAGAGTCCTTCTCCTCCAGTTGTTTGAGAAGATGCTCCTCTCTGGTTCTGTCCTGAAAGGCTTTGGAGGCAGTTTGGAGTCGAGACATGACAAAAGTCATGCCCTTCTCGTCTTCCTCCTTAGACCTCTGTTGATTTTGAGGTCCTAGGTGCTCTCTTTCTAACAAGGTGTGGACCACAGGGGGTCCAGAGGGCTGTGTGTTGGTTGGTGTTTCCCCCAGCGCCTCCATCAGGTTGAACTCCTGGCTGTAGAGGAGTTCGTCGTCTTCAGACGTGTAATCACACCAGGCTTTGGACATCTTTGTTTCTGCGAGTTGCGTAGTTGTGTATCAGTCGAAGGTCTGAGTTGAAGTGAGTTTCTCAGGACCTGTGTCGCCCTTATATAACCCTTTATAAGAGACTCTTGATGATGTCACAAAGAAATAGAATGTCTGACGGAACGTGTTGCCAGGTGACGCCAGGTGAATCTTTCCTTATATGGACATGAGTGCGTTGCCATAGTTACACAATGCTGAATGTCAATAATTACATTGGAAGTGTCTGAATGTCCATCCTAGGCCCTAAACCCCAAACACTACACTGACCTGCACTCTTTAGTGAACTCTATAGAACCTCATTCACTGAGTATTAGACCCCAATTAGTCTTGATTTAGACCTTATTTAAAACTGGTGTAGACCTGGTTTAGACCTACTTTAGTCCTGGCTTACTTTTGGTTTAGACCTGGGTCAGACTTTGTTTAGTAATTAGACAAGGTTTAGCCCTATATTAGTCCTGGTTTAGTCCTGGCTTAGACCTGATTTAGTCCTGCTTAAGACTTAAACAGTGGTTTCGTCCTCTAGTGGTCCTGTTTTAGACCTGGTTTAGACCTGGTTCAGATCGGATTTAGACCTAGTTTAGACCTGATTTAGTTTTGGTATAGACCTAGTTCAGATCTGGCTTAGCCCTATATTAGTCCTGGTTTAGACCTGGTTTAAATCTGGTTTAGACCTGGTTTAGCCCTGTATTAGTCCTGTATTAGAACCCCTCGGAGGAATAAGATGGACTCACAGCCCCGACTTTGAACTACACTAAATGTGAACTGTGCCTGAGTGAACTGTGTTAGTAGTTATTACCCCACAGAAGTAAAATTCCCCCCTCTTTAAGCAGGGCTCTACAGTGCGCCCATTTCACTCACATTTGCGAGTAAATATTTCGTCGTGACGTGGTAAACAAAACAGGCGCACATGTGCTTCTGCAGCCACAATAAGGAGAACTGCGCACAGGCGTAACGTGACGAGTTAAACGTTTTACATGTGTCAAACATTAGGGGCAAACTCACACTAGGACTTCAGAATCGTGCCCAGGCCTGGATCACACCTAAAGCGCGGCTTGCGCCAAGCGCGGCCTTAACCGAACCGTGCATGACCCCAGCATACGAGCTCCGCGTGTGGCCGATATCACTGATACGAACAAACTCAGCTTCAAAACACACCCACGCCCCTTAACCGAGGAGCAGCACCGCAGCAGGACCCACACCTGCCCCACCACTCAGTAGACTTCCCACACCGCTGGACTTCCTTCTCCGCTAAAGCGAGAGTTTTGTCTCGGTCTTGTCTCGGACTCGAGCGCATTTGGACTTGGTCCCGTCACGGACTCAAGGTCTGAATACTGAGTGCAGTCATATATCATTACGGTCGCTGCTGTCGGCACTAAACTTGTACCGTGTGCGGGACTCTGTGCGCTGGAGCCCGCGGACACCGCGGCACCGCCAGCGCGCGGCTCGTCCACAGCGCCACCCTCCTGTAACAGCCTGCATCACAGGGCAGGTTAAACATCCCACCGGTCCATCCGCCTCGTCAAACACGCTATTACTAATTTTATGTCTGTGTCCGCACAGAGCAGAGCTACGGCACAGAGCAGGTGATATGTGGGCTGAAGAAAATGCCAAATAAATCTGTTTGTCACAATGTGCGTTTGGTTTGGTAAATGTGCAGAGACAAAATACCGCTTTAAAACCAGTAAGAGAATGTAACTCCAGGAATTTGAAAATACAGGTTTAACAAGAGCTCCGCCAGCGGGGCAAAATACGCCCGTACTTTGAATTATTGTATATAGAATTAAGTTAGAATTTGTCAAACCTAGTTAAAGATGAATTGTTGGTGCAGTTTGGAAGTTTGACATTCCTAGGTGAGACGGTTGTCGAGCTAGAGCGCGGACAAGGTAATGTGTAGTTGTCTTGTATTCTCTCTCTCCCGTTGCCTAGCAACCGCTGCAGCTGGAACTGTGTGTCACCTTTGAACTTTAAACTTCAAAGCTTTGAAGTGTCCACGGACGGACGGACGGACGGACAGCGCCATACCATAATACGTCCCGTTTTATCACGGGCGTATAAAAATCCTACCTACGTTTTTCACTTTGAAACAGTTTTGTGTAAAGTGCCAGTGGAAGTTCTCTTAAAGAAGAGGTTCTCAAACTGTGGTGAGGGTCCAAAAAGGGCCACAGTGTGTTTAAGTGCAGAACAGTTTGTTTGGCTTATTTTAAGTCGAAATATTAACCAGATAAATGAAGAAATATTTATAAAAACATTGCGATCATGCAGGAAAAGTACAGTCATAATTCTTTTGTTTTCTGTATTAAATTTATTCAGTGTTGGTGTTGGTATGTGCAAGTTCTGCACTGTAATAATCGTTTAAAACGAAAACCTATTTGTGCCCCCATTTTTTTTCTGTGCTCCTAAACTTTTTGACTTAGGGGCACGTGTGCTCCTGAAATAAAAAGTTAGTGCAGAGCCCTGCTTTAAGACGGAAAGTGTGAAAGTGATGTGTGCATGGCAGGACTCCTTGAAAAAGAGATTAGTAATCTCAATGGGACTTTCCTGGGTAAATAAAGGTAAAAAAAAACGATGGTTTATTTTATCCTCATGTGAACCTTCATATCTTTGCTCCAAAATCTGTTCCACAACACTCAGTTCATCATGTAACTGCATTAAGATCTGTTGTACACTTGATAAGGATAATAATTTTAATCTTTCATCAAAACACAAAACACTACATTCAGTTTTTGTTATGCTAATGTTTTATTTATGCTGAAAATGAATTCGGGTGATGAGGATTTAGCGGCAGAAGAACCTCCTGTACCACTTCCTGTTTTTCCTCTGCAGCTCCTGGTCCGTTGCCCTGCGCATGTCGGCCAGCAGGGAGCACTGTTCTGTGGACTCCTCCAGAGCGCTGCACCTCTTCCCCTGCAGGGTGCGCTCTTCCTCTGTTCTCTTAAGCACCTGATCCAGTGTTATACACCTTGCTTCCTGCAGGGTGCGCTGCTCTTCAGAAGTTTTTAACTCCTCTTTAAGTACAATACAGCGCTTGTCCAGCAGGTTGCACTGTTCCTCAGATCTGTGAAGTGCCTGTTCAACTTCCATGCGCTTTTCTTCTTGCAGAATTCGCTCCTTCTTAGTTTTCAGCAGCTCCTGCTTCAGAGCAGTGCATGTGTCTTCCACCAGGGAGCGCTGTTCTTCTATGTTCTTAAGATTGTGCTCCAGTGCCAAACACTTCTGATCCTGCAGCGTGCGCTGTTCCTCTGATGTCTTTAGTGCTTGGTCTAGTGCCACAAGCCGTTCTACCTGCAGATTATGCTGTTTCAGAGTTTGCTCAAGGTCCTGCTCCACAGCTCTACACGTCTCCTTCACCAGTGTGAGCTGTTCTTCATGCGTTCTTAAGATTGAGCTCCAGTGCCATACAATGCTTTTCCTGCAGGACGTGCTGTTCCTGTGATGTTTTCAACCCTTCCTCCAGAGCACTGCATGTTGTTTTCTGCAGGGTGCACTGCTCTTTAGACCTCTTCAGTGCCTGGTATAGTGCCACACACCTTTGGTCCTGCAGGGCACACTGCTCTTTAGACCACTTCAGTGCCTGGTATAGTGCCACACACCTTTTGTCCTGCAGAGTGCACTGGTTCTGAGTTTTGGTCAGCTTCTCCTGCAGAGCACCACATGTTTCCTTCACCAGAATGAGCTGTTCTTCGAGTCCTTCAGCTCCTGCTGCACAGCACTACAGGCCTTTTCCAGCAGGGAGTTCTGTTCGAGAGCCCATCTCAGACTCTCTTTCTCCTGCTCCAGCTCCTGCTCCAGAGAGCTGTTTCTCTGGATCAGTAGAGTGTGCTCTGCCTCAGTTGTTCTCAGCACCTGCTCTTGCTCACAGTGGTTTTCCTCTAGCAGGGCGTGTTCTTCCTGAGTCCTTCGGAGCTGCTCTGTGAGCTGGTTCAGGTTTTGGTCAGACTTGTTCAGCGCTTTCTCCATCTTTTGGACCTGTTCCTTACAGTTGTCCAGTTGCAGACAAAGGCTTTGCTTTTCCAGCTCCCACTCTTCAGATTTTTGGTGGGACTGTCTCTTGATTTCCTCCACCAAATTGTGACCATCTGCAACCTGTTTAGTCAGACCCTGGTTCTCCTCTTTCACTGTGTCCAGTGCAGTTTGGAGATCTCGTATTGCAGAGTCCTTCTCCTCCAGTTGTTTGAGAAGATGCTCCTCTCTGGTTCTGTCCTGAAAGGCTTTGGAGGCAGTTTGGAGTCGAGACATGACAAAAGTCATGCCCTTCTCGTCTTCCTCCTTAGACCTCTGTTGATTTTGAGGTCCTAGGTGCTCTCTTTCTAACAAGGTGTGGACCACAGGGGGTCCAGAGGGCTGTGTGTTGGTTGGTGTTTCCCCCAGCGCCTCCATCAGGTTGAACTCCTGGCTGTAGAGGAGTTAAATGCGTCTTCAGACGTGTAATCACACCAGGCTTTGGACATCTTTGTTTCTGCGAGTTGCGTAGTTGTGTATCAGTCGAAGGTCTGAGTTGAAGTGAGTTTCTCAGGACCTGTGTCGCCCTTATATAACCCTTTATAAGAGACTCTTGATGATGTCACAAAGAAATAGAATGTCTGACGGAACGTGTTGCCAGGTGACGCCAGGTGAATCTTTCCTTATATGGACATGAGTGCGTTGCCATAGTTACACAATGCTGAATGTCAATAATTACATTGGAAGTGTCTGAATGTCCATCCTAGGCCCTAAACCCCAAACACTACACTGACCTGCACTCTTTAGTGAACTCTATAGAACCTCATTCACTGAGTATTAGACCCCAATTAGTCTTGATTTAGACCTTATTTAAAACTGGTGTAGACCTGGTTTAGACCTACTTTAGTCCTGGCTTACTTTTGGTTTAGACCTGGGTCAGACTTTGTTTAGTAATTAGACAAGGTTTAGCCCTATATTAGTCCTGGTTTAGTCCTGGCTTAGACCTGATTTAGTCCTGCTTAAGACTTAAACAGTGGTTTCGTCCTCTAGTGGTCCTGTTTTAGACCTGGTTTAGACCTGGTTCAGATCGGATTTAGACCTAGTTTAGACCTGATTTAGTTTTGGTATAGACCTAGTTCAGATCTGGCTTAGCCCTATATTAGTCCTGGTTTAGACCTGGTTTAAATCTGGTTTAGACCTGGTTTAGCCCTGTATTAGTCCTGTATTAGAACCCCTCGGAGGAATAAGATGGACTCACAGCCCCGACTTTGAACTACACTAAATGTGAACTGTGCCTGAGTGAACTGTGTTAGTAGTTATTACCCCACAGAAGTAAAATTCCCCCCTCTTTAAGCAGGGCTCTACAGTGCGCCCATTTCACTCACATTTGCGAGTAAATATTTCGTCGTGCGAACGTGGTAAACAAAACAGGCGCACATGTGCTTCTGCAGCCACAATAAGGAGAACTGCGCACAGACGTAACGTGACGAGTTAAACGTTTTACATGTGTCAAACATTAGGGGCAAACTCACACTAGGACTTCAGAATCGTGCCCAGGCCTGGATCACACCTAAAGCGCGGCACGCCCAGCGCGAGCGCAACCGAACCGTGCATGACCCCAGCATACGAGCTCCGCGTGTGGCCGATATCACTGATACGAACAAACTCAGCTTCAAAACACACCCACGCCCCCTTAACCGAGGAGCAGCACCGCAGCAGGACCCACACCTGCCCCACCACTCAGTAGACTTCCCCACACCGCTGGACTTCCTTCTCCGCTAAAGCGAGAGTTTTGTCTCGGTCTTGTCTCGGACTCGAGCGCATTTGGACTTGGTCCCGTCACGGACTCAAGGTCTGAATACTGAGTGCAGTCATATATCATTACGGTCGCTGCTGTCGGCACTAAACTTGTACCGGTGTGCGGGACCTGTGCGCTGGAGCCCGCGGACACCGCGGCACCGCCAGCGCGCGGCTCGTCCACAGCGCCACCCTCCTGTAACAGCCTGCATCACAGGGCAGGTTAAACATCCCACCGGTCCATCCGCCTCGTCAAACACGCTATTACTAATTTTATGTCTGTGTCCGCACAGAGCAGAGCTACGGCACAGAGCAGGTGATATGTGGGCTGAAGAAAATGCCAAATAAATCTGTTTGTCACAATGTGCGTTTGGTTTGGTAAATGTGCAGAGACAAAATACCGCTTTAAAACCAGTAAGAGAATGTAACTCCAGGAATTTGAAAATACAGGTTTAACAAGAGCTCCAAGCGGGCAAAATACGCCCGTACTTTGAATTATTGTATATAGAATTAAGTTAGAATTTGTCAAACCTAGTTAAAGATGAATTGTTGGTGCAGTTTGGAAGTTTGACATTCCTAGGTGAGACGGTTGTCGAGCTAGAGCGCGGACAAGGTAATGTGTAGTTGTCTTGTATTCTCTCTCTCCCGTTGCCTAGCAACCGCTGCAGCTGGAACTGTGTGTCACCTTTGAAGTTTTATTTTCGATGACATCCTCCAGCCCCTGAATGTTGAATCGCCTCACAACAGGCAGAAAATTATACCAAACGTTTGTATTTTGTTTGTGCTGTTTCGTGCTGTGGCAGTTTTCATTTGTGTGAGTTTATTTCTAAAATTATTACGTTTATTTTTTTGGCAGGGGCTTTAGCAAAACGCCGCAAAACTAGTGAAGAGAAACGCTCTGAGGCTGTGGAAAAGTCTATCAGTCTGTATTAAACTTGAGTGAGTAAATGAGAAAGAAAAACTGTCAAAAACCACCGTTTACAGCTCTATAAATTTGAGTTTGCAGAACAGGAAAATGAAGTTAAATGAATGAAAACGCGTTTGATTAGACCTTGTGTGAACGTTCAGCCTGTGCTTCAATGTCGACAGATGCTTTAGTAACGAGGAGTCTTTTGAAAGTGACTAAAGCTATCATTTATTATTACCATTAGTGTTTATGAAAAAATGTCATGCTATTAATGCGAAAACTCAAAACTATTTTAGCTACGTTAGAGATGAATGCTCTCTGTGAGTGATTGAACTCGTTTTTTCATAAGCTGTGGCCTCGGCTGTGAGAAAAACAACAGGATCCGGCTGTAAACAGGAAGCAAAACAATTTATACGAAACTGAGAATGCACGAGCACATGACGACTTCACAACACGAGAAAAATGCAAAACAATGTCTTGCACCCACCCTCTGTCGCTGTCTGTGGTCCTTGTCGGTGGTTTTTCAAGATTCAACAAATAAACATAATCTTGAATCTTGAATCTTGAAAAACCACGGACAAGGACCACGCACAGCGACGGAAGCCCCGCACGACCCACATCCACAAACCCACAGAGGAGCCTCTACGAACTCGGGAAGAAGAAATCACAGCCAAAATCTGGAAAATTCTTCTGTAGTGCCCGGTGACCTTAAGGCAGGGGTCGGCAACCCCGGCAACTCTTTCATCCTTCTGTTCTGGCTCCTGTGACTTTGGAAAATAAATAATGAGTATTTAATTACAGTGTATTTTTATTTTAGTTAATTCCAAGTTAGTTAGTTTTGAAATGTAATTCTAAATTTGTAGATAATGGTAATCTTGTAACATTCAAATAAAACGTCTTTAGAGCCAACGGATGGAAAACGCGGAATCATGAGCGTGAAGCGGAATCGTCAGCCTGAAACGGAACAAAAATCAACCTGAATTCTTTAAAATATTAGAAAAAACAACCAATTAAAACTGATAATCATCTGTAGCAGACGTCTTTTGGTACACGTATAGATGAGTACGCTGCATGAACCCGTATCATCCTGTAAGGGGCGGTCGCGTGTGAATCGTGTCTTCCTCCTGTGCCTCTAAACCAGAACTAACACCGGGACCATTTTGTTGTATTTTCATTGATTTCATAAATGCAACACACTATAGTCTTTTATACAGAGCAGACAGGGGGAAAAATCATATGCAGTGTGATCCTCATTTTAAGGTTTTGTGGCTCCGCGGGTGTTTTTTTTTTCTGTGGGAGACGCTCCAAACGGCTCTTTGAGTGTTTAAGGTGCCGACTCCTGCCTTGAGCCGGGTGATTTTATGTTCCGTAAACCTTTAACTCCCTCCCTTTTTACTCCCTCCGTCGCATCAAACACCCGAACGAGGCAATTACATCCAAACTCCAGACATTAGCATCCACTTAAGCAGCGGCTCGATCAACAGCTCCGAGCTCGTGATTATGCCTCATTTACATGGACGGCCCTAAGTGGAAGCTCCAAACTGTTTGGTCATAATGAATCTGAGGTTTGTGAGTTGTGAAAAGACTCGTTTAATCTGATTTCTCTCTCAAGTCAAAACAAAGAGACGCAGCGACTTTTAGCTCGTGTTTTATTAAATGCTTGAATGGGTTTTTATCGTCTTTAATTAAAACTTAAATCGTGAGTGCAAAACTGTAGAAAATCATTAGAATTCTCTGCTCCTCATGTTTTATCGGTTAGTATAAATATTCTAGTGTTTAATGATAAAAGACAGAGTTAAGGACGAGGTATTTGACTTTTATGGGGTAATAACGGCTGAAACATCACATATTTAGATAACCGTGTTCCTTTTATTGCCTTTGCTCTCCGTGCTAAGTCGCTCCCCCTTCAGAATGCAACTCAAGGTTACTTAGTGTAACCCTGGTTCTTTGATAACAGAGTGAGGTGTTTGACTTTGGTGAAGAACGAAGATGAAAACGAAGAAGAATGAAGGAGAATACACGTGTTATCATCGAATAAAGAGACTTGAATATGTGTGTCATATATGAGCGGACATAGCTAACCCGTTAGCCGCCGCTACGTGCCAAACAGGAAGTGCTCCAGGAGAATCTTCCAGCTCCTTCTCTCCCTTTTTCCCCATTGACTCACACTGAGATCTTATCCTGATTTTTTTTATTTCTCCATTTTGTTCCTAAATCAAGATATGAACAAAAATAACGGACCAATCAGATGCCTTCATTCCCCGAGGTCGCTGCCGCCGAGCGTTAGCGACAGGTTTGATTGACAGCTAGTGCGTTTCATTGCTAAGGTTGAACTCCATTACACCCCTTACCCCTACCCTTCCAGTTTTTTGAAGGTGTTAAGTGAGTCTGAGTTTCTGATGTGAAGGTGGAGAGAGTTCCAGAGGGTGGGGGCAGCAAAGGAAGTGTCACGTTATTTCTGACTTGAGTGATCGGTTGATGCTGGAAATAAAGCTGTGAACGAATCGTGAGCGTCGGTGCTGCACAGTTGTTATTTGGATATTGTAACCCAAGTAATTGAAAGCAAAATCATTGGTTTAACCCTTAGAGAAGCTCAGGTTTTGTTCTTTCCAATGATCCGTGTGTCATTCTGTAAGTTTACGTAAAAGCTGGCGGAGACTTCTGATGGCGTATGTCAGGGGTCACTAACTGGCGGACCCATGTCGATATGCAAGTGTTTCTCCATGTACTGTATGGTCATTTATTTTGGTCCGAAAGCAAAACTGTTACCACTGCATCCTTCCCAGATGCAGCAAGAAAACAGCTTCATAGGGACTTACAGCTGAAATATTCTAACAGAGGAGGGCTTTATCTTTCACTCAGTTTTTATTTTACGTTGATAGGTCCAGGAATGGCAAAGTTATTTACTTTTAAATATTTTAGAATCGCTTTTGGCTTTACATCGGCTTTAGTCAAATGCGCTGTATACGCACACGCGACATGACTCATGATATACTCGATCTTTTTCTCAGACGACATCTCATAAGTTTTCCTCAGAAAACTGGGACATTTCTATGTATATAATATAGTTTTAGTGTCCAGAAAGAGGCTGTACCTGGAAGAGCGCGGTACCTGGAAGAGCGCAGTACCTGGAAGGGCGCGGTACCTGGAAGAGCGCAGTACCTGGAAGGGCGCGGTACCTGGAAGGGCGCGGTACCTGGAAGAGCGCGGTACCTGGAAGGGCGGTACCTGGAAGTGCGCGGTACCTGGAAGTGCGCGGTACCTGGAAGGGCGCGGTACCTGGAAGAGCGCGGTACCTGGAAGGGCGCGGTACCTGGAAGTGCGCGGTACCTGTAACAGCGCGGTACCTGGAAGGCGCGTACCTGGAAGGCGCGGTACCTGGAAGGGCGCGGTACCTGGAAGGGCGCGGTACCTGGAAGAGCGCGGTACCTGGAAGGGTGCGGTACCTGGAAGAGCGCGGTACCTGGAAGGGCGCGGTACCTGGAAGGGCGCGGTACCTGGAAGGGCGCGGTACCTGGAAGGGCGCGGTACCTGTAGCAGGGCAGTTGTATTGTCTCTGCTGGAGGAGGCAGAGCAGCGAGACACAGACGTGAACCCAGTGAGACTCAGGAGGAAAAGAAATCAACAAATCGTCACCATCAAAGAAGGAAAAGTGTGATAGTGTAACTCCCATACCGCTCTACATCAAGAGTAGGCTGGCTATATTATAAAATATAAAATAGCCTGAGAAAGCTCTGTTCTTATTTTCACTGAATTAAAATGTTAAGCTGTAAATCACTAAAACATTTCACATATAAACTAAAACTTTACAGTAGTTATACTGTAATGTATGTTATTATTGCACTCATTATTAAAAAAAATTACATGAGTTTTTTGTTGTTTTGGAGGGTTTTTTGCGTCATAAATCAAAATCGAATATATATATATATATATATATATATATATATATATATATATATATATATACCTTTATTTACCCAGGAAAGTCCCATTGAGATCACTAATCTTTTTCAAGGGAGTCCTGCCACGCACACATCACTTTCATACTAGGCAATGTGGGTGAAATGTCTTGCCTGAGGACACAATGGCAGTTTTTGCCACTGGCGCCCCCCTGTGGCACCTGGAATTCCCAGTGGTCTCCCATCCAAGTACTAACCAGGCCCGGCCCTGCTGAGCCTCTGAGATCTGACGGGATCAGGCTTTGACAAGCTGGTATGGCCAATATTGTGACCCATGTATCGAATCATGAAAAAACTCTAGCGTTGCATTCCTTATGATGTCCCGGACCTCTGTTTGAGGAGATTTTCTCTAACTGGACCTCCTCAAATTTTAGTTGAATACCCCTGGTGTATGTGATTGTTGAAGGGGCGTCCCAGTTCGTAGTGGTCGACTTTCAACCCCTTGCCCCCTGTTGCTCAGTTTCAAGGGGCAAGGGGTAGAAATTAGAAATGTGACCGGTCCCAAGTAAAGTCCCCTTCTCGCTTTCGCTATGGTTCCACCTTGTGATGTCATGAATCGGTAGTTTTCCAGTGAGCGGATCCTTCCTTTTACCTTTAGTTCAGCAGAGAAGGCAATTCTGCAGTGATGAAACGATCCAAAGGTGTATTGAGTTTAAAAACACAGTGGAGTTTGGTTTTGAGGATGATCTTATATGGTTTAATCCTTTAAATGTTGAACTTTTTACTCCCTACGTCTCATTAAACACCTGTTGCTCAGATTTTCCCCCTGAACGAGGCAATTACAAACCAAACTCCATTAGCATCCACTTAGGACGCACCTGCTCCGTGTCAGAGAACAGCCTCGGGATCTGTTTTTCCCGACATTTAAAGTCGCACTGCGTAACTTTCCCCCGGTGGAGGGTCCGTCACCTGCTCGCTGCTTGGTTTATAATGTTCCAGGGTATGATTTTCACAGTTTCTGTCCCACATTTATTCATTTCGGGTGCTTCTGTTGCTCAAAAATCCAATCATTCCTTCTGCGAATAGGGACGCCTCTCCACAGATCTGAACCGTAACGTAATGTAGAGCTGCAACCTGCTTGTCTGAGAGGTTAAACCAGTTGGAGAAAAGTTAAAGTAGTGAGTTTTAAAAGTGCGTTTGCAATTAACCTCTTATTTGAAGGTCCAACGGTGAAGCGGCTCAAAACTTAGAAAATACTCTGTCCTCCAGACTGTTTATCAGAAAGAAATTAAATAAAAATATGGAACTGTTATTTCGAAAGGTCATTTTATACAATAGAGCGAATTAATGTGATTTACAGGAGCAACAGCGATTATATAACTGAGTAAAAGGCAATTTAAGGTCCTATATTACGTAAAATGGACTGGAGGTTTAAGTCGTGTTCTAATGTTGTTCCCTCCTCAAAAACAGACCTGGAGTTGTGCTTTGTCTCTTAATTATTCATCTGTCTACATCTCCAAAGCTCAAAACGTTCTGTTCCACCTTGTGATGTCATGAAGCGGTAGTTTTCAAGTGAACAGCTGCTTTTACCTTTAGTCCAGTAAAGATCCAATTCTCCATAATCCAGATGATTCTAGTGAAGGTGTGTGGAGTATCACAACTGGCCACTTTTACGATGTTTTTCAATTCCGAATTAATTGTTCTGAATTAAATGGCTCGAAATTCAAATCTTCATAGAGTTTACATGGAAATAATAATTCTGAATAATATAATATAATAAATAATAGTTCTGATTGGACAGAGACACGAACATATTTCCGTCTTTGGGAAGAAAACCCACACTTCAGCTGCTCCCGGCTTTTCTGTCATCTCGGTTTGTCGTTTCGCCCGACACAAACACGATCCAAACTTTACAGCAGTGGTTCCGATGATAATGAAGCAGCAGCTGGAGAATTCTGTCCTCACACTTTCCGTCTGTGAGCTGAGAAGGAGAAGGGAAGAGTGTGGGAGAAGGAAGAAGAAGACAAACTGAGTCTGAGGCTGCCACACCTCAGCCCACTCCCACATCCCGCTCACAAATCCAAAGAGACGTGGAGGAAAGTCCCAAGAGACGACTGGAGGAGCCGGATCGAAGGACGAGCCAACGAGCACCAACCACCGGGATTATTTTGAAGAAGAAGAAACATTTACATGATCCAGGAAGAAATTAAACCAGCTTTAAAATTGGAATAAACCCACTGACTTCAGGATTAAGTTTAATTCCGAATCATAATTTTCATCAGGAAATAAGTGTTTACATGGACTTTTGAAAGACAAATTAATTTTTATTCCAAATTAAATTATTTTTATTTGGAATTAAAGCTCATGTAAAACGATTGACATCACAAGGTGGAACAGAGTGTTAACAGTGTGCGTGACTCAAGGAATTTCAGAACTGTTCAAAAATTCTGATTGTGCGTCGTTTACTGTAAAACCAACCTTACATTTGAAGGAGTTGCAGCAGCAGTGAGTTGTACTTCCTGATAGAAGCTCGGCAGCGGCGGACTGATCTATGAGAAAATAGTCCATTCATGCGACACAAGGTTAGTTTTATTTCAAACATAATTCTGTGACACAGACGTTCACAGGGACAGTCTGGAGCTCTAATAGTTTCCTCGGGTCTGTGGAGTGGGTCAGACTGTTTTTAGTGGCAGGACGACTGTGGCCATTGACCTGCACTAGCCCAGCACCAGCACCTCTGCAAATACAAGGACTGGAGGAAGATTTAAACAAGTGTCTCCACACGTCTCCAACACTCTGGATCAGCAGGACATGAGGAACTATGAACAAAATTCTTAACTGTCCCTTTAAAAGAGAAAGAGAAAAAAGAGGAAAACATATCAAAATTTCTTTCTTTGTCTCCCACCACATAAAACAGACAGGAACACCATACATGAGCTGTACAAGGACTTAAAGTTACCTTTTCACGTTATGCCAGTTGAAAGAGTACGTTATGTCACTGAGCATTTTCACAAGTGGAACAAAAGAGCATTTGTATCTCTTGTGCTTGCACAGAGGGAGCCTGTATCTCCTCCCTGTGTTCAGGATACAGTGTTCTTAGCTTGTTTGTATGTGACCTGCTCAAACAGCTCCTGTGGGCTAAGAGCAGAAATGCCCATGATTTTTCCTGCTGTTTTGACCAGCCCATATAAATGGTGATAATAATAATAAAAATAGTAGCAAAATAACGTGTCTGGTGTCAAATAAAACATAATTCTATAGATATAACTCCACTCCGGTGCTCCCGTCACCGTTCAGCCTGCCCTCTGTTCCGTTCGTCTCTATTAAACACTAAAGGTCAGTCTGTTCTTGTGGACGTCTCGGGCTGAACTGGATACTGTAAAACGGTTATGAAAGAACAGCCCAAATTAGACTCCGGAGTTTGTTCCTTTTTCAATATATTTGTCCTTCCATCTCCTCTCCTGGACTTTCAGCTTGTCAGTGTTCACAAAGGGACAAATGGGCTCCGCGCAGAACCAAAAATCTGCAAAAGAATCATGACATTCTTTTAAACTCAGGCTTTCCACAGAGGAGCGTTCAGAATAAACCGTGTGATTAATCTGCGTTAAAAAAAACAGTGGGATTTTTTTTTCGTGATTAATCGCATGCGTTAACATTGACAGGCCTAATAATAACTCAGCTTTGTTTTTATACAGGAAGTAGTTTTTACAGAAAATAATGTCCTTATATGAGGACAATGGGTCGCTCTTACTGTATGACACAAATAGACACCATTAGTTACAAAATGCGAAAACATTAAAATGCAATCATCTGTTTATTTTGAGCTTTAAACATGTCAAATGTGACAGGTTGACAGTGTGCAAGGTTAAAAACACAGACAAAGGCGTGAAAATGTGGTGCACAGTTTGAATTTTTTTCTGGTTTTCAGTCATTACAAAAAAAAGTGGAGGTGCAAAAAGTGCGAGGTACAAAATGGAGGCAGCAGTTTCCCTCCAGCACCAGAACCGTCCGGCGATTTACAACTGTAAACTCATCGAAATATTCCCAAGTTTACCTCACAACACGGTACAATCAATAACATGACACAGTCCCAATGTCCACATGACATTTCCTGACGCTCTCGTTGGCTGTGATCACTAAAATGTGTCAAATTTTAATGCCAGATGAAGATAGAGACATTACTGTACATAAATAAACTGGTTTCATTCATAAAATTCAGCAAAAACCTTTTGCTGTTTTTTCTTTCGGGAGCTGCTGTAGAGGTTTTTTTTTCATTGAAATTGTTGTAATATTGTGAATGAGATCGCACAGGCCGTGTCCTTCAATGTGGATAACAGGTGAAACTTAAAAAAAAAGAATATCCTTGTGCTAAGTGGCAAAAATGTAATGTCCTCATTTGAGTTTAAGTTTAATTCTGAATAAGCATTTGGAATTAAGTGCTTACATGGTCTGAAGCGGAATTCATTTTTATTCTGCATTAAATTAATTTTAGATCGGAATTAAAGCTCTCATGTAAACGTGGCGATTGCCTAATACATTGTCTGAAGTTTATAAACTCAAAGAGGATTTAAACTAAACCGATATCTTAAAACCAACATCTGATCCGTCAAACCTTTGAGTATCAGCGAGACAAATAATGAAGAGAAGAGTTGTTTTCGTTTTCTTATTTTTGGTTTTATTAAGCGAATGAGCGAATGATGCACGGACTTCAAACCTCGTCAGGCATGTTTTTCACGAGGGAACATTGGTATAAAATGGTCGAAAACTCCAAGAAAAAAAAGTCCATTATATGTAACTCCCCCGTCTCTAATGAGTTGTTTTGTCCGGCGGGGAAAGCTGAATTCTATAATGCGATGAATGCGACGTATTCGTTTGTGTAAGTTCCATTATGTAAACAGACGCAGCTCAATTAGCAGGTTTTCCACAGACGAACCGGAGTGCCTTAGACGTGCACCTGCCTGCCCCTGTCTGCACCTGCCGCTCTAACATGGCATAATGTCTCTGAGTCACGCCTCTGAGTGCTGAGATAACGTGTGGAAGATGAAGGCTTCAGCGGGATTAAAGGAAGGGCAGCAGCATCTGAACACCGAGGGGATGTGGTTAAAACTGCAGCTCGGGCTCTTTTACTCTATTACTCCAGAGTCCAAAGTTTGTCCTAACGCTGTTTCCTCCTCACAAACAGACCCGGAGTTGTGTTTTGTTTCATTCACGTTAGGGTTGGGCGGTAATACGCTGTCCCGCGGTATCAGTTTCATCACCGTCATTAATAAAATCTGCATAAGGAGCTAAAACCACAGCAGGACTTTCTCCCCTCCGCTCTCTGTCCTCTTCAAACGTGGTTCCGCTCGGAGATTTCCATCCACATCCATCCACTCCTTTTCTTTCCATTTTTTGTAGTCGCCTAATAATAGTAGCCTTTATTTGTCAATTCCTTCACATGTACAAGACATGCAAAGAAATTGGACCTGTCACCCCGTCCGTACTTTACAACATACAAAAAAACAATATTACATGGGGAAGACAACATGGACCAGACAGGAAGGCAGGCAGCAGATAGAAATAAACAAAAAAACAGCATCACATGAGGGCAGGGGGGAGGGGGAAAAAAAAAGAGGACCGCCCCAGACCAGGCCCCAGTATCAGGATATCATTTGGAGTGAGTACACAAAATAAAAAACCTCCGAGCATCAGCACCATAGTCAAAACACAGTACAGACAGTCCACAGGACCAGCAGCAGGGAGGGGAGGGTGTAGAGGAGGCCCAACGTAGGCAGCAGCATCCGAATCCTGCAGCGAGAGGAGGAGCTGGATGTAACAGACCCGCCCACCCGGTCGGGGGTACGAAGCTGTGAGGGGGTTGGGGAGGGGCCAGGCTTCCTCCGCTGTATTCTCAGGGTGATTTGACACCAGCCCGGCCTTGGTCATGACCAGTGCTGCTTGGGGAGGCCAAAAGATAAGATTGGGTTGTTTTGGTTTTAGAGCGAGCGGCTGCATCCAACTTCCACAACACTGCTCTGTTTGTCCATTGGTCTCAAGGTCATGTCTATTTCTAAGTTTGGTCCAGATTTTATCCAAAAATTGCGATTTAGAGCCACTATGTCCAAGCATGTCCATCAGTGGTCAGTGACTGCCACCTCGGCCCATAGTCACAAAGTTCGAGTACTCGAAGCTCTGCCCCTCACTTCAATTTCCGGGCAGCCAATTGGGGCTTTGAAAAGCTGCCTCAGTATTTGAATTTTTGGAAAATCAAGTCCAAGCATAAATTCCAATGTGCAAAGTCCCGTAATCCTGGTTCCGAATGGATCGATCCTCTGTACGCAGGTTCACCTGACCCTGCTTGTCTTGTTAATGGTGTCAATAGCGTTCAGAGACCAATTTATCAAATCCATAACGGGGCTCTACAGTGCGCCCATTTCACTCGCATTTGCGAGTAAATATTTCGTCGTGCGAACATGGTAAACAAAACAGGCGCACATGTGCGAGTGCTTCTGCAGCCACAATAAGGAGAACTGCGCACAGACGTAACGTGACGAGTTAAACGTTTTACATGTGTCAAACATTAGGGGCAAACTCACACTAGGACTTCAGAATCGTGCCCAGGCCTGGATCACACCTAAAGCGCGGCACGCCCAGCGCGAGCGCAACCGAACCGTGCATGACCCCAGCATACGAGCTCCGCGTGTGGCCGATATCACTGATACGAACAAACTCAGCTTCAAAACACACCCACGCCCCCTTAACCGAGGAGCAGCACCGCAGCAGGACCCACACCTGCCCCACCACTCAGTAGACTTCCCCACACCGCTGGACTTCCTTCTCCGCTAAAGCGAGAGTTTTGTCTCGGTCTTGTCTCGGACTCGAGCGCATTTGGACTTGGTCCCGTCACGGACTCAAGGTCTGAATACTGAGTGCAGTCATATATCATTACGGTCGCTGCTGTCGGCACTAAACTTGTACCGGTGTGCGGGACCTGTGCGCTGGAGCCCGCGGACACCGCGGCACCGCCAGCGCGCGGCTCGTCCACAGCGCCACCCTCCTGTAACAGCCTGCATCACAGGGCAGGTTAAACATCCCACCGGTCCATCCGCCTCGTCAAACACGCTATTACTAATTTTATGTCTGTGTCCGCACAGAGCAGAGCTACGGCACAGAGCAGGTGATATGTGGGCTGAAGAAAATGCCAAATAAATCTGTTTGTCACAATGTGCGTTTGGTTTGGTAAATGTGCAGAGACAAAATACCGCTTTAAAACCAGTAAGAGAATGTAACTCCAGGAATTTGAAAATACAGGTTTAACAAGAGCTCCGCCAGCGGGGCAAAATACGCCCGTACTTTGAATTATTGTATATAGAATTAAGTTAGAATTTGTCAAACCTAGTTAAAGATGAATTGTTGGTGCAGTTTGGAAGTTTGACATTCCTAGGTGAGACGGTTGTCGAGCTAGAGCGCGGACAAGGTAATGTGTAGTTGTCTTGTATTCTCTCTCTCCCGTTGCCTAGCAACCGCTGCAGCTGGAACTGTGTGTCACCTTTGAACTTTAAACTTCAAAGCTTTGAAGTGTCCACGGACGGACGGACGGACGGACGGACGGACAGCGCCATACCATAATACGTCCCGTTTTATCACGGGCGTATAAAAATCCTACCTCGTTTTCACTTTGAAACAGTTTTGTGTAAAGTGCCAGTGGAAGTTCTCTTAAAGAAGAGGTTCTCAAACTGTGGTGAGGGTCCAAAAAGGGCCACAGTGTGTTTAAGTGCAGAACAGTTTGTTTGGCTTATTTTAAGTCGAAATATTAACCAGATAAATGAAGAAATATTTATAAAAACATTGCGATCATGCAGGAAAAGTACAGTCATAATTCTTTTGTTTTCTGTATTAAATTTATTCAGTGTTGGTGTTGGTATGTGCAAGTTCTGCACTGTAATAATCGTTTAAAACGAAAACCTATTTGTGCCCCCATTTTTTTTCTGTGCTCCTAAACTTTTTGACTTAGGGGCACGTGTGCTCCTGAAATAAAAAGTTAGTGCAGAGCCCTGCTTTAAGACGGAAAGTGTGAAAGTGATGTGTGCATGGCAGGACTCCCTTGAAAAAGAGATTAGTAATCTCAATGGGACTTTCCTGGGTAAATAAAGGTAAAAAAAAAAAACGATGGTTTATTTTATCCTCATGTGAACCTTCATATCTTTGCTCCAAAATCTGTTCCACAACACTCAGTTCATCATGTAACTGCATTAAGATCTGTTGTACACTTGATAAGGATAATAATTTTAATCTTTCATCAAAACACAAAACACTACATTCAGTTTTTGTTATGCTAATGTTTTATTTATGCTGAAAATGAATTCGGGTGATGAGGATTTAGCGGCAGAAGAACCTCCTGTACCACTTCCTGTTTTTCCTCTGCAGCTCCTGGTCCGTTGCCCTGCGCATGTCGGCCAGCAGGGAGCACTGTTCTGTGGACTCCTCCAGGCGCTGCACCTCTTCCCTGCAGGGTGCGCTCTTCCTCTGTTCTCTTAAGCACCTGATCCAGTGTTATACACCTTGCTTCCTGCAGGGTGCGCTGCTCTTCAGAAGTTTTTAACTCCTCTTTAAGTACAATACAGCGCTTGTCCAGCAGGTTGCACTGTTCCTCAGATCTGTGAAGTGCCTGTTCAACTTCCATGCGCTTTTCTTCTTGCAGAATTCGCTCCTTCTTAGTTTTCAGCAGCTCCTGCTTCAGAGCAGTGCATGTGTCTTCCACCAGGGGCGCTGTTCTTCTATGTTCTTAAGATTGTGCTCCAGTGCCAAACACCTCTGATCCTGCAGCGTGCGCTGTTCCTCTGATGTCTTTAGTGCTTGGTCTAGTGCCACAAGCCGTTCTACCTGCAGATTATGCTGTTTCAGAGTTTGCTCAAGGTCCTGCTCCACAGCTCTACACGTCTCCTTCACCAGTGTGAGCTGTTCTTCTCATGTTCTTAAGATTGAGCTCCAGTGCCATACAATGCTTTTCCTGCAGGGCGTGCTGCTCCTGTGATGTTTTCAACCCTTCCTCCAGAGCACTGCATGTTGTTTTCTGCAGGGTGCACTGCTCTTTAGACCTCTTCAGTGCCTGGTATAGTGCCACACACCTTTGGTCCTGCAGGGCACACTGCTCTTTAGACCACTTCAGTGCCTGGTATAGTGCCACACACCTTTTGTCCTGCAGAGTGCACTGGTTCTGAGTTTTGGTCAGCTTCTCCTGCAGAGCACCACATGTTTCCTTCACCAGAATGAGCTGTTCTTCGGAGTCCTTCAGCTCCTGCTGCACAGCACTACAGGCCTTTTCCAGCAGGGAGTTCTGTTCGAGAGCCCATCTCAGACTCTCTTTCTCCTGCTCCAGCTCCTGCTCCAGAGAGCTGTTTCTCTGGATCAGTAGAGTGTGCTCTGCCTCAGTTGTTCTCAGCACCTGCTCTTGCTCACAGTGGTTTTCCTCTAGCAGGGCGTGTTCTTCCTGAGTCCTTCGGAGCTGCTCTGTGAGCTGGTTCAGGTTTTAGTCAGACTTGTTCAGCGCTTTCTCCATCTTTTGGACCTGTTCCTTACAGTTGTCCAGTTGCAGACAAAGGCTTTGCTTTTCCAGCTCCCACTCTTCAGATTTTTGGTGGGACTGTCTCTTGATTTCCTCCACCAAATTGTGACCATCTGCAACCTGTTTAGTCAGACCCTGGTTCTCCTCTTTCACTGTGTCCAGTGCAGTTTGGAGATCTCGTATTGCAGAGTCCTTCTCCTCCAGTTGTTTGAGAAGATGCTCCTCTCTGGTTCTGTCCTGAAAGGCTTTGGAGGCAGTTTGGAGTCGAGACATGACAAAAGTCATGCCCTTCTCGTCTTCCTCCTTAGACCTCTGTTGATTTTGAGGTCCTAGGTGCTCTCTTTCTAACAAGGTGTGGACCACAGGGGTCCAGAGGGCTGTGTGTTGGTTGGTGTTTCCCCAGCGCCTCCATCAGGTTGCACTCCTGGCTGTAGAGGAGTTCGTCGTCTTCAGTCGTGTCATCACACCAGGCTTTGGACATCTTTGTTTCTGCGAGTTGCGTAGTTGTGTATCAGTCGAAGGTCTGAGTTGAAGTGAGTTTCTCAGGACCTGTGTCGCCCTTATATAACCCTTTATAAGAGACTCTTGATGATGTCACAAAGAAATAGAATGTCTGACGGAACGTGTTGCCAGGTGACGCCAGGTGAATCTTTCCTTATATGGACATGAGTGCGTTGCCATAGTTACACAATGCTGAATGTCAATAATTACATTGGAAGTGTCTGAATGTCCATCCTAGGCCCTAAACCCCAAACACTACACTGACCTGCACTCTTTAGTGAACTCTATAGAACCTCATTCACTGAGTATTAGACCCCAATTAGTCTTGATTTAGACCTTATTTAAAACTGGTGTAGACCTGGTTTAGACCTACTTTAGTCCTGGCTTACTTTTGGTTTAGACCTGGGTCAGACTTTGTTTAGTAATTAGACAAGGTTTAGCCCTATATTAGTCCTGGTTTAGTCCTGGCTTAGACCTGATTTAGTCCTGCTTAAGACTTAAACAGTGGTTTCGTCCTCTAGTGGTCCTGTTTTAGACCTGGTTTAGACCTGGTTCAGATCGGATTTAGACCTAGTTTAGACCTGATTTAGTTTTGGTATAGACCTAGTTCAGATCTGGCTTAGCCCTATATTAGTCCTGGTTTAGACCTGGTTTAAATCTGGTTTAGACCTGGTTTAGCCCTGTATTAGTCCTGTATTAGAACCCCTCGGAGGAATAAGATGGACTCACAGCCCCGACTTTGAACTACACTAAATGTGAACTGTGCCTGAGTGAACTGTGTTAGTAGTTATTACCCCACAGAAGTAAAATTCCCCCCTCTTTAAGCAGGGCTCTACAGTGCGCCCATTTCACTCACATTTGCGAGTAAATATTTCGTCGTCTTGACGTGGTAAACAAAACAGGCGCACATGTGCTTCTGCAGCCACAATAAGGAGAACTGCGCACAGACGTAACGTGACGAGTTAAACGTTTTACATGTGTCAAACATTAGGGGCAAACTCACACTAGGACTTCAGAATCGTGCCCAGGCCTGGATCACACCTAAAGCGCGGCACGCCCAGCGCGAGCGCAACCGAACCGTGCATGACCCCAGCATACGAGCTCCGCGTGTGGCCGATATCACTGATACGAACAAACTCAGCTTCAAAACACACCCACGCCCCCTTAACCGAGGAGCAGCACCGCAGCAGGACCCACACCTGCCCCACCACTCAGTAGACTTCCCCACACCGCTGGACTTCCTTCTCCGCTAAAGCGAGAGTTTTGTCTCGGTCTTGTCTCGGACTCGAGCGCATTTGGACTTGGTCCCGTCACGGACTCAAGGTCTGAATACTGAGTGCAGTCATATATCATTACGGTCGCTGCTGTCGGCACTAAACTTGTACCGGTGTGCGGGACCTGTGCGCTGGAGCCCGCGGACACCGCGGCACCGCCAGCGCGCGGCTCGTCCACAGCGCCACCCTCCTGTAACAGCCTGCATCACAGGGCAGGTTAAACATCCCACCGGTCCATCCGCCTCGTCAAACACGCTATTACTAATTTTATGTCTGTGTCCGCACAGAGCAGAGCTACGGCACAGAGCAGGTGATATGTGGGCTGAAGAAAATGCCAAATAAATCTGTTTGTCACAATGTGCGTTTGGTTTGGTAAATGTGCAGAGACAAAATACCGCTTTAAAACCAGTAAGAGAATGTAACTCCAGGAATTTGAAAATACAGGTTTAACAAGAGCTCCGCCAGCGGGGCAAAATACGCCCGTACTTTGAATTATTGTATATAGAATTAAGTTAGAATTTGTCAAACCTAGTTAAAGATGAATTGTTGGTGCAGTTTGGAAGTTTGACATTCCTAGGTGAGACGGTTGTCGAGCTAGAGCGCGGACAAGGTAATGTGTAGTTGTCTTGTATTCTCTCTCCCGTTGCCTAGCAACCGCTGCAGCTGGAACTGTGTGTCACCTTTGAACTTTAAACTTCAAAGCTTTGAAGTGTCCACGGACGGACGGACGGACGGACAGCGCCATACCATAATACGTCCCGTTTTATCACGGGCGTATAAAAATCCTACCTACGTTTTTCACTTTGAAACAGTTTTGTGTAAAGTGCCAGTGGAAGTTCTCTTAAAGAAGAGGTTCTCAAACTGTGGTGAGGGTCCAAAAAGGGCCACAGTGTGTTTAAGTGCAGAACAGTTTGTTTGGCTTATTTTAAGTCGAAATATTAACCAGATAAATGAAGAAATATTTATAAAAACATTGCGATCATGCAGGAAAAGTACAGTCATAATTCTTTTGTTTTCTGTATTAAATTTATTCAGTGTTGGTGTTGGTATGTGCAAGTTCTGCACTGTAATAATCGTTTAAAACGAAAACCTATTTGTGCCCCCATTTTTTTTCTGTGCTCCTAAACTTTTTGACTTAGGGGCACGTGTGCTCCTGAAATAAAAAAGTTAGTGCAGAGCCCTGCTTTAAGACGGAAAGTGTGAAAGTGATGTGTGCATGGCAGGACTCCCTTGAAAAAGAGATTAGTAATCTCAATGGGACTTTCCTGGGTAAATAAAGGTAAAAAAAAAAACGATGGTTTATTTTATCCTCATGTGAACCTTCATATCTTTGCTCCAAAATCTGTTCCACAACACTCAGTTCATCATGTAACTGCATTAAGATCTGTTGTACACTTGATAAGGATAATAATTTTAATCTTTCATCAAAACACAAAACACTACATTCAGTTTTTGTTATGCTAATGTTTTATTTATGCTGAAAATGAATTCGGGTGATGAGGATTTAGCGGCAGAAGAACCTCCTGTACCACTTCCTGTTTTTCCTCTGCAGCTCCTGGTCCGTTGCCCTGCGCATGTCGGCCAGCAGGGAGCACTGTTCTGTGGACTCCTCCAGAGCGCTGCACCTCTTCCCCTGCAGGGTGCGCTCTTCCTCTGTTCTCTTAAGCACCTGATCCAGTGTTATACACCTTGCTTCCTGCAGGGTGCGCTGCTCTTCAGAAGTTTTTAACTCCTCTTTAAGTACAATACAGCGCTTGTCCAGCAGGTTGCACTGTTCCTCAGATCTGTGAAGTGCCTGTTCAACTTCCATGCGCTTTTCTTCTTGCAGAATTCGCTCCTTCTTAGTTTTCAGCAGCTCCTGCTTCAGAGCAGTGCATGTGTCTTCCACCAGGGAGCGCTGTTCTTCTATGTTCTTAAGATTGTGCTCCAGTGCCAAACACTTCTGATCCTGCAGCGTGCGCTGTTCCTCTGATGTCTTTAGTGCTTGGTCTAGTGCCACAAGCCGTTCTACCTGCAGATTATGCTGTTTCAGAGTTTGCTCAAGGTCCTGCTCCACAGCTCTACACGTCTCCTTCACCAGTGTGAGCTGTTCTTCTGCGTTCTTAAGATTGAGCTCCAGTGCCATACAATGCTTTTCCTGCAGGACGTGCTGTTCCTGTGATGTTTTCAACCCTTCCTCCAGAGCACTGCATGTTGTTTTCTGCAGGGTGCACTGCTCTTTAGACCTCTTCAGTGCCTGGTATAGTGCCACACACCTTTGGTCCTGCAGGGCACACTGCTCTTTAGACCACTTCAGTGCCTGGTATAGTGCCACACACCTTTTGTCCTGCAGAGTGCACTGGTTCTGAGTTTTGGTCAGCTTCTCCTGCAGAGCACCACATGTTTCCTTCACCAGAATGAGCTGTTCTTCGGAGTCCTTCAGCTCCTGCTGCACAGCACTACAGGCCTTTTCCAGCAGGGAGTTCTGTTCGAGAGCCCATCTCAGACTCTCTTTCTCCTGCTCCAGCTCCTGCTCCAGAGAGCTGTTTCTCTGGATCAGTAGAGTGTGCTCTGCCTCAGTTGTTCTCAGCACCTGCTCTTGCTCACAGTGGTTTTCCTCTAGCAGGGCGTGTTCTTCCTGAGTCCTTCGGAGCTGCTCTGTGAGCTGGTTCAGGTTTTGGTCAGACTTGTTCAGCGCTTTCTCCATCTTTTGGACCTGTTCCTTACAGTTGTCCAGTTGCAGACAAAGGCTTTGCTTTTCCAGCTCCCACTCTTCAGATTTTTGGTGGGACTGTCTCTTGATTTCCTCCACCAAATTGTGACCATCTGCAACCTGTTTAGTCAGACCCTGGTTCTCCTCTTTCACTGTGTCCAGTGCAGTTTGGAGATCTCGTATTGCAGAGTCCTTCTCCTCCAGTTGTTTGAGAAGATGCTCCTCTCTGGTTCTGTCCTGAAAGGCTTTGGAGGCAGTTTGGAGTCGAGACATGACAAAAGTCATGCCCTTCTCGTCTTCCTCCTTAGACCTCTGTTGATTTTGAGGTCCTAGGTGCTCTCTTTCTAACAAGGTGTGGACCACAGGGGGTCCAGAGGGCTGTGTGTTGGTTGGTGTTTCCCCCAGCGCCTCCATCAGGTTGAACTCCTGGCTGTAGAGGAGTTCGCTGTCTTCAGACGTGTAATCACACCAGGCTTTGGACATCTTTGTTTCTGCGAGTTGCGTAGTTGTGTATCAGTCGAAGGTCTGAGTTGAAGTGAGTTTCTCAGGACCTGTGTCGCCCTTATATAACCCTTTATAAGAGACTCTTGATGATGTCACAAAGAAATAGAATGTCTGACGGAACGTGTTGCCAGGTGACGCCAGGTGAATCTTTCCTTATATGGACATGAGTGCGTTGCCATAGTTACACAATGCTGAATGTCAATAATTACATTGGAAGTGTCTGAATGTCCATCCTAGGCCCTAAACCCCAAACACTACACTGACCTGCACTCTTTAGTGAACTCTATAGAACCTCATTCACTGAGTATTAGACCCCAATTAGTCTTGATTTAGACCTTATTTAAAACTGGTGTAGACCTGGTTTAGACCTACTTTAGTCCTGGCTTACTTTTGGTTTAGACCTGGGTCAGACTTTGTTTAGTAATTAGACAAGGTTTAGCCCTATATTAGTCCTGGTTTAGTCCTGGCTTAGACCTGATTTAGTCCTGCTTAAGACTTAAACAGTGGTTTCGTCCTCTAGTGGTCCTGTTTTAGACCTGGTTTAGACCTGGTTCAGATCGGATTTAGACCTAGTTTAGACCTGATTTAGTTTTGGTATAGACCTAGTTCAGATCTGGCTTAGCCCTATATTAGTCCTGGTTTAGACCTGGTTTAAATCTGGTTTAGACCTGGTTTAGCCCTGTATTAGTCCTGTATTAGAACCCCTCGGAGGAATAAGATGGACTCACAGCCCCGACTTTGAACTACACTAAATGTGAACTGTGCCTGAGTGAACTGTGTTAGTAGTTATTACCCCACAGAAGTAAAATTCCCCCCTCTTTAAGCAGGGCTCTACAGTGCGCCCATTTCACTCACATTTGCGAGTAAATATTTCGTCGTGCGAACGTGGTAAACAAAACAGGCGCACATGTGCTTCTGCAGCCACAATAAGGAGAACTGCGCACAGACGTAACGTGACGAGTTAAACGTTTTACATGTGTCAAACATTAGGGGCAAACTCACACTAGGACTTCAGAATCGTGCCCAGGCCTGGATCACACCTAAAGCGCGGCACGCCCAGCGAGAGCGCAACCGAACCGTGCATGACCCCAGCATACGAGCTCCGCGTGTGGCCGATATCACTGATACGAACAAACTCAGCTTCAAAACACACCCACGCCCCCTTAACCGAGGAGCAGCACCGCAGCAGGACCCACACCTGCCCCACCACTCAGTAGACTTCCCCACACCGCTGGACTTCCTTCTCCGCTAAAGCGAGAGTTTTGTCTCGGTCTTGTCTCGGACTCGAGCGCATTTGGACTTGGTCCCGTCACGGACTCAAGGTCTGAATACTGAGTGCAGTCATATATCATTACGGTCGCTGCTGTCGGCACTAAACTTGTACCGGTGTGCGGGACCTGTGCGCTGGAGCCCGCGGACACCGCGGCACCGCCAGCGCGGCTCGTCCACAGCGCCACCCTCCTGTAACAGCCTGCATCACAGGGCAGGTTAAACATCCCACCGGTCCATCCGCCTCGTCAAACACGCTTATTACTAATTTTATGTCTGTGTCCGCACAGAGCAGAGCTACGGCACAGAGCAGGTGATATGTGGGCTGAAGAAAATGCCAAATAAATCTGTTTGTCACAATGTGCGTTTGGTTTGGTAAATGTGCAGAGACAAAATACCGCTTTAAAACCAGTAAGAGAATGTAACTCCAGGAATTTGAAAATACAGGTTTAACAAGAGCTCACAGCGGCAAAATACGCCCGTACTTTGAATTATTGTATATAGAATTAAGTTAGAATTTGTCAAACCTAGTTAAAGATGAATTGTTGGTGCAGTTTGGAAGTTTGACATTCCTAGGTGAGACGGTTGTCGAGCTAGAGCGCGGACAAGGTAATGTGTAGTTGTCTTGTATTCTCTCTCCCGTTGCCTAGCAACCGCTGCAGCTGGAACTGTGTGTCACCTTTGAACTTTAAACTTCAAAGCTTTGAAGTGTCCACGGACGGACGGACGGACGGACAGCGCCATACCATAATACGTCCCGTTTTATCACGGGCGTATAAAAATCCTACCTACGTTTTTCACTTTGAAACAGTTTTGTGTAAAGTGCCAGTGGAAGTTCTCTTAAAGAAGAGGTTCTCAAACTGTGGTGAGGGTCCAAAAAGGGCCACAGTGTGTTTAAGTGCAGAACAGTTTGTTTGGCTTATTTTAAGTCGAAATATTAACCAGATAAATGAAGAAATATTTATAAAAACATTGCGATCATGCAGGAAAAGTACAGTCATAATTCTTTTGTTTTCTGTATTAAATTTATTCAGTGTTGGTGTTGGTATGTGCAAGTTCTGCACTGTAATAATCGTTTAAAACGAAAACCTATTTGTGCCCCCATTTTTTCTGTGCTCCTAAACTTTTTGACTTAGGGGCACGTGTGCTCCTGAAATAAAAAGTTAGTGCAGAGCCCTGCTTTAAGACGGAAAGTGTGAAAGTGATGTGTGCATGGCAGGACTCCCTTGAAAAAGAGATTAGTAATCTCAATGGGACTTTCCTGGGTAAATAAAGGTAAAAAAAAAAAAACGATGGTTTATTTTATCCTCATGTGAACCTTCATATCTTTGCTCCAAAATCTGTTCCACAACACTCAGTTCATCATGTAACTGCATTAAGATCTGTTGTACACTTGATAAGGATAATAATTTTAATCTTTCATCAAAACACAAAACACTACATTCAGTTTTTGTTATGCTAATGTTTTATTTATGCTGAAAATGAATTCGGGTGATGAGGATTTAGCGGCAGAAGAACCTCCTGTACCACTTCCTGTTTTTCCTCTGCAGCTCCTGGTCCGTTGCCCTGCGCATGTCGGCCAGCAGGGAGCACTGTTCTGTGGACTCCTCCAGAGCGCTGCACCTCTTCCCCTGCAGGGTGCGCTCTTCCTCTGTTCTCTTAAGCACCTGATCCAGTGTTATACACCTTGCTTCCTGCAGGGTGCGCTGCTCTTCAGAAGTTTTTAACTCCTCTTTAAGTACAATACAGCGCTTGTCCAGCAGGTTGCACTGTTCCTCAGATCTGTGAAGTGCCTGTTCAACTTCCATGCGCTTTTCTTCTTGCAGAATTCGCTCCTTCTTAGTTTTCAGCAGCTCCTGCTTCAGAGCAGTGCATGTGTCTTCCACCAGGGAGCGCTGTTCTTCTATGTTCTTAAGATTGTGCTCCAGTGCCAAACACTTCTGATCCTGCAGCGTGCGCTGTTCCTCTGATGTCTTTAGTGCTTGGTCTAGTGCCACAAGCCGTTCTACCTGCAGATTATGCTGTTTCAGAGTTTGCTCAAGGTCCTGCTCCACAGCTCTACACGTCTCCTTCACCAGTGTGAGCTGTTCTTCATGCGTTCGTAAGATTGAGCTCCAGTGCCATACAATGCTTTTCCTGCAGGACGTGCTGTTCCTGTGATGTTTTCAACCCTTCCTCCAGAGCACTGCATGTTGTTTTCTGCAGGGTGCACTGCTCTTTAGACCTCTTCAGTGCCTGGTATAGTGCCACACACCTTTGGTCCTGCAGGGCACACTGCTCTTTAGACCACTTCAGTGCCTGGTATAGTGCCACACACCTTTTGTCCTGCAGAGTGCACTGGTTCTGAGTTTTGGTCAGCTTCTCCTGCAGAGCACCACATGTTTCCTTCACCAGAATGAGCTGTTCTTCGAGTCCTTCAGCTCCTGCTGCACAGCACTACAGGCCTTTTCCAGCAGGGAGTTCTGTTCGAGAGCCCATCTCAGACTCTCTTTCTCCTGCTCCAGCTCCTGCTCCAGAGAGCTGTTTCTCTGGATCAGTAGAGTGTGCTCTGCCTCAGTTGTTCTCAGCACCTGCTCTTGCTCACAGTGGTTTTCCTCTAGCAGGGCGTGTTCTTCCTGAGTCCTTCGGAGCTGCTCTGTGAGCTGGTTCAGGTTTTGGTCAGACTTGTTCAGCGCTTTCTCCATCTTTTGGACCTGTTCCTTACAGTTGTCCAGTTGCAGACAAAGGCTTTGCTTTTCCAGCTCCCACTCTTCAGATTTTTGGTGGGACTGTCTCTTGATTTCCTCCACCAAATTGTGACCATCTGCAACCTGTTTAGTCAGACCCTGGTTCTCCTCTTTCACTGTGTCCAGTGCAGTTTGGAGATCTCGTATTGCAGAGTCCTTCTCCTCCAGTTGTTTGAGAAGATGCTCCTCTCTGGTTCTGTCCTGAAAGGCTTTGGAGGCAGTTTGGAGTCGAGACATGACAAAAGTCATGCCCTTCTCGTCTTCCTCCTTAGACCTCTGTTGATTTTGAGGTCCTAGGTGCTCTCTTTCTAACAAGGTGTGGACCACAGGGGGTCCAGAGGGCTGTGTGTTGGTTGGTGTTTCCCCCAGCGCCTCCATCAGGTTGAACTCCTGGCTGTAGAGGAGTTCGTCGTCTTCAGACGTGTAATCACACCAGGCTTTGGACATCTTTGTTTCTGCGAGTTGCGTAGTTGTGTATCAGTCGAAGGTCTGAGTTGAAGTGAGTTTCTCAGGACCTGTGTCGCCCTTATATAACCCTTTATAAGAGACTCTTGATGATGTCACAAAGAAATAGAATGTCTGACGGAACGTGTTGCCAGGTGACGCCAGGTGAATCTTTCCTTATATGGACATGAGTGCGTTGCCATAGTTACACAATGCTGAATGTCAATAATTACATTGGAAGTGTCTGAATGTCCATCCTAGGCCCTAAACCCCAAACACTACACTGACCTGCACTCTTTAGTGAACTCTATAGAACCTCATTCACTGAGTATTAGACCCCAATTAGTCTTGATTTAGACCTTATTTAAAACTGGTGTAGACCTGGTTTAGACCTACTTTAGTCCTGGCTTACTTTTGGTTTAGACCTGGGTCAGACTTTGTTTAGTAATTAGACAAGGTTTAGCCCTATATTAGTCCTGGTTTAGTCCTGGCTTAGACCTGATTTAGTCCTGCTTAAGACTTAAACAGTGGTTTCGTCCTCTAGTGGTCCTGTTTTAGACCTGGTTTAGACCTGGTTCAGATCGGATTTAGACCTAGTTTAGACCTGATTTAGTTTTGGTATAGACCTAGTTCAGATCTGGCTTAGCCCTATATTAGTCCTGGTTTAGACCTGGTTTAAATCTGGTTTAGACCTGGTTTAGCCCTGTATTAGTCCTGTATTAGAACCCCTCGGAGGAATAAGATGGACTCACAGCCCCGACTTTGAACTACACTAAATGTGAACTGTGCCTGAGTGAACTGTGTTAGTAGTTATTACCCCACAGAAGTAAAATTCCCCCCTCTTTAAGCAGGGCTCTACAGTGCGCCCATTTCACTCACATTTGCGAGTAAATATTTGATCGTGCGAACGTGGTAAACAAAACAGGCGCACATGTGCTTCTGCAGCCACAATAAGGAGAACTGCGCACAGACGTAACGTGACGAGTTAAACGTTTTACATGTGTCAAACATTAGGGGCAAACTCACACTAGGACTTCAGAATCGTGCCCAGGCCTGGATCACACCTAAAGCGCGGCACGCCCAGCGCGAAGAACCGAACTGCATGACCCCAGCATACGAGCTCCGCGTGTGGCCGAGTATCACTGATACGAACAAACTCAGCTTCAAAACACACCCACGCCCCTTAACCGAGGAGCAGCACCGCAGCAGGACCCACACCTGCCCCACCACTCAGTAGACTTCCCACACCGCTGGACTTCCTTCTCCGCTAAAGCGAGAGTTTTGTCTCGGTCTTGTCTCGACTCGGCGCATTTGGACTTGGTCCCGTCACGGACTCAAGGTCTGAATACTGAGTGCAGTCATATATCATTACGGTCGCTGCTGTCGGCACTAAACTTGTACCGGTGTGCGGGACCTGTGCGCTGGAGCCCGCGGACACCGCTGGCACCGCCAGCCGCGGCTCGCCCACAGCGCCACCCTCCTGTAACAGCCTGCATCACAGGGCAGGTTAAACATCCCACCGGTCCATCCGCCTCGTCAAACACGCTTATTACTAATTTTATGTCTGTGTCCGCACAGAGCAGAGCTACGGCACAGAGCAGGTGATATGTGGGCTGAAGAAAATGCCAAATAAATCTGTTTGTCACAATGTGCGTTTGGTTTGGTAAATGTGCAGAGACAAAATACCGCTTTAAAACCAGTAAGAGAATGTAACTCCAGGAATTTGAAAATACAGGTTTAACAAGAGCTCACAGCGGGGCAAAATACGCCCGTACTTTGAATTATTGTATATAGAATTAAGTTAGAATTTGTCAAACCTAGTTAAAGATGAATTGTTGGTGCAGTTTGGAAGTTTGACATTCCTAGGTGAGACGGTTGTCGAGCTAGAGCACAAGGTAATGTGTGCCTAGCAACCGCTGCAGCTGGAACTGTGTGTCACCTTTGAACTTTAAACTTCAAAGCTTTGAAGTGTCCACGGACGGACGGACGGACGGACGGACGGACGGACAGCGCCATACCATAATACGTCCCGTTTTATCACGGGCGTATAAAAATCCTACCTACGTTTTTCACTTTGAAACAGTTTTGTGTAAAGTGCCAGTGGAAGTTCTCTTAAAGAAGAGGTTCTCAAACTGTGGTGAGGGTCCAAAAAGGGCCACAGTGTGTTTAAGTGCAGAACAGTTTGTTTGGCTTATTTTAAGTCGAAATATTAACCAGATAAATGAAGAAATATTTATAAAAACATTGCGATCATGCAGGAAAAGTACAGTCATAATTCTTTTGTTTTCTGTATTAAATTTATTCAGTGTTGGTGTTGGTATGTGCAAGTTCTGCACTGTAATAATCGTTTAAAACGAAAACCTATTTGTGCCCCCATTTTTTTTCTGTGCTCCTAAACTTTTTGACTTAGGGGCACGTGTGCTCCTGAAATAAAAAAGTTAGTGCAGAGCCCTGCTTTAAGACGGAAAGTGTGAAAGTGATGTGTGCATGGCAGGACTCCCTTGAAAAAGAGATTAGTAATCTCAATGGGACTTTCCTGGGTAAATAAAGGTAAAAAAAAAAAAAAAAAAAGATGATTTATTTTATCCTCATGTGAACCTTCATATCTTTGCTCCAAAATCTGTTCCACAACACTCAGTTCATCATGTAACTGCATTAAGATCTGTTGTACACTTGATAAGGATAATAATTTTAATCTTTCATCAAAACACAAAACACTACATTCAGTTTTTGTTATGCTAATGTTTTATTTATGCTGAAAATGAATTCGGGTGATGAGGATTTAGCGGCAGAAGAACCTCCTGTACCACTTCCTGTTTTTCCTCTGCAGCTCCTGGTCCGTTGCCCTGCGCATGTCGGCCAGCAGGGAGCACTGTTCTGTGGACTCCTCCAGAGCGCTGCACCTCTTCCCCTGCAGGGTGCGCTCTTCCTCTGTTCTCTTAAGCACCTGATCCAGTGTTATACACCTTGCTTCCTGCAGGGTGCGCTGCTCTTCAGAAGTTTTTAACTCCTCTTTAAGTACAATACAGCGCTTGTCCAGCAGGTTGCACTGTTCCTCAGATCTGTGAAGTGCCTGTTCAACTTCCATGCGCTTTTCTTCTTGCAGAATTCGCTCCTTCTTAGTTTTCAGCAGCTCCTGCTTCAGAGCAGTGCATGTGTCTTCCACCAGGGAGCGCTGTTCTTCTATGTTCTTAAGATTGTGCTCCAGTGCCAAACACTTCTGATCCTGCAGCGTGCGCTGTTCCTCTGATGTCTTTAGTGCTTGGTCTAGTGCCACAAGCCGTTCTACCTGCAGATTATGCTGTTTCAGAGTTTGCTCAAGGTCCTGCTCCACAGCTCTACACGTCTCCTTCACCAGTGTGAGCTGTTCTTCTGCGTTCTTAAGATTGAGCTCCAGTGCCATACAATGCTTTTCCTGCAGGACGTGCTGTTCCTGTGATGTTTTCAACCCTTCCTCCAGAGCACTGCATGTTGTTTTCTGCAGGGTGCACTGCTCTTTAGACCTCTTCAGTGCCTGGTATAGTGCCACACACCTTTGGTCCTGCAGGGCACACTGCTCTTTAGACCACTTCAGTGCCTGGTATAGTGCCACACACCTTTGTCCTGCAGAGTGCACTGGTTCTGAGTTTTGGTCAGCTTCTCCTGCAGAGCACCACATGTTTCCTTCACCAGAATGAGCTGTTCTTCGGAGTCCTTCAGCTCCTGCTGCACAGCACTACAGGCCTTTTCCAGCAGGGAGTTCTGTTCGAGAGCCCATCTCAGACTCTCTTTCTCCTGCTCCAGCTCCTGCTCCAGAGAGCTGTTTCTCTGGATCAGTAGAGTGTGCTCTGCCTCAGTTGTTCTCAGCACCTGCTCTTGCTCACAGTGGTTTTCCTCTAGCAGGGCGTGTTCTTCCTGAGTCCTTCGGAGCTGCTCTGTGAGCTGGTTCAGGTTTTGGTCAGACTTGTTCAGCGCTTTCTCCATCTTTTGGACCTGTTCCTTACAGTTGTCCAGTTGCAGACAAAGGCTTTGCTTTTCCAGCTCCCACTCTTCAGATTTTTGGTGGGACTGTCTCTTGATTTCCTCCACCAAATTGTGACCATCTGCAACCTGTTTAGTCAGACCCTGGTTCTCCTCTTTCACTGTGTCCAGTGCAGTTTGGAGATCTCGTATTGCAGAGTCCTTCTCCTCCAGTTGTTTGAGAAGATGCTCCTCTCTGGTTCTGTCCTGAAAGGCTTTGGAGGCAGTTTGGAGTCGAGACATGACAAAAGTCATGCCCTTCTCGTCTTCCTCCTTAGACCTCTGTTGATTTTGAGGTCCTAGGTGCTCTCTTTCTAACAAGGTGTGGACCACAGGGGTCCAGAGGGCTGTGTGTTGGTTGGTGTTTCCCAGCGCCTCCATCAGGTTGAACTCCTGGCTGTAGAGGAGTTCGCTGCCTTCAGACGTGTAATCACACCAGGCTTTGGACATCTTTGTTTCTGCGAGTTGCGTAGTTGTGTATCAGTCGAAGGTCTGAGTTGAAGTGAGTTTCTCAGGACCTGTGTCGCCCTTATATAACCCTTTATAAGAGACTCTTGATGATGTCACAAAGAAATAGAATGTCTGACGGAACGTGTTGCCAGGTGACGCCAGGTGAATCTTTCCTTATATGGACATGAGTGCGTTGCCATAGTTACACAATGCTGAATGTCAATAATTACATTGGAAGTGTCTGAATGTCCATCCTAGGCCCTAAACCCCAAACACTACACTGACCTGCACTCTTTAGTGAACTCTATAGAACCTCATTCACTGAGTATTAGACCCCAATTAGTCTTGATTTAGACCTTATTTAAAACTGGTGTAGACCTGGTTTAGACCTACTTTAGTCCTGGCTTTCTTTTTGGTTTAGACCTGGGTCAGACTTTGTTTAGTAATTAGACAAGGTTTAGCCCTATATTAGTCCTGGTTTAGTCCTGGCTTAGACCTGATTTAGTCCTGCTTAAGACTTAAACAGTGGTTTCGTCCTCTAGTGGTCCTGTTTTAGACCTGGTTTAGACCTGGTTCAGATCGGATTTAGACCTAGTTTAGACCTGATTTAGTTTTGGTATAGACCTAGTTCAGATCTGGCTTAGCCCTATATTAGTCCTGGTTTAGACCTGGTTTAAATCTGGTTTAGACCTGGTTTAGCCCTGTATTAGTCCTGTATTAGAACCCCTCGGAGGAATAAGATGGACTCACAGCCCCGACTTTGAACTACACTAAATGTGAACTGTGCCTGAGTGAACTGTGGTAGTAGTTATTACCCCACAGAAGTAAAATTCCCCCCTCTTTAAGCAGGGCTCTACAGTGCGCCCATTTCACTCACATTTGCGAGTAAATATTTCGTCGTGCGAACGTGGTAAACAAAACAGGCGCACATGTGCTTCTGCAGCCACAATAAGGAGAACTGCGCACAGACGTAACGTGACGAGTTAAACGGTGTACATGTGTCAAACATTAGGGCAAACTCACACTAGGACTTCAGAATCGTGCCCAGGCCTGGATCACACCTAAAGCGCTGGCACGCCCAGCGCGAAGAACCGAACCGTGCATGACCCCAGCATACGAGCTCCGCGTGTGGCCGATATCACTGATCTGAACAAACTCAGCTTCAAAACACACCCACGCCCCCTTAACCGAGGAGCAGCACCGCAGCAGGACCCACACCTGCCCCACCACTCAGTAGACTTCCCCACACCGCTGGACTTCCTTCTCCGCTAAAGCGAGAGTTTTGTCTCGGTCTTGTCTCGGACTCGAGCGCATTTGGACTTGGTCCCGTCACGGACTCAAGGTCTGAATACTGAGTGCAGTCATATATCATTACGGTCGCTGCTGTCGGCACTAAACTTGTACCGGTGTGCGGGACCTGTGCGCTGGAGCCCGCGGACACCGCGGCACCGCCAGCGCGCGGCTCGTCCACAGCGCCACCCTCCTGTAACAGCCTGCATCACAGGGCAGGTTAAACATCCCACCGGTCCATCCGCCTCGTCAAACACGCTATTACTAATTTTATGTCTGTGTCCGCACAGAGCAGAGCTACGGCACAGAGCAGGTGATATGTGGGCTGAAGAAAATGCCAAATAAATCTGTTTGTCACAATGTGCGTTTGGTTTGGTAAATGTGCAGAGACAAAATACCGCTTTAAAACCAGTAAGAGAATGTAACTCCAGGAATTTGAAAATACAGGTTTAACAAGAGCTCCGCCAGCGGGGCAAAATACGCCCGTACTTTGAATTATTGTATATAGAATTAAGTTAGAATTTGTCAAACCTAGTTAAAGATGAATTGTTGGTGCAGTTTGGAAGTTTGACATTCCTAGGTGAGACGGTTGTCGAGCTAGAGCGCGGACAAGGTAATGTGTAGTTGTCTTGTATTCTCTCTCTCCCGTTGCCTAGCAACCGCTGCAGCTGGAACTGTGTGTCACCTTTGAACTTTAAACTTCAAAGCTTTGAAGTGTCCACGGACGGACGGACGGACGGACGGACGGACAGCGCCATACCATAATACGTCCCGTTTTATCACGGGCGTATAAAAATCCTACCTACGTTTTTCACTTTGAAACAGTTTTGTGTAAAGTGCCAGTGGAAGTTCTCTTAAAGAAGAGGTTCTCAAACTGTGGTGAGGGTCCAAAAAGGGCCACAGTGTGTTTAAGTGCAGAACAGTTTGTTTGGCTTATTTTAAGTCGAAATATTAACCAGATAAATGAAGAAATATTTATAAAAACATTGCGATCATGCAGGAAAAGTACAGTCATAATTCTTTTGTTTTCTGTATTAAATTTATTCAGTGTTGGTGTTGGTATGTGCAAGTTCTGCACTGTAATAATCGTTTAAAACGAAAACCTATTTGTGCCCCCATTTTTTTTCTGTGCTCCTAAACTTTTTGACTTAGGGGCACGTGTGCTCCTGAAAAAAAAAAGTTAGTGTAGAGCCCTGCCATAATTAATTTGGTTTTGGAGAGCAGAGCGGAGAGAGTCACTCAAGAAAAAAAAAAGACTAGACAGTAGACCAGACGAGACAAAGAGCAAAGCAGGGAAAGATAAGGGTCGGGAGAGCAGAGAAAATGCGTCTGCCCTCACCAAGAACCAAAGAAGAAGGGGGACATTAAACTTGTGGCCTAAATCGCACAATAACAACGAAACGAACAATGAAAAAAAACAACCAACGTCAGTTTAACACAAAATAAAAGCCTTAATTTGATCTAACCAAGGTGCAGGAACAGTATCGTCCTCAGTCCCCGGTTCAGCTGCGTTCGTTCTGCGTTCTTGGATCACAAATCCACCAGAGGAAAAGTCTCTCTCAGGGCCGGCGCTGGATGTGGGATTGAGATTCACCCAACCTGCCCGTGTGTGATCACTACCCGCCCGTAAAATTCCAGAACGTTAATGGAGTTCACAGTACGACATTTATTGCGATATCGTGGGAAAGTTCACGATATCGCAATATTCTACATAATAACAAGACTGACTCTAAAACGCTTTGTCCAGTCATTTGGTGCAACATTTATTGTCATTAGGGACGAACAATATCCAAATCTCTGTACGATATTTTCACCATAAACATCTCACCGAACCAGATTTATTGTGATATTTTGACTGTGAATCTATGACTTTTTCCTCTAAAAATGCCTTCACAAGACTTAATCCAAAAACCAGGTTTAGTCCTGGTTTAGTCCTGTTTTAGTCCTGGTTTAGTCCTGGTTTAGACCTGTTTTAGTCCTGGTTTAGTCCTGGTTTATTCCTGTTTTAGTCCTGTTTTAGTCCTGGTTTAGACCTGTTTTAGTTCTGGTTTAGTCCTGTTTTAGTCCTGGTTTAGTCCTGTTTTAGTCCTGGTTTAGTCCTGGTTTAGACCTGGTTTAGTCCTGTTTTAGTCCTGGTTTAGTCCTGTTTTAGTCCTGGTTTAGTCCTGGTTTAGTCCTGTTTTAGTCCTGGTTTAGTCCTGGTTTAGACCTGTTTTAGTTCTGGTTTAGTCCTGTTTTAGTCCTGGTTTAGTCCTGTTTTAGTCCTGGTTTAGTCCTGGTTTAGACCTGGTTTAGTCCTGTTTTAGTCCTGGTTTAGTCCTGTTTTAGTCCTGGTTTAGTCCTGTTTTAGTCCTGGTTTAGTCCTGGTTTAGACCTGTTTTAGTCCTGTTTTAGTCCTGGTTTAGTCCTGTTTTAGTCCTGGTTTAGTCCTGGTTTAGACCTGTTTTAGTTCTGGTTTAGTCCTGTTTTAGTCCTGGTTTAGTCCTGTTTTAGTCCTGGTTTAGTCCTGGTTTAGACCTGGTTTAGTCCTGGTTTAGTCCTGGTTTAGTCCTGTTTTAGTCCTGGTTTAGTCCTGGTTTAGTCCTGGTTTAGTCCTGGTTTAGTCCTGGTTTAGTCCTGGTTTAGTCCTGGTTTAGTCCTGGTTTAGTCCTGTTTTAGTCCTGTTTTAGTCCTGGTTTAGTCCTGGTTTAGACCTGTTTTAGTTCTGGTTTAGTCCTGTTTTAGTCCTGGTTTAGTCCTGTTTTAGTCCTGGTTTAGTCCTGGTTTAGTCCTGGTTTAGTCCTGGTTTAGTCCTGGTTTAGTCCTGTTTTAGTCCTGTTTTAGTCCTGGTTTAGTCCTGGTTTAGACCTGTTTTAGTTCTGGTTTAGTCCTGTTTTAGTCCTGGTTTAGTCCTGTTTTAGTCCTGGTTTAGTCCTGTTTTAGTCCTGGTTTAGTCCTGTTTTAGTCCTGGTTTAGTCCTGGTTTAGACCTGTTTTAGTCCTGGTTTAGTCCTGTTTTAGTTCTGGTTTAGTCCTGTTTTAGTCCTGGTTCAGTCCTGGTTTAGTCCTGTTTTAGTCCTGGTTTAGTCCTGGTTTAGTCCTGGTTTAGACCTGTTTTAGTCCTGGTTTAGTCCTGTTTTAGTTCTGGTTTAGTCCTGTTTTAGTCCTGGTTCAGTCCTGGTTTAGTCCTGTTTTAGTCCTGGTTTAGTCCTGGTTTAGTCCTGGTTTAGTCCTGGTTTAGTCCTGGTTTAGTCCTGGTTTAGTCCTGGTTTAGTCCTGGTTTAGTCCTGTTTTAGTCCTGGATTGTGACACCATTAAATACTTAATAAACCCAAAAGAAACAGTCCAGACTTCACACTTTTTATCACGTTGGACATTTCTTTTAAACACTTAAAATGTTTGTCTTCTATTTTAATATATATATTTTTAATTATGAGCAGAGAATGGGAGGGCATCTGACACAGTTGCCAAGACTTAATCCAAAGAATGAAGATGTAAAAGTGCTTAGAACAGTTATTTCTTCATGTATCTGCACTGAAACGGAGCAAAGGATCATGGTCTATGTAGTTCCCTCTGGTTTTTTTAGCTATTTCTGCATCAGAACTGTTCATTTAAGCAAAGAGACTTGGGATTCGATATATCGTGACGCTCCACGATATTATTGTGAGACCTTTGACGATACGATATCACCAGATTTACCTTATTGTTACATCTGTAGTGCGGAGTTTACATCATCATCATCATCATCATGCACATACTTCACATCGGGGACACACTGGTGCGACGCCGCTGTGGGAAATCAGTTTCTGCCTGCGGAAACAGGAAGAACACATCATTACTTTATGATTACCCGTATCTGCTTTGTGCTGTACGTGTTTAAATATAGTTGACGCACCTCTTATTCTCTAAAACTGACCAGAACACATTCACCGTGAACATTAGAATTGTACAGCATAAATAATGCTCTCCATGTGCTGCTTTTCCTCCTCAAAACGCACTAACAGGAAGGGCATCTGGTATAAAATCCTCCTCGTGCCACATCACCCTGTAGAAACACATGGTAAATGTTCACTAGGGAAAAAAAATACAGTTCTGTTCAAATCATTTTAGTTGGTTTCCTTTGCTCATCTGTGCTCTGTGTTTTGTCGGTTCTCAAACACCTTTTTTTCTGAAACATACAGAGATTTTTATTTTGTTTTTGTCTTTCTATTTGATCTGGTGACCTCATTTTCAGTCTTACCTTCAGGTCAGCCCCCGGATTGGCCAGAACCAGGTGAACTTTTTAAAGATTTAAACATGCTGGACAGAGAATCGTAAAAAAAAAAAGTCATGTTATTGTTGTCAAATTTGTGTTCGCAAACCCTCTCAAACCATTTTTGTAAGTGTATAAAGTGTGTGGTGAGCGGTTTTACAGCCTTAAAACATACAGAATAATTGTAAAAAATAAAGCTGCCTGCCGGAAGCTGTGATCTGTCCAAACGTCTTCCTGGTTTGTGACCTTAGCGTGAATAGGGCCTGTGGGAACGTTGTTTTCCGCCAAACTCATGCGCTCCGTCCATTTTGATCGGCCCAAACTTCGCCAAAGAGTGAAGGGAGTCAAGATGGTCGATGCTCTGAGCGTCTGTGTTCGTAACGACGGAAAAAGCCGCTCTAAGTGCAGTTTTTTCTCAGGTAAACGGCAAATTACGCATCTGGGTCTGTGTAATACACTGTTATCACAACGGCAGGAAGTGCGGCGATGTCGAGTTGCACACCTTACAGTCGATGCTTTTCCACGGCGAAAATCCCTGTGGAAAAGTGTCGCATATTTTTGAGCAGCTTCATAAATCTGCCCCAACACCAAATCTTCATCCAACAAGGTCGATTTTTAATTTGAACTGTGGAATCGGTCTGAGTGAACAAGTTATTTATGTTTTCTCCAGGACCAGAACGTTCGTGTCGCTCAGTCGTTTCTCTGACGCTCGTTTCCTTTAAGTTTCCGTCTTTCTTCCCTTGATTGATGTGGGTAAATTCCTTATGGACAGAATCTGTTCTTTGTTGGATGGAGATTTGGTGTTGGGGCAGATTTATGAAGCTGCTCAAAAATATGACACACTTTTCCACAGGGATTTTCGCCGTAGAAAAGCGTCGACCTGAAGTTGCGCGACTCAACATCGCCGCACCTCCTGCTGTTGTGAGAATCGCCTATTGTGCATCTCTTTGCTGTTTTCATTTGAAAGATTTATTTCACTCAAAATGTCCAAATACAAATGTAATGCCGTTTGCACGACTGGACCAGGAAAGTCATGGAGCGATTGGATTTTTTGTTTTTAGGGCAATAAGGAGATTTTTAATTTACTTACAGACTTGAGATTTTGCATTTTTGTAGCTGAGGCCCTAAATTAAGCATTTTTTTTATCTCCAAAAAGTTGTTTATACATGTTTGCTGTGGGGTTTGTAGAATGTGAGTTTATTTTCAGTTCTATTTCTGGTCCTGTAGCTTTTCTCACAGCCTCATGACACAACTACAGCAGCAGATTGTGAAATAACAGACTGAAAAAACGATGTACAACACTTTTTTAGGGGGTGAAAGGGGCAGTTTTAATCGAAAAATCCAGGTTAAGACAAATTTACTAAAAATACTCAGATCTCGAGGGGTAAATTTTTGTCCAGCAAGTCTCCACTAAGAAATTTATCTCAAAACTAGTTATTTTCTCCGAATATTATGGAAAATGAAACAGAAAAGATCTTATTTCTCGTCCTTCCGTGTCGATCCCTCGTTCAAACCCGTGTCCTTCACCTCGTTTCCTCGTTACCGTTCTCCGTCGCATTCGAGCGTCTGCGCCGTCCTGTTTCGCCGTTTATGCCGAAAACCCAAAGCTGGACCTCAGTTAGGTTTTAGTGCAGTTTCCACGGCGACGGTTCGCATCTGTTTAGCCGTGAACCTTTTTTCAATTTGGAAAAAACGAAATCCGCAGGAGGCTCGAAAACACGGCACGAATCCAGGGCACGTTTAAATGTTTTCTTTTAAATTATTATCTGTGGTCCTGCTGAGGATACGGAGACAAAAACGAACTCTATGGAACTTTTTTTGGGTGGTTTTACTGCGCGTTTCTATGGATACGTCATTGCTCTGCCCGGAATGTTCCGCAGTGTGACATTAAACAGCTCTACTTTACGTTTATTCAGTTACAGGTGGGTTTATAACTCAGAAATACCTCGAAAAACACTCTGTTCTGACTGTGAGCGGGGTCGCCTCTCCACAGATCTGACCTGTAACCTCCGCCTCCATCAGGAAAGTTACACAGTGCACCTTTAAAGCAACAATACGTAACATTTCAGGTTTGTTCGTGTTGATTCTTTGCCTCGTTGTCAAAAATATCGAACGTCAGACTCTAATCTAAATACTAAAAAAACAACCTAAAAGCTGCACTATGGAACTTTTTTTGATGGTTTGGGGGTCCTTTTACTCCTCGTTTCTATGGTTACGTCATTGCTCTGCCCGGAATGTTCCGCAGTGTGACATTAAACAGCTCTACTTTGCTTTTATTGAATCACAGGTGAGTTTACAGCTCAAAAATACCCCGAAAAACACTCTGTTCTGACTGTGAGCGGGGTCGCCTCTCCACAGATCTGAGCTGTAACCTCTGCCTCCACCAGAAAAGTTACACAATGCACCTTTAAAGCTACAATACGTAACTTTTCAGGTGAAGGTGTTCGATTTTTTGCCTCGTTGTCAAAAAAAAAAAGACACTAATCTATAAAACTAGGATCAAAACTCGATATTCTTTCGATTAGTTGTTTCTATCTAAAAAAAAACAAACATTGTCTAGCAGTGTGATCTGCTTGTTTCCATGGAGATATATAAAAACTTAAAGCCACACTATGGAACATACGTTGGCAGATAACATAAGATTACTCTTCTTTCTCCTCCATTTCATTCTTTTCTTGTACGTTTAAAGCTGCACCGTGTGACTTTTTGGTGTTTTGTGGGTCCGTTAACTGCTCGTTTCTATGGATACGTCACTGCTCTGCCTGGAAAGTTCCGCAGTGTGACATTAAACAGCTCTACTTTACGTATATTCAATCACAGTGCACCTTTAAAGCTGCAATACGTAACTTTTCAGGTTTGTCCGTGTTGTTCTTTGCCTCGTTGTCAGAAATATCGAACATCAGACACTAATCGATACTAAAACTAGAATCAAAACTCGATATTCTTTGGATTAGTTGTTTCTATGTCAAAAAACGTGGTCTAGTGTTGTGATCTGCTTGTTTCCATGGAGATACAAAAACGTAAAGCCACACTATGGAACATACTTGGGCAGGTAACGTAAGATGACTATTTCTGCTCCTTTTCGTTCTGTTCTTGTACGTTTAAAGCTGCGCTGTGTAACTTTTTGGTGTTTTGTGGGTCCGTTAACTGCTTGTTTCTATGGATACGTCACTGCTCTGCCTGGAAAGTTCCGCAGTGTGACATTAAACAGCTCTACATTACGTTTATTATTCAATCACAGGTGGGTTTATAGTTCAAAAACACCTAGAAAAACAGGCGTTCTGACGGTGAGCGGGGTCGCCTCTCCGCAGATCTGACCTGTAACTCGGTCCGGTTTGGTCTCCGTGGAGACAGAAAGGTTTAAAGCCATCCTGCGGGACATTCCAGACAAAGCGATTCTGTGTTTTTTTTTACGAATAAAATAAAACAACAACAAAAAAGAATAGAAATAAAAACGTCTCGATGGACGCACGGCGCGTTTGAGTGCGAGTTCTACGTGTGTGTCTAGGGTGGAATGTTCAGCAGTTACCGTGGAGACGCAGCACACACACAGAGCAGTGCCTCCTGTTAGCGTCACGGCCCCGTTAGTGGACACAGAGCGAACGAGAGACGTGTGAAGAGGAGTGAAGGTTCAGCTGCACCTCCGTCACAGGGAACCTTTTCATCCCTCGCTCTCTCTCTTTTTCTTCTCTCCACGTCGCTTTCTTTTCCCCATCTCTATTTGTTCCTCCTTTTTACTTGCCCCCTCTTTCTTTCTCTCTCTCTTTTTCCCATTCGCCCTTTCTTCCTCCCTTTTTCTTCTCTCCATGTCTCTTTTCCCACCATTTTCTCTTTCTTTTTTCTTTCTGTCTCGTTCATTCTCTTGCTTTCTTTCTTTCTCTCTTTCTTCTTTCTCTCCCTCTTTCTTTCCTTCTTTCTCCTGTTTTCTTCTCTCCATGTCTCTTTTGCTCTCATTTTTCCTAACCCCTTTCTTTCTCTTTTTCTTTCTTTCTCTCTCTGTCTTTCTTTCCTTTTTCTTTCTTTCTTTCTCCATTTTTCTTCTCTCCATGTCTCTTTTCCCACCATTTTATAGACTTTCTTTTCTTTCTTTCTTTTTTTCTTTCTTTCTTTCTTTCTTGCTTTCTTGCTTTCTTTCTTTCTTTCTTTCTTTTTTTTCTTTCTTTCTTTCTTTCTTTCTTTCTTGCTTTCTTTCTTTCTTGCTCTCACTCTCTTCTCTCCATGTCTCTTTTCCCACCATTTTACAGACTTTCTTTTCTTTCTTTCTTTCTTTCTTGCTTTCTTGCTTTCTTTCTTTCTTTCTTGCTTTCTTGCTTTCTTTCTTACTTTCTTTCTTTTTCTTTCTTTCTTTCTTTCTTTCTTGCTTTCTTTCTTTCTTGCTTTCTTTCTTTCTTGCTCTCACTCTCTTCTCTCCATGTCTCTTTTCCCACCATTTTACAGACTTTCTTTTTTTTCTTTCTTTCTTGCTTTCTTTCTTTCTTTCTTTCTTTTTCTTTCTTACTTTCTTTCTTTCTTGCTTTCTTTCTTACTTTCTTTCTTTTTCTTTCTTACTTTCTTTCTTTTTCTTTCTTTCTTTCTTTCTTTCTTGCTTTCTTTCTTTCTTGCTTTCTTTCTTTCTTGCTCTCACTCTCTTCTCTCCATGTCTCTTTTCCCACCATTTTACAGACTTTCTTTTTTTTCTTTCTTTCTTGCTTTCTTTCTTTCTTTCTTTCTTTTTCTTTCTTACTTTCTTTCTTTTTCTTTCTTGCTTTCTTTCTTTCTTGCTTTCTTTCTTTCTTGCGTTCTTTCTTTCTTGCTCTCACTCTCTTCCCTCCATGTCTCTTTTCCCACCATTTTTACAGATCTCTTTCTTTCGTTCTCTCTTTTATTCTCTTTCTCTCTTTCTTTCTTTTTTCTTTCTTTCTCTTGCTTTCTCTCTCTCTTTCTTTCTTTCTTTCTTTCTTTCTCTCTCCTGTTCTCTTCTCTCCATGTCTCTTTGCCCCTCATTTTCCCTCCCTCTCTTTTTCCTCTCTCCTCTTCTTCTTTATCTTCTTTATGCCCTCTCTCCCCTTTTCGGCTTTCTCTCCTCTTCCTCCTCCCTCTCTCTCCTCTTCCCCCTCCCTCTCTCTCTCCTCTTCCCTCTCTCTCACTCTTTCTCTGTTCTTCTCTTTGTTCTTCTTTCTTTTCCTCTTCCTCCTTCCACTCTCTCTCTCATCCTCTCTTTGTTCTTCTCTCTGTTCTCTCTTTTCCTCGCTCTCTCCTTCCCCTCCCTCCCATCCGTTCTTCTCTCTCTCTTCTCCCCCTCGCCATTCTTCTCTCTGTTCTTCTCTTTTCCTCTACCTCCTTCTCCTCTGTTCTTCTCTTCCTTTTTCTCTTTCTTCTCTTTTCTCTTCCTTCTTCCCTCCGTTCTTCTCTTTCTTCTCCGCGGTCACATTATTAAACCTTAATTATCGTTCTTCCTCCGTTCTCTGATGAAAAACTTTCAGCTGTTTTAAATCTCTCCTTCCATCCCTCTTTTTTCCTCTCTCTCCGGTCCATTAACCCTCTCTCTGTGTTTATTACCGTCTCTTTTCTCTCTCTCAAACACTTTTCTCCTCCTTTCTTTTTTCCTCTATTTCCTTTTCATTTCCCCGCTCTGTATGTTCTACCCTCTCTCTGTCTTTCCTCTCCTTCCCCCTCTTCTCTCCTCTTCCTTTTCTCCCTCTCTCTCCTTTCCTCCTCTCTCCTTTCCTCTTCCTCTTCTCATATCTTCCTTCGCCGTCTCCCTCCTTTCACTTTCTCTCCTTTCCCTCTCTCTCTCCTCTCTTTCTCTTTCTCTCCCCTCTCCTCTTTATCTGTCTACCTCTCTCCTCTTCCTCTCTTTCTCTCTCTTCCTCATTCTCTCTCTCCTCTATCCTTTCCTCCTCTCATTCTCTCTCTCCTCTCTTCCTCTCTTTCTGTCTCCCCTCTCCTCTTTGTCTCTCCCCTCTTTCTCTTCCCCTCTCTCTTCTCTCCCTCCTTTCCCTTTCTCCCCCTCTCTTCTGCCCCTCTCTCCCTGTCTCTCCCTCACTCCCCTCTCCTCTCTTCCTCTCTCTCCCTCTCTCCCTCTCTCCATCTCTCCTCTGCCCCTCTCTCCTCTCTTCCTCTCTCTCCCTCTCTCCCCTCTCCTCTCTTCCTCTCTCTCCCTCTCTCCTCTGCCCCTCTCTCCCTCTCTCCTCTGCCCCTCTCTCCTCTCTTCCTCTCTCCCCCTCTCCTCTCTCCTCTCCTCTCTCCTCTCTTCCTCTCTCCCCCTCTCCTCTTTCCCTCTCTCCTCTCTCCCCCTCTCCCCCTCTCCTCTCTCCCTCTCTCCCTCTCTCCTCTCTTCCTCTCTCCCCTCTCTCCCCCTCTCCTCTCTCCCTCTCTCCTTCTCTCCTCTCTCCCTCTCTCCCCTCTCTTTCTCTCCTCTCTCCCTCTCTCCTCTCTTCCTCTCCTCTGCCCCTCTCTCCTTCTCTCCTCTCTCCCTCTCTCTTCCTCTCCTCTGCCCCTCTCTCCTTCTCTCCTCTCTCCCTCTCTCCTCTCTTCCTCTCTTCTCTCCCTCCTTTCCCTCTTTCTCTCCCCTCTTCTCTTTCTCTCTCTCCTCTTTCTCTCTCCCCCTCTCCTCTCTCCCTCTCTCCTCTCTTCCTCTCCTCTCTCCTCTCTCCCCTCTCTTCCTCTCCTCTCTCCCTCTCTCCTTCTCTCCTCTCTCCCTCTCTCCTCTCTTCCTCTCCTCTCTCCCTCTCTCCTTCTCTGTTCTTCTTTCCTCTTCTCTCTTCTACACATTTTATCTTAGTCACAATTTAAATCACGACTCTGATTTTACGTCCGGATAAAAGACTTTCTTGAGTGACTCAACAGGAACCGGGGAAATTACGATGATGCAGAAAGTGAACGGAACGAACCCCAAATAAAAACAAATGAAAAACAAAATAATCAGCAGAAAAATAAAGTGATAAATATGTTCTTGGTTCATGTGGTTTTGTATCAGTTTTTCTTCGGGCTGAACAGAAACTCTTCTTTATATTCGGCACAAACACAATCACGCCATCGCCTTCTCTCCTTCCATCCCTCTTTTTTCCTCTCTCTCCGGTCCATTAACCCTCTCTCTGTGTTTATTACCGTCTCTTTTCTCTCTCTCAAACACTTCTCTCCTTCTTTCTTTTTTCCTCCATTTCCTTTTCATTTCCCCGCTCTGTATGTTCTACCCTCTCTCTGTCTTTCCTCTCCCCCCCCTCTTCTCTCCTCTTCCTTTTCTCCCTCTCTCTCCTTTCCTCTTCCTCTCTCTTTTCATATCTTCCTTTGCCGTCTCCCTTCTTTCACTTTCTCCTTTCCCTCTCTCTCTCATTCTCATTCTCTCCCCTCTCCTCTTTGTCTCTCTACCTCTCTCCTCTTCCTCTCTTTCTCTCTCTCCTCTTCCTCTCTCTTCTCTCTCTTTCCTCTCTCTCCTCTTCCTCTCATTCTCTCTCTCCTCTATCCTTTCCCCCTCTCGCTCCTCTCATTCTCTCTCTCCTCTCTTTCTCTCTGTCCTCTCTCTTCTCTCCCTCCTTTCCCTCTTTCTCTCCTCTCTTCTCTTTCTCTCTCTCCTCTTTCTCTCTCCCCCTCTCCTCTCTTCTTTATATTCAAACGGCACAAACGCAATCACGCCATCGCCTTCTCTCCTTCTATCCCTCTTTTTTCTTCTCTCTGTTCCATTAACCCTCTCTCTGTATTTATTAATGTCTCTTTTCTCTCTCCTTTCTCTCCCCCTCTCTTTCTTCCCTGTCTCTCTCTCACAAACACTTCTCTCCTCTTTTTCCTCCATCTTCTTTCCATTACCCCTCTCTCTATGTACTACCTTCCCTCTTTCCTTTTTACCATCTTTATTCTTCCTCCTCTCTGCCCTCTCCTCTTCCTCTCTCTTTCTCTCTGTCCCCACTCTCTCTCTTGCCTTCCTCCTCTCCCTCTTTCCTTTCCGTCTCTTTCCTCTTCCTTTTTTTCTCTCTCCATCTCTTACTCTCCGCTCCCCGCTCCCCCTCTTTCTTCTGTCCTTTCTCTCACCTCTCCCTCTCTCCTTTCCCTGTCTCTCGCTCCACTTTCTCTTTCCCTCCCCTCCGCTCCCTCTCCTCTCATCTTTCTTACTCCCCCCTCGCTCTCTTCTTCCTCTCTTTCTCTCTATCCCCTCTCTCTCTACATCTCTTGCTCCCCTTGCCCTCTCTCTCTCTCTCTCTCCCTCCTCTGAATATAATGAATCGTTTTGGGAATAAACTCGCACAAATGAAAACTCACAGCACAAAACGGCTCAAATGAACAAATTTCCTCCTGGATCACGTAAACCAGGGCCGTCCAAACTTCTGTCATCAAGGGCCACAGCTGAAAACACCGATGGAGTGGAGGGCCGATGGGGGGCCACAGACCGGTGATCAGCACAGACAGTCATTTATATTTGTGCATTTATAATTGACCTTTATTCATGCTTAAAGCTTCACACAGTTTGGCCTTTTTGCTTTATTTTGAGAGATTTTCAAAAACATGTGGTTAAAAAGTACTGTTAAATATAATATGGGCTAATTCATCTGGAAGTCTGTGGGCCAAGAAAAATTAGTCTGAGGGCCTCATTTGGCCCCCTTGCCACAGTTTGGACATGCCTGACGTAAACGTTTCTTCTTCTCCTAAATAATCTCGGTGGTTGGTGCTCGTTGGCTCGTCCTTCGATCCGGCTCCTCCAGTCGTCTCTTGGGACTTTCCTCCACGTCTCTTTGGATTTGTGAGCGGGATGTGGGAGTGGGCTGAGGTGTGGCAGCCTCAGACTCAGTTTGTCTTCTTCCTCCTTCTCCCACACTCTTCCCTTCTCCTCCTCAGCTCACAGACGGAAAGCGTGAGGACAGAATTCTCCAGCTGCTGCTTCATTATCATCGGAACCACTGCTGTAAAAGTTTGGATCGTGTTTGTGTCGGCGGTGAAACGACAAACTGAGATGACAGAAAAGCCGGGAGCAGCTGAAATGTGGGTTTTCTTCCCAAAGACGGAAATACGTTTGTGTCGCTGTCCAATCAGCACCTTCCCCACCCCCAGACACTGAGAACTATTAAATAAAGATGAACTAACAAGTTTTCCATGTAAACCTCAATTCAGAATTATTATTTCCATGTAAACTCCAAGGAGAAAATTTGAATTCCAAACTATTTAATTCAGAGCAATTAAAAATCTCATGTAAATGTGGCCATTATAACATTAAACAGCTCTACTTTACATTTACCCGTGTACAAATCAACATGAATGCTCCGTACACTCGTACACTCGTTTATTCATTCATAAAACCTCATTTGCATATTTAAATTCATTTGCATGTTTGTGAAACGGCTCCTCTCATCAGCGAACTTGTTAACGCAGAATTTTCAGATTTTTACTGGAAATTAAAACAATCAAATCACTAAATTGCACCTGTGAAAAGCGAAATTTGCATGTGTAAAAATAATGTTTTTATTTACCAGGGTACAAATCAGCATTAATGCTGCACTGTGTCACTTTTTGGTTGGGGTTTTGTCACCTGCTCTGCCCGAAATGTATGCAAATGCCCCGTATGCAAATGAGCTGTATGCAAATGAGCCACGAGGTTTGAAGTTTGGTTTGTGTAAAACGTAAACAAATGTGCACAAAGCTGCATTAAACACATTATTCTTCTGCGATGGATAAAATGAAGGCTGCACTGTGTAACTTTTTGGTTGGGGCTGCATCACCTGCTTGTTTCCATGGATACGTCACCTGGAATGTTCCACAGTGTGACATTAAACGGCTCTACTTTACATTTATTCAATCACAGGTGGTTTTATGGCTCAAAAATAACCAGAAAAACAACATTCTGACTGTGAGCGGCGTCGCCTCTCCACTGTTCTTACCTCAAACTTGGTCTAATTCAGTCTCCATGACGACAGAAAGGTTTAATTTAAGTTACAGGTCAGATCTGTGGAGAGGCGACGCCGCTCACAGTCAGTTTGAAGTTTGGCTTGTGTAAAACGTAAACAAATGTGCCAAAGCTGCATTAAACACATTATTCCTCAGAGTCTAGAATGAGCAGAGGAAATGTAGAGCGGTGCAGAGGACCAATCACAGCCCTTATGTCTGCAGAGGACCAATCACAGCCCTTATGTCTGTAGAGGACCAATCACAGCCCTTATGTCTGCAGAGGACCAGTCACAGCCCTTATGTCTGCAGAGGACCAATCACAGCCCTTATGTCTGCAGAGGACCAATCACAGCCCTTATGTCTGTAGAGGACCAATCACAGCCCTTATGTCTGTAGAGGACCAATCACAGCCCTTATCGTCTGTAGAGGACCAATCACAGCCCTTATGTCTGCAGAGGACCAGTCACAGCCCTTATGTCTGCAGAGGACCAATCACAGCCCTTATGTCTGTAGAGGACCAATCACAGCCCTTATGTCTGCAGAGGACCAATCACAGCCCTTATGTCTGTAGAGGACCAATCACAGCCCTTATGTCTGCAGAGGACCAATCACAGCCCTTATGTCTGTAGAGGACCAATCACAGCCCTTATGTCTGCAGAGGACCAATCACAGCCCTTATGTCTGCAGAGGACCAATCACAGCCCTTATGTCTGTAGAGGACCAATCACAGCCCTTATGTCTGTAGAGGACCAATCACAGCCCTTATCGTCTGTAGAGGACCAATCACAGCCCTTATGTCTGCAGAGGACCAATCACAGCCCTTATGTCTGTAGAGGACCAATCACAGCCCTTATGTCTGTAGAGGACCAATCACAGCCCTTATGTCTGTAGAGGACCAATCACAGCCCTTATGTCTGTAGAGGACCAATCACAGCCCTTATGTCTGTAGAGGACCAATCACAGCCCTTATGTCTGCAGAGGACCAGTCACAGCCCTTATCGTCTGTAGAGGACCAATCACAGCCCTTATGTCTGTAGAGGACCAATCACAGCCCTTATGTCTGCAGAGGACCAATCACAGCCCTTATGTCTGTAGAGGACCAATCACAGCCCTTATGTCTGTAGAGGACCAATCACAGCCCTTATGTCTGTAGAGGACCAATCACAGCCCTTATCGTCTGTAGAGGACCAATCACAGCCCTTATGTCTGCAGAGGACCAATCACAGCCCTTATGTCTGTAGAGGACCAATCACAGCCCTTATGTCTGTAGAGGACCAATCACAGCCCTTATGTCTGCAGAGGACCAATCACAGCCCTTATGTCTGCAGAGGACCAGTCACAGCCCTTATCGTCTGTAGAGGACCAATCACAGCCCTTATGTCTGTAGAGGACCAATCACAGCCCTTATGTCTGCAGAGGACCAATCACAGCCCTTATGTCTGTAGAGGACCAATCACAGCCCTTATGTCTGTAGAGGACCAATCACAGCTCTTATGTCTGTAGAGGACCAATCACAGCCCTTATCGTCTGTAGAGGACCAATCACAGCCCTTATGTCTGCAGAGGACCAATCACAGCCCTTATGTCTGTAGAGGACCAATCACAGCCCTTATGTCTGTAGAGGACCAATCACAGCCCTTATGTCTGTAGAGGACCAATCACAGCCCTTATGTCTGCAGAGGACCAGTCACAGCCCTTATCGTCTGTAGAGGACCAATCACAGCCCTTATGTCTGTAGAGGACCAATCACAGCCCTTATGTCTGCAGAGGACCAATCACAGCCCTTATGTCTGTAGAGGACCAATCACAGCCCTTATGTCTGTAGAGGACCAATCACAGCCCTTATATCTGTAGAGGACCAATCACAGCCCTTATCGTCTGTAGAGGACCAATCACAGCCCTTATGTCTGTAGAGGACCAATCACAGCCCTTATGTCTGTAGAGGACCAATCACAGCCCTTATCGTCTGTAGAGGACCAGTCACAGCCCTTATGTCTGCAGAGGACCAATCACAGCCCTTATGTCTGTAGAGGACCAATCACAGCCCTTATGTCTGCAGAGGACCAATCACAGCCCTTATGTCTGTAGAGGACCAATCACAGCCCTTATGTCTGTAGAGGACCAGTCACAGCCCTTATCGTCTGTAGAGGACCAATCACAGCCCTTATGTCTGTAGAGGACCAATCACAGCCCTTATGTCTGTAGAGGACCAATCACAGCCCTTATGTCTGCAGAGGACCAGTCACAGCCCTTATCGTCTGTAGAGGACCAATCACAGCCCTTATGTCTGTAGAGGACCAATCACAGCCCTTATGTCTGCAGAGGACCAATCACAGCCCTTATGTCTGTAGAGGACCAATCACAGCCCTTATGTCTGTAGAGGACCAATCACAGCCCTTATGTCTGTAGAGGACCAATCACAGCCCTTATCGTCTGTAGAGGACCAATCACAGCCCTTATGTCTGTAGAGGACCAATCACAGCCCTTATGTCTGTAGAGGACCAATCACAGCCCTTATCGTCTGTAGAGGACCAATCACAGCCCTTATCGTCTGTAGAGGACCAGTCACAGCCCTTATGTCTGCAGAGGACCAATCACAGCCCTTATGTCTGTAGAGGACCAATCACAGCCCTTATGTCTGTAGAGGACCAATCACAGCCCTTATGTCTGTAGAGGACCAGTCACAGCCCTTATGTCTGTAGAGGACCAATCACAGCCCTTATCGTCTGTAGAGGACCAGTCACAGCCCTTATGTCTGCAGAGGACCAATCACAGCCCTTATGTCTGTAGAGGACCAATCACAGCCCTTATGTCTGTAGAGGACCAATCACAGCCCTTATCGTCTGTAGAGGACCAATCACAGCCCTTATGTCTGTAGAGGACCAATCACAGCCCTTATCGTCTGTAGAGGACCAGTCACAGCCCTTATGTCTGTAGAGGACCAATCACAGCCCTTATGTCTGTAGAGGACCAATCACAGCCCTTATGTCTGTAGAGGACCAATCACAGCCCTTATGTCTGTAGAGGACCAATCACAGCCCTTATGTCTGTAGAGGACCAATCACAGCCCTTATGTCTGTAGAGGACCAATCACAGCCCTTATGTCTGTAGAGGACCAATCACAGCCCTTATGTCTGTAGAGGACCAATCACAGCCCTTATGTCTGCAGAGGACCAATCACAGCCCTTATCGTCTGTAGAGGACCAATCACAGCCCTTATGTCTGTAGAGGACCAATCACAGCCCTTATCGTCTGTAGAGGACCAATCACAGCCCTTATCGTCTGCGTCGTTTTGAGGCGTCGGTAGAAAGTTCGGGAGGTGCAGGTCGGACACGTTTTGACACAGAAATAAATAAATTTGGGCTTTTCCGTCTCCTCGGTGAAAGTCTGACTTCGCCCTCGGGAACTTCCTCCTCTTCAGCCTCGTCCCCTCTCGACTCTCGGCTTCAGTAAAACGTCTCCATCACAAACTTTTGGGCTCAGCGTCGCACAGGAAGCGTCAGTCAGGTTTTTTTCTTCTTCCTGCTGTGTGTGGATGGAAATCTCCGAGCGGAACCACGTCTGAAGAGGAGAGAGAGCGGAGGGAGAAAGTCCTGCTGTGGGTTTAGCTCCTGACGCAGATTTTTATAATGACGCTGATGAAACTGATACCGATGCGACTTTCTGATACCGCGGGAAACCGGATTACCATATTACTGTATTACCGCTAAACCGTAACAGAGACCAGAGCAGAGTTTTCTTCTCATGGTAAACATAACCACAACTAGCATGCTAACAGGCACTTCCTGGCTTCCTGACACAGTGGACTTATTTTGACCTCAGGAGCCGCTTATGCCACATATCTGTACTGGGTGAGGCACGTTTTACCCAAATCCATGAGAAGAAACCATTAATTTGATGTAAACTTATCTATCTCCATGGAGACAAACGAGAGAGACACAAGTAAGCCAAGTTACGGGTCAGATCTGTGCAGAGGGGAGCCCACTCACAGTGAGAATATGTGATTTTCCAGGTATTTGAGCGTTTTAGAAGTTTTAGCAGTTGAATAAGAGCAAGATAATGCCGAACTGTGAACTTTTACAGATAAAACAATAACATCTCCATGACGACAAGCATGTGCAGAAAGTTCCACAGTGCACCTTTAATATAACAGCTTAATCAAACATAGAAAGTCTTACAAATGTGTAATAAATTTGAAGGTTTAGAGACAAGTGATCTGTTTAAGGTATTTAAAAGTATTTGAAATACAGTTTTATCCATTTTAAATGTTTGAATGTTTGAGTTGTTTACCTTAAAAAAATGGAATGATCCATCTTCTCCTGCATGACAGGAATGAAGGAATAATGTAGAAGGAATGCGTCATTCACTTTGAGCCACAGCAGAACACAACAAAAACCTGAACCCGGGTCAGCCCGAGTTTAGACCCAGAGAAGAGAGGGAGGAGAGAGAGGAGGGAGGGAGGAGAGAGAGGAGAGAGGGAGGAGAGAGAGGAGAGAGAGGCGGAATAGAGGAGAGAGGGGAGAGAACGGGGAGAGAGAGGAGAGAGGGAAGAGAGAGAGGAGAGAGGGAGGAGAGAGAGGAGAGAGGGAGGAGAGAGAGCAGAGAGAGAGGAGAGAGGGAGGAGAGAGGAGAGAGGGAGGAGAGAGGATGGAGAGAGAGGAGGGAGGGAGGAGAGAGGGAGGAGAGAGAGGAAGGAGAGAGGGAGAAGAAAAGAGATGAGAGAGGAAAGAGAGGGAGGAGACGAGAGAGGGAGGGGAGAGGAGGGGAGAGGGAGGAGAGAGAGGAGAGAGAGGAGGGAGGAAGGAGAGAGGTCGGAGAGGGAGGAGAGAGAGGAAGGAGAGAGGGAGAAGAAAAGAGATGAGAGAGGAAAGAGAGGGAGGAGACGAGAGAGGGAGGAGAGAGGAGGGGAGAGGGAGGAGGAGAGGAGAGGGAGGAGAGAGGGAGAAGAAAAGAGGAAAGAGGGAGGGGAGAGGGGGGAGAGAGAGGAGAGAGGGAGGAGAAAAGAGGAGAGAGGAAAGAGGGAGGGGAGAGAGGAAAGAGGGAGGGGAGAGAGGGAGGAGAGAGAGGAGAGTGGAAAGAGAGAGGGAGGGAGAGGAGGAGAGAGGTCAGGAGAAGAAGAGAGGAGAGGAGGAGAAGAGAGGGATGAGAGGTGAGGAGGGAGGAGAGGAGAGGGAGGAGAGAGGGAGTAGAAAAGAGAGGAGAGGAGAGGGAGGGAGAGGAGGAGAGAGAGAGGGGAGGAGAAGAGGAGAGAGGGAGGGAGAAGAAGAGAGGAGAGGAAAGAGGGAGAGGAAGAGGAGAGAGGTCAGGAGAAGAAGAGAAGAGAGGAGGACAGGGAGAAGGAGAAGAAGAGAGCGAGGTCAGGTCAGGAAAAGAAAGAAGAGGGAGAGACCAGGAGAAGAAGAGAGAGGAGAGGAGAAGAGAGAGCAGAGATGAGAAAGAGGAGCGGGGGAGGTGAAGAGGGCGAAGGAGGAGATGAGATGTAGGGAGAAAGAGCAGAGAGAGGAGGATGAAGGAGACAAGAAGAGACAGTGGAGGAGAGGGAGAATGGAGAGATGAGGAGGAGAGGTGGAGCGGTGACTTTTAAAATTGCTCTTTGGCTCTGGCTGAGACGTGTGGAGTGAAGCTCACAAAGGTTCAACATGTTCCAGAGAAATGAGAAAATTTAAGGTCAGAGGAGGAGGAGGTGAAACAGAGGAGGAGGAGGTAAAACAGAGGAGGAGGTAAAACAGAGGAGGAGGAGGTAAAACAGAGGAGGAGGTAAAACAGGATTAGGAGGTAAAACAGGAGGAGGAGGTAAAACAGGAGGAGGAGGTAAAACAGAGGAGGAGGTAAAACAGAGGAGGAGGTAAAACAGAGGAGGAGGTAAAACAGAGGAGGAGGAGGTAAAACAGAGGAGGAGGTAAAACAGAGGAGGAGGAGGTAAAACAGAGGAGGAGGTAAAACAGAGGAGGAGGTAAAACAGAGGAGGAGGAGGTAAAACAGAGGAGGAGGAGGTAAAACAGAGGAGGAGGAGGTAAAACAGGAGGAGGTAAAACAGGAGGAGGAGGTAAAACAGGAGGAGGAGGTAAAACAGGAGGAGGAGGTAAAACAGGAGGAGGTAAAACAGGAGGAGGAGGTAAAACAGGAGGAGGAGGTAAAACAGGAGGAGGAGGTAAAACAGGAGGAGGAGGTAAAACAGGAGGAGGTAAAACAGAGGAGGAGGTAAAACAGGAGGAGGAGGTAAAACAGGAGGAGGAGGTAAAACAGGAGGAGGTAAAACAGGAGGAGGAGGTAAAACAGGAGGAGGTAAAACAGGAGGAGGAGGTAAAACAGGAGGAGGAGGTAAAACAGGAGGAGGTAAAACAGGAGGAGGTAAAACAGGAGGAGGAGGAGGTAAAACAGGAGGAGGAGGTAAAACGGAGGAGGAGGTAAAACAGGAGGAGGAGGTAAAACAGGAGGAGGTAAAACAGGAGGAGGAGGAGGTAAAACAGGAGGAGGAGGTAAAACAGGAGGAGGTAAAACAGGAGGAGGTAAAACAGGAGGAGGAGGAGGTAAAACAGGAGGAGGAGGTAAAACAGGAGGAGGAGGAGGTAAAACAGGAGGAGGAGGTAAAACAGGAGGAGGAGGAGGTAAAACAGGAGGAGGTAAAACAGAGACACAAAGCAACGCCTCTCCATGTTTTTGTGTGTTTTTCTGGTGGATTTGTCGTGGCTGAAGTTCTTGATTCACCTCCTGCTCCTGACAGGTGCAGGTGCTGGACTCTCGCTCTAACCCAGAGGGCGACAGCCTTAAACACTCAAAGAGCCGTTTGGAGCGTCTCCCACAGAAAACACCCGGAGTCACAAAACCCTAAAATGCTCTGTATAAAAGAGTGTGTTATTTACACTGCCGTTCAAAAGTCTGGGGTCACTTAGAAATGTCCTCATGTTTTAAAGAAAAGCACTGTTTTTTCAATGAAGATACTTTAAACTAATCAGAAACACACTCTGTACATCGCTAATGTGGTAAATGTGATTCGAGCTGCAAATGTTTTTTGGTGCAATATCTACACAGGTGAACAGAGGCCCATTTCCAGCATCTCTCACTCCAGTGTCTAATGGTACAATGTGTTTGCTCGTTGTGTCAGAGGCTAATGGATGATCAGAAAACCCTTGTGCAGTCATGTCAGTTAGAACTTTCATGTGAAACTCGACAGTCTGTTCATGTTCTTAGAAATGAAGGCTATTCTATGATGCAAGAAATAGCCAAGAAACTGAACCTACAGCGGTGTGAGCCTAACAGACATAGGTGTCAATATAATGTATTCCCAGAATGAAATGCATGTGTGGGAGGCTTATATTACGTGATTTACAAGTAAATATTATTATACTGCATGAAATAATGTGTGTTTTTACCTTCCCTCCGAGCCAAACTTTTAGCTCAAAGCTCCAAAGTTCACGCAGTTAAAAACAAACTTTTTTGACAGTTCTGTGGGAGTTATGGCCGTATTTTAAGTTTACCGTTGTGTTTGTAATTATTTCCAATAGTTAAAAGTGTGTACTCACATGCCCTCTGTTTGCTCCGTGTATTTCGCTCCGTATTTTTCGCTCCGTGTTTTTGCTGTTTTCGAATCTGATGGCCGTGGTGCATGCTGGGATATTGGAGGCCGCGAAGGATACTCGGATGTAGCCTTCGTTCACGGGCCGATCTCCATGGAAATGAGGCCCCTTTTAAAGCTGCACGAAATAAAATGAAATGGGAAAGGCCTTGGTTTACCGGAAGTGAGGTATGCGGCCTTAAAACCTGCAGCCTCCTGAACTGGGCCACAGCTATAGTTGTGATTCGATATATTGTGATGGTCCACGATATAATTGAGGAAACCATATTTACGTTATAGTTACATCCCAAGGCTGAATTAGAAGAACATGAAACCTGTCAGATGCACAGTAAATACAGAGTGTTATGTGGAAGAGCTTTGTCTCTCTTCTCTTAACACTTAAACGCCTCACTGCCCGTCGGTGTGTAAACTCCTCCCACAGATTCATGACCTTCTGGCTCTTCATATTCCTGCATCTCTCCACCGGAGCATTCAGCCCCTCCTCCTCCTGCAAACACCACAACCTCATCAATGAACTTAACCACTAATGAGCTTCATTATCGTCTCCTCCTGCGCTCAGGTGCAGCTCGGAGCCATAGTCTGAGCAAAGCACCAGCCTCCACCACCTCCACTCAGCCCTCCACTCCTCCTATCAGTGTCTGCAGAGAGGAAGAAAAATACTGGACTTTCATCAGAGCTCCTCCACCCCTGCCCTTCAGCGGACACCAAACCGACTGAACCACAGAGCGTATACATACGAGCGTATACAGGTGAGTGTGACGTTTCCACAGTGTTCAGCGCCGCTCAAACGAGGCTCCCGATGCCACGATTACAGGAGTTTGTGTCATAGCGACCGCAAGAGCCAATCATGATTCCATCCGTCTTATCCGGCTCGGTTGTGGGGACAAATGTTCGCCCCCCCTGTCCTCTGCGTGGATGTGTAGTAATATAATGTATAATAAGCATAGTCCGTATATATGAGTGGGCTAAGCTAACCCGTTAGCCGCCGCGGGCCAAACAGGAAGTGCTCCAGGAGGCTCTTCCGGGTCCTTCTCTCCCTTTTTCCCATTGACTTACATTAGAATCTTACCTCTCTCTCTCTGGACCTGCTGCTCTGAGCCTCGTCATTCTGGTCTTAAATTGTTCGTCTGAACCCGCGACACAGGATCCTGAATTTTTACTTCTCTATCTTGTTCCTAAGTCAAGATCTGAACCTAAATAACGGACCAATCAGACGCCTTCATTCCCCGAGGTCCCTCCTCCTAGCGTTAGCAACAGGTTTGATTGACAGGTAGCGTGTTTGGCTGCTAAGTTCCCTTCTGCTTTCCTGCCCCGAGTGACTATTTTTTAAATAAAATGACAAAATATCTCAGTTACAATATCTAACGTTACTAGAATCTTAACGGGCATAATTTAACTAGCATAAAATAAAGAGAATTTTGTTAAATTGCGACTCTATTGTTGTTCGCACGTAACAGAACATAGAACATAAATCAATGACTTAAACTATTTAAAGTTTTATGGTAAAAGCTTCTTCTTCTGCAGAATCCGGTAAATCCAGCGTCCTGCAGGTGCAGAGTATCTCCGCTCTGCACATTTAACGACCTAAATCATGATTGGCTCTTGTGTTGCTATGATACTCACAGTCGGATTTCCAAATATGGACCTGGCTCCAGATTCGCTCCTGTGACCGTGGCAACGAGAGCCTCATTTGAGCGACGCTGACGCTGTGGAGACGTCACACTCACTTAGTCCACTCAGAGATATGGAATATAATGATAAGAGGTGGATAAGCTCCGCCCGCTCTGTCCGTGACCCCAGACTGAGTTGTGGCCGAGCGACGTTCTACAGCTGCAGCCCAGGAAAAGTCTCCCATCGAAGCACAGAGTGTTTTTTGTGAAATCAAACAGCCCGTGTTCTGACAGGGCCTCCACAGCTTTCATAGAGGTCGGATTTTGTAGGGATTCTTCTGTATGTTTTACAATATAAACTTCATCAAAGCACCTAAAAATCAGCTTTGTAAGAGTTCTCCTCACGCCGCTCCAGCAGCTCGCACTCTGATTGGTCAGAACTGTTTCTGTTGGGCTGCGTAAGTAAAACTTTTTGGGGGTCATGTGCCAATGAGCACAGACACTGAAAATGGAGACTGTCTGGAGAGAGTGTGATGTTCTGGAGAGAATGAACTGAATGATGACTTTTGATGAGGACGATGATTTTAAGGAGAGAACTGGGTACGAATGAGGATTCAGAATTAACGTGATGCTCCGGTCATTATAAAGACGTTCTCTTTGTATGTTTGTATTTATGAACTATAACATCAGCCTGCCCGGGGACGACAGGTGGAAATTAGCTCTGGTACATGCATCTCTCCTGCTGAGGTTAATGTATATTGTGCACTGTCCCCGTCCAATTAAATAAATAAACTAAACTAATAATACGACGCCATCTTGGATTCATCTTCCAGATTTTATTATAGTTCTATGTTCCTCTGTGCACCTGACCCCCCCATGAACCCGTCTGTGAGTGGAGCCACAGGAGGGGGGACGTCAGGGTCCTTGAAGTTAGTTCAGGTGCTGCATGTTTTGAGTTGATGGGGGAAACCGGAGCCCAGAGGAAACCCATCCAGACACGGGGAGAACGTGCAAACTCCACACAGAAAGGCCCGGGTGAAACATATCGGCCTAAATTTTGCAAATATTCCTCGTGGATGTTTTACCTCGTTCTAAAGCTCAGACTCTCTATATTCTGCCCATTTAATCCAGTTCACAGACAGATAAATGTCCTGATCTGTGGCGGGGCATCTGGATTTATCTGAGGAGTCATTTGTCTGTGTCCGTCCCGCCCCTGAACGCATCACCATGTGAGTTTGTTTACAGCCGCAGCCTCAGATCCACCTGCACAACACTGAGATTGTGTTGTTTTTGCGGCCGCTCAGTGTGAGTCTGGATTAAAGGACAGTTCTTAGTGCTGATCTGAGAGGAGCCTGTGTGAGGCTGAGTGTTCAAATGTGTCGGTCTGAAGCTCGTTTTGGTTCTTTCTCATTGGTTAGCGATTAGCTGCTGTAGCTCGCACACATAAACAGGCTGTTTTCTCTTCTGTTAGCGACTGTAAAGTGACTATAGTGGCCGTATATATGTTACTGGACACGCACTGATATGGAAATGAGCTGTGAACAGAGGTGTGAATTATCGGCATTTAGCAGATCATTAATTACCGCAGTGCACACGCATTTACCGCTAAAGGCTAATAGCGGTAGTTTACTTACAGCATTTTCTTTACAGGCGAGAATATCGTACAAAAACACCATTAGGCCGACGACTGTCTTTAAATATGGTGTAAAGAGGCAGAAGAACAAGAAATGTCGCCTAAATAAACCCGACTGAAAATCCAATAGAGCCAAACCTACGTTTTATAAACAACTGAAGATTGACAGTATCGTATCGGCCACAACAAAAATCCATAGGCCTATTGGTCGGGTCCTAGTTAATTCTTAGTCTCATGGTTTTTCGCCCCAAAACATCTTAAAGTATAGACCACGATGCACTGGGAGAGTCGGGAAAACAACGGCGTTCAGCGACAGGAGTTTGGACACAACCCGACTGAATGAAGCAGATAAAAGCGCTGGTTTATGAGCTGTAGATCCACGTTTATGAAAAACACGACTAAATAAGGTGACCAGATTTTCACAGTCCGAAACTGGGGCACCCCCGGTTTGTTGGTAATAACAAAATTGTGAAACGAGTGCATCATCAAGGAAAATTGTTCTGCACTTTGCCCATTCATGACGAACATTATTCAGTTTAGTCACATTTCCTTTGTGTTTTGGACAGTTTTAATCAGCTTTTCTGCATTTTACCCAAAGAAATGACAGTTAATGCCTCTGTTTACTGTTTTCGAGGATCAGATTGGTCAAAAATAAGGACACTTTTGGGACATTTCTTGTATAAAACTGGGACGAATCACTGGTTTTTGATGTATTTGCTGGGACAGGGGACACAGGGCTCAGAACTGGGACTGTTAAGTGCGATCATTTCCACATTTCAGACAAAAAGTAAATAACCCAGTCAGTTAACGTAAAATCCAGCCTGACAACAACTTATCTGATTATTATTACTCCATAAACACTCGTCTGTCAGTCTGATCCGATCGTTATTTATGACAGAAATCAAGTTTTGTGGACTTTTTTCTTCACCCAGACGCCAGAATCAGGTGACTTTAGTGACCTGTGTGAGTGAGTGCACTGTAGGGGGCGCTAAAGAGTGCGGGCCTCTGTAGTGAATGAGGAATTAGGGACTAGGAGAGACGTTAGGACACAGCCCAGGTCACGTCTGCAGCTCGTGTCCAACCAGGAAGTCAAATTATCAGCTTAACTTTTCTCTTTCTGTGAATTCCAATGATGTTAACTCTGTTTGAGTGAAATGACTCTGGCCTTCGCACTTTAGCGTCTTTAATCGCTGAACCGGCCCAGACTCTGTTACACCGTGAGCTCCAGATTAGCCTAATGAGGAGAATATTACACCGTCAGATCTGTGCGGCTTAACGAGCAGAATATAAACACTGGATCCTGCAGGGGCTTGAGAACTGCCTCAAACACAGGCTCTGCAGTACTAGTTGTAGTCGTAGTATTTATAGTTGTAGTAGTATTAGCAGTTGTAGAACTAGTTGTAGTAGTAGAAGTAGTAGTACTTACGGTAGCAGTAGTAGTAGTAGAAGTTGTAGTACTAGTTGTTGTAGTAGCAGTAGAAGTTGTAATACTAGTTGTAGTAGTAGTAGTTGTAATACTAGTTGTAGTACTAGTAGTTGCAGTAGTAGTAGTTATAGTTGTAGTAGTAGTAGCAGTTGTGGTAGAAGTTGTAGTTGTAGTAGTAGTAGCAGTTGTAGTACTAGTTGTAGTAGTCGCAGTAGTAGTAGTACTTACGGTAGCAGTAGTAGTAGAAGTTGTAGTACTAGTTCTTGTTGTAGTAGCAGTAGTAGTTGTAGTAGAAGTCGTAATTGTTGTAGTAGTAGTAGTCGCAGTAGTAGTAGTACTTACAGTAGCAGTAGTAGTTGTAGTAGAAGTTCTAATACTAGTTGTAGTAGTAGTAGTTGTAATACTAGTTGTAGTAGTCGCAGTAGTAGTTGTAGTAGTAGTAGAAGTTGTAGTACTAGTTGTAGTAGTAGTAGTAGTAGTAGTTATAATACTAGTTGTAGTAGTAGTAGTTGTAATACTAGTTGTAGTAGTAGCAGTTGTAGTACTAGTTGTAGTAGTTGCAGTAGTAGTAGTAGTAGAAGTTGTAGTACTAGTTGTAGTAGTAGTAGTTATAATACTAGTTGTAGTAGTAGTAGTTGTAATACTAGTTGTAGTAGTAGCAGTTGTAGTACTAGTTGTAGTAGTAGCAGTTGTAGTACTAGTTGTAGTAGTTGCAGTAGTAGTTATAGTAGTAGTAGAAGTTGTAGTACTAGTTGTAGTAGTAGTAGTTATAATACTAGTTGTAGTAGTAGTAGTTGTAATACTAGTTGTAGTAGTAGCAGTTGTAGTACTAGTTGTAGTAGTAGCAGTTGTAGTACTAGTTGTAGTAGTTGCAGTAGTAGTTATAGTAGTAGTAGAAGTTGTAGTACTAGTTGTAGTAGTAGTAGTTATAATACTAGTTGTAGTAGTAGTAGTTGTAATACTAGTTGTAGTAGTAGTAGTTATAATACTAGTTGTAGTAGTAGTAGTTATAATACTAGTAGTAGTAGTAGTAGTAGTAGTTATAATACTAGTTGTAGTAGTAGTAGTTATAATACTAGTTGTAGTAGTAGTAGTTATAATACTAGTAGTAGTAGTAGTAGTTATAATACTAGTTGTAGTAGTAGTAGTTATAATACTAGTTGTAGTAGTAGCAGTTATAATACTAGTAGTAGTAGTAGTAGTTATAATACTAGTTGTAGTAGTAGTAGTTATAATACTAGTTGTAGTAGTAGTAGCAGTTATAATACTAGTTGTAGTAGTAGCAGTTATAATACTAGTTGTAGTAGTAGTAGCAGTTATACTACTAGTTGTAGTAGTAGCAGTTATACTACTAGTTGTAGTAGTAGTAGTTATAATACTAGTTGTAGTAGTAGTAGCAGTTATAATACTAGTTGTAGTAGTAGTAGTTATAATACTAGTTGTAGTAGTAGTAGCAGTTATAATACTAGTTGTAGTAGTAGTAGTTATAATACTAGTAGTAGTAGTAGTAGTTATAATACTAGTTGTAGTAGTAGTAGTTATAATACTAGTTGTAGTAGTAGTAGTTATAATACTAGTTGTAGTAGTAGTAGTTATAATACTAGTTGTAGTAGTAGTAGTTATAATACTAGTAGTAGTAGTAGTAGTTATAATACTAGTTGTAGTAGTAGCAGTTATAATACTAGTTGTAGTAGTAGTAGTTATAATACTAGTTGTAGTAGTAGTAGTTATAATACTAGTTGTAGTAGTAGCAGTTATAATACTAGTTGTAGTAGTAGTAGTTATAATACTAGTTGTAGTAGTAGCAGTTATAATACTAGTTGTAGTAGTAGTAGTTATAATACTAGTTGTAGTAGTAGTAGTTATAATACTAGTTGTAGTAGTAGCAGTTATAATACTAGTAGTAGTAGTAGTTATAATACTAGTTGTAGTAGTAGTAGTTATAATACTAGTTGTAGTAGTAGCAGTTATAATACTAGTTGTAGTAGTAGTAGTTATAATACTAGTTGTAGTAGTAGCAGTTATAATACTAGTTGTAGTAGTAGTAGTTATAATACTAGTTGTAGTAGTAGCAGTTATAATACTAGTTGTAGTAGTAGTAGTTATAATACTAGTAGTAGTAGTAGTAGTTATAATACTAGTTGTAGTAGTAGTAGTTATAATACTAGTTGTAGTAGTAGTAGTTATAATACTAGTTGTAGTAGTAGTAGTTATAATACTAGTTGTAGTAGTAGTAGTTATAATACTAGTAGTAGTAGTAGTAGTTATAATACTAGTTGTAGTAGTAGCAGTTATAATACTAGTTGTAGTAGTAGTAGTTATAATACTAGTTGTAGTAGTAGTAGTTATAATACTAGTTGTAGTAGTAGCAGTTATAATACTAGTTGTAGTAGTAGTAGTTATAATACTAGTTGTAGTAGTAGCAGTTATAATACTAGTTGTAGTAGTAGTAGTTATAATACTAGTTGTAGTAGTAGTAGTTATAATACTAGTAGTAGTAGTAGTAGTTATAATACTAGTTGTAGTAGTAGTAGTTATAATACTAGTTGTAGTAGTAGCAGTTATAATACTAGTTGTAGTAGTAGTAGTTATAATACTAGTTGTAGTAGTAGTAGTTATAATACTAGTTGTAGTAGTAGTAGCAGTTATAATACTAGTTGTAGTAGTAGTAGTTATAATACTAGTTGTAGTAGTAGTAGTAGTAGTTATAATACTAGTTGTAGTAGTAGCAGTTGTAGTACTAGTTGTAGTAGTAGTAGTTATAATACTAGTTGTAGTAGTAGTAGTTATAATACTAGTTGTAGTAGTAGCAGTTATAATACTAGTTGTAGTAGTAGTAGTTATAATACTAGTTGTAGTAGTAGCAGTTATAATACTAGTTGTAGTAGTAGTAGTTATAATACTAGTTGTAGTAGTAGTAGTTATAATACTAGTAGTAGTAGTAGCAGTTATAATACTAGTTGTAGTAGTAGTAGTTATAATACTAGTTGTAGTAGTAGTAGTAGTTATAATACTAGTTGTAGTAGTAGTAGTTATAATACTAGTTGTAGTAGTAGTAGTAGTTATAATACTAGTTGTAGTAGTAGTAGTTATAATACTAGTTGTAGTAGTAGTTATAATACTAGTTGTAGTAGTAGTTATAATACTAGTTGTAGTAGTAGTAGTTATAATACTAGTAGTAGTAGTAGTAGTTATAATACTAGTTGTAGTAGTAGTAGTTATAATACTAGTTGTAGTAGTAGTAGTAGTTATAATACTAGTTGTAGTAGTAGTAGTTATAATACTAGTTGTAGTAGTAGTAGTTATAATACTAGTAGTAGTAGTAGTAGTTATAATACTAGTTGTAGTAGTAGCAGTTATAATACTAGTTGTAGTAGTAGTAGTTATAATACTAGTTGTAGTAGTAGCAGTTATAATACTAGTTGTAGTAGTAGTAGTTATAATACTAGTTGTAGTAGTAGTAGTTATAATACTAGTTGTAGTAGTAGTAGTTATAATACTAGTTGTAGTAGTAGTAGTTATAATACTAGTTGTAGTAGTAGTAGTTATAATACTAGTTGTAGTAGTAGCAGTTATAATACTAGTTGTAGTAGTAGTAGTTATAATACTAGTTGTAGTAGTAGCAGTTATAATACTAGTTGTAGTAGTAGTAGTTATAATACTAGTTGTAGTAGTAGCAGTTATAATACTAGTTGTAGTAGTAGTAGTTATAATACTAGTAGTAGTAGTAGTAGTACTCGTAGTTGTCAGTGGCGGCTGGTCAGTAGTGCAGAGGCGTCCACACTTTCAGCCTGTGAGCTCCTTATAAAATCTTCCTACTACAAAAATGCAAATCCTGTGTTTCTGCGTAAACACACTGAGAATCAGTCCTGCTGGAGCAGCTCTTGGACTTGATGATTTTCATGTGGGAAAAGACCGACTCACATAAATAAGTTTTTATAAATCTATCTCCATTTTATCTGATGATTTGTTGATCTGTTGATTTAAGCGTAAAGTAAACCAAACTGCACTGCACTGAAACACACTGCGCCCCCTTTTTGGGCCCTCGCCCACAGTTTGAGAACCTCTTCCTTAAGAGAACCTCCACTGCACTTTACACAAAACTGAAGAAAGTGGCGACGTGCACAGGAGTTTTGAGGGACAGTTGCTCTGACCTTTTCCAACAACGTCAAGGCAGATGGTCAAACTGCGACACCCGGTTCAGACCGCGTCCAGTTTACATGTAAAATCTACGCCACAGGTGTCAAACATGCGGCCCGGGGGCTGGATCCGGCCCTCCAAGACCTCTAATCTGACCCTCAGCTGATTTTATTAAAATATTTAAAATTTTAAGATTTTCCTGGTAATTTTCTGTGCTGCTTTGCATAGCAGCATCTCCAGAGCCTCCCACCAGAGCAGCACAAATGAAGACTCGCCTCTTTCCAAACGCTCTTAAAGGACGATCGTTTTGACTGTTGACATCAGCAAAATGTCAAAAATGAGAAAAGTGGAGCTGAGTGCAGGATTTTCCAAGAAAAATTTACACATTTTTTATTGTTCACGGAGCTGAATGGGAAACCTGTGCTCCGTGTGTTTGCAACAAGTGCGATGCTCAAGGAATAAAATCTTAAACGTCACTACGAGACACAGCGAAAAATACAACAACTTAAATGAAGAATTGAGAAGACAGAAGATAAACGAATTATTGCTGGAACTGAAGAAACAGACGTCTGTTTTCACCCGGAGCCAAGAGGTCAGTAACACTGCTATGAAAGCAAAGCTACCTGACGTAGAATAATATTATAATATTTTGTAAAATAAAGTAAAATAAAAAGATTTCAGTAATAGACTTGTGTTTCTCTGTACAAATATTTGGACTTATTGCTATTTTTGGGACATATATGCCATGACTTTTCGGATCCGGCCCCTTTGAGTTGGTTGTGTGCGGCCCCCGGACCAAAATGAGTTTGACGCCCCTGGTCTACGTGGACGCGTGACTGGGGCGTCCGGCGTGTTTGCTGAAAATGCTGAACTTTTAGCATCGGACGCACCGCATCAGCCAATCAGGGACAACTATCCAGAACCGTACAGAAGAAACAGAAAGAGCCTGAAGCCCTGCGCTGTCCGGTGCTCCGCGGGGCCGGGGCTCCGCGGGGCTTGTGGGTAATCTCTTCTTACTTTGGGCGCGCAGGCTCGGGTGTCACGTGCAGCTCTGCGGCGACGTGAACAGAACAGAGCCCCTCCCTCCAGACTCGCACAGTGCCCTCATGTAAGTGAATGGGGCGACTATTGTATTTTCACTTTCAAATCGAGGCACAGGCACTTTCATACATGAAAACCTGTATCCATGAGTGTTTTTATTGTCATTTTTTTTTATTTATTTATTTTTCAACTTCAGTCGAGGAGGGTATACGGGCAGCTGTCAGGGCATCCAGAGCAACCCCCCCTGTGCTGGAAGAAAGTGGGAAGGATTTTTAACTCTGTTTTTTCAAGTTCCAGGGGAGTTACATTATTTTACTAGTTTTGCAGTGGTGTTTAACAGCCTCTGCACATTTACCAAACGCAGTGACAAATACAGATGCATTTGTGGGTCATTTTGTTAGTCAAACTTTAACCACATGTCGCTGTACACCTGCCCTGTTCCGACACTGTAACATTTAGTATATTGTATGTATGTGCATGTACATTTAGGTTAGTTTTTGCTTCGCGTTCTGTCTTGCCCTTCTAATCAGCGCTCATTGAGCAGGGAGTCTGTATGTGCTCTACGTGGGAGGAGTGAGAAATGACGTCCTATAATTACCGCAGAAATAATAATGAATAATTTTAGAAATAAACTCGCACAAACGAAATACAAATGTTTTCTATAATTTTCTGCTGTTTTGAGGCTGTTTCACATTCTGAGGTTCTGGACGACGTCATCGATTCAAAATACAACTGCAAAAATATCTTAAGAACCAGAATCACACAAACGAAACTTTTTGCAGCACAAACGACTGACTCCATTTTGGGCGTTTTCGAGCATTTTGAAGCTTCCTGTGGAGCTGACCCCAATTTGACCTCTAAAAGAATCGTTAATTTCTCCAAAACTGAAGCAGCACAAACAAAACTTTTTGCAGCACAAACGATGGACACAGTTTTTGTGTAGGTTTGAGTTTGATGGGGGCGACTTGATGTGAGGCAGATGGGCAGGTAAGAGTTTTCAGAAGTTTAACCTGCCCTGTTTACACTATACTATAAAGTCGTTATTTTGTTTTAGGCTGTATGTTTAATATTTTGACTTAAATTCAACATGTATCTGCATAAACACATTTTTACCATCACTACCGTTCAAAAATTTGGGGTCACTTAGAAATGTCCTCATTTTTGAAAGAAAAGCACAGTTTTTTCAATGAAGATACTTTAAACTAATCAGAAACACACTCTGTCCATCGCTAATGTGGTAAATGACTATTCGAGCTGCAAATGTTTTTTGGTGCAGTATCTCCAGAGGTGAACAGAGGCCCATTTCCAGCATCTCTCACTCCAGTGTCTAATGGTACAATGTGTTTGCTCGTTGTGTCAGAGGCTAATGGATGATCAGAAAACCCTTGTGCAGTCACGTTAGCACAGAGGAAAACAGTTCAGCTGGTTAGAGAAGCTATAAAACTGACCTTTGAGCAGGTGGAGTATCTGGAGCATCACATTTGTGAGGTCCATTAAACGCTCAAAATGGTCAGAAAAAGAGAACTTTCATGTGAAACTCGACAGTCTGTTCTTGTTCTTAGAAATGAAGGCTATTCTATGATGCAAGAAATAGCCAAGAAACTGAACCTACAGCGGTGTGAACTACTCCCTTCAGAGAAGAGCACAAACAGGCTCTAACCAGAGTAGAAAGAGAAGTGGGAGCTGCTGCACAACTGAGCCAGAAGATACATTAGAGTCTCTAGTCTGAGAAACAGACGCCTCACAGGTCCTCAACTGGCAGCTTCATTAAATAGAACCTGCAAAACCCCAGTGTGAACATCTACAGTGAAGAGGCGACTCCGGGACGCAGCTTCAGGGCAGAGTGGCAAAGGAAAAGCCACATCTGAGACTGGCCAATAAAAGAAACAGATGAATATGGACAAAAGACACAGACACTGGACAGAGGAAGAGTGGACAGAAGTGTTATGGACAGACCCACTGAGCTGCTGTGGACAGAAGTGTTATGGACAGACCCACTGAGCTGCTGTGGACAGAAGTGTTATGGACAGACCCACTGAGCTGCTGTGGACAGAAGTGTTATGGACAGACCCACTGAGCTGCTGTGGACAGAAGTGTTATGGACAGACCCACTGAGCTGCTGTGGACAGAAGTGTTATGGACAGACCCACTGAGCTGCTGTGGACAGAAGTGTTATGGACAGACCCACTGAGCTGCTGTGGACAGAAGTGTTATGGACAGACCCACTGAGCTGCTGTGGACAGAAGTGTTATGGACAGACCCACTGAGCTGCTGTGGACAGAAGTGTTATGGACAGACCCACTGAGCTGCTGTGGACAGAAGTGTTATGGACAGAACCCACTGAGCTGCTGTGGACAGAAGTGTTATGGACAGAACCCACTGAGCTGCTGTGGACAGAAGTGTTATGGACAGACCCACTGAGCTGCTGTGGACAGAAGTGTTATGGACAGACCCACTGAGCTGCTGTGGACAGAAGTGTTATGGACAGAACCCACTGAGCTGCTGTGGACAGAAGTGTTATGGACAGACCCACTGAGCTGTTGTGGACAGAAGTGTTATGGACAGACCCACTGAGCTGCTGTGGACAGAAGTGTTATGGACAGACCCACTGAGCTGCTGTGGACAGAAGTGTTATGGACAGACCCACTGAGCTGCTGTGGACAGAAGTGTTATGGACAGAACCCACTGAGCTGCTGTGGACAGAAGTGTTATGGACAGAACCCACTGAGCTGCTGTGGACAGAAGTGTTCTGGACAGACCCACTGAGCTGCTGTGGACAGAAGTGTTATGGACAGACCCACTGAGCTGCTGTGGACAGAAGTGTTATGGACAGAACCCACTGAGCTGCTGTGGACAGAAGTGTTATGGACAGACCCACTGAGCTGCTGTGGACAGAAGTGTTATGGACAGACCCACTGAGCTGCTGTGGAGCAGCTTTACCGTCTGGTACGTAAGAAGTGCCCGTCCAGCCAATCCAACCTGTGGGAGAAGCTTCTAGAAGCCTGGGGTGAAATTTCTCCAGATCCTTCAACAAGAAGGCCAAAGGTCTGAAGGCTGTGACTGCTGCAAATGGAGGATTCTTTGATGAAAGCAAATTTTAAAGGAAAAAAATATTATTTCAAATACAAATCATTATTTCTAACCTTGTCAATGTCTTGACTAAAGTTTATTCATTTTGCAGCTCATGGTGGTAAATAAAAGTGACTTTTCATGGAAAACACAAAATTGACTGGGTGACCCCAAACCTTTGAACGGTCGTGTAAGTACCACCCACCTCTGCAGCAGACATCGTTCACTGCTGTTGTGTCCTTGCCCAACCCATTTTAGAGAGCGAGACTGGAATTTTCTGCTTTTGAAACCATAAAATACCAGAAAAACAAAAAAGAGAAAACCATTTGAAAGGTGCTGTTACACTGTGCTGTATTTTTACTCAAGTTTTATTCAAGTTTGGAGTCTGAAAACTACAGAAATGCAGAAATACAGTGTTTTAAAAGTCAAAAGCAGCTCATGTAAATGTAGGTACTACCTACGTGCCTCTGCAGAACTCAGTGTTCACAACTGTTGTGTCCTTGGGCAAGACACTCCACCCACTTTAATAATAATGAGTAATTCATTTAACTTTTTTGGACAAAACATTTCGAAAGGTGCTGTTACATTGTGCTGTATTTTTCCTAAAGTTTTATTCAAGTTCAGAGTGCATGCAGAGTTTTAAAAGTCAAAAGTCCTTGAGCAAAACACTCCTCCCACTATACAATCCCTGACAAAAGTCTGGTCCCTTATCCATTTTGTAGAAACAAAAGTTTATAACCTGACTTTAAATGAATCGATTGGTTTTAGAAATGTCTCATATTAAAGCTAAAACCTCCCACATTCTGCTCAATGTACTAAAATAAATTTGCTTCACTGAAGAAACATTGATCATTTAATGAACACACAAAGGTCAGATTTTGGCAGGACAAAAGTCTTGTCTCCTTGTCACATGATGCACCCAGTCCTAGATTCCAGCCTCACCTGTGATCAGTTACTGATCAGTCACTTAGTGGGTGTGTATAAAAAGAACCCCAGCACACCAGACCTTCACATCAACTGCAACTTGACCTCTGACAACATGCCTAAGATCCACCCTGAGACCAAAGCGTTAATGATCAAGAGGCTGAAGACCAGATCCACTGCTGAGGTGGCCGACACCTTCAATGTGTCTCAGCGTCAAGTACAAAGAATAAGACAAAGATCTGAAAAGACTGGAGATGTTTTTGACAAGCCCAGGTCCAGCAGACCCCGCAAGACAACTGCTCAGGAGGACCGTTTGTTGATTGGAAAATCCAAGGCCCCTTTTCCACTGCAGCAGAGCTCCACCAGGCCTGGTCACCTCAAGTCCCTGTGTCAACCAGAACAGTTTGTAGAATTCTGTCTGGAAATGGCCTCCATGGTCGAATCAGTGCACAGAAACCAGCACTAAACAAAAGGCAATTAAAAAACCGTGTGGCATTTGCCAAGGCCCACAGCCTGCTAAAAGGATGGACACTGGGAAAGTGGCAGAAGGTGGATTTCTCAGATGAATCCTGAATTACATCACAGCAAATATTGCAGGAGACCTACTGGAGCCCACATGGATCCAAGATTCACCCAGAAAACAGTTAAGTTTGGTGGTGGAAAAATCATGGTCTGGGGTTCCATCCAGTATGGGGGTGTGTGAGACATTTGCAGGGTGGAAGGCAATATCAATAGCCTCAAATATCAAGAAGTATTAGCACCTCTTACATTCCCAATCATAAAAGGGGTCACATTTTGCAGCAGGATGGTGCTCCATCACATACTTCTATCTCTACATCAAAGTTCCTCAAGGTGAAGAAGATCAAGGTGCTCCAGGACTGGCCCAGTCACCAGACATGAACATCACTGAGCATGTCTGGGGTAGAATGAAAGAGGAAGCATGGAAGGAACAACCAAAGAATCTGGATGAACTCTGGAGGCTGTGAGACGCTTTCTTTGCTATTCCTGATGACTTCATCAACAAACTGTATGAATCACTGTTGAACCGCATGGATGAAGTCCTTCAGCTCATGGAAGTCATACAAGATATTAAATATGGAGCTCACAGCACCACTACTTAATTCACTGACGTTATGCAACAGATTTTTGTATTTGAAGTAAATTATTTGTTCAGTTTTCTGTAGGCGACAAAACTTTTGTCCTGCCAAAATCTGACCTTTCTGTGTTCATTAAATGATCAAAGTTTCTTCAGTGAAGCAAATTTATTTGAGTATATTGAGCATAATTTGGGAGGGTTTTAGCTTTAATATGAGACATTTCTAAAACCAATCGATTCATTTAAAGTCAGGTTATAAGCTTTTGTTTCTACAAAATGGATAAGAGACAAGACTTATCAGGGACTGTAGAGAGCGAGACTGGGGTTTTCTGTGTTTAAAACCATAAAATACCAGAAATTTATTTAAAATTCTTTGAACAAAACAATTTGAAAGGTGCTGTTATGCTGCACTGTAGTTCTATTCAAGTTTGGAGTCTGAAAACTGCAGAAATACAGAGTTTTAAAAGTAAAAAGCAGCTCAAGTATGTGTGACTAAGTACTGCCTACGTGCCTCTGCAGCAGTCAATGTTCTTATGTGCCATTATGTCCTTGGGCAAGACACTTCAGCCACTTTAGAGAGCGAGACTGCAGTTTTCTGCGTTTAAAACCATAAAATGCCAGAAATTAATGTAAATTTTTTGTACAAAACCATTTGAAAGGCGCTGTTACACTGTGCTGTATTTTTACTCAAGTTTGGAGTCTGAAAACTACAGAAATTCAGAAATGCAGAGTTTTAAAAGTCAAACGTCCTTGGGAGTTTTCTGCGTTTAAAACATTTCGCAAACTCTTCCGACAAAAGAATTGAACCTGTGACAATGGCGGATGCAGCGGTTTCCTCGGTAACGGCAGAGACGAGTTACTGATCAGGCGAAGGACGAGGAAAAGAACTTTTATTTACTTCTTTATTTAAACTTTTGTGAGAGTTTCATTCTTGGATTCTGCTCGTTCAACACTGGATGCCTTTTGGTCCCTTATTCTTACATAAACTGACTTTTTTTTTTTTTTACACTTTTTATATAAATTCGTACAATATTTACGTTTGAGTCGGAGTCTGAATCGTGTAAATGGGGAGGGGGAAGTGGGCGGGGACAGGGGGCAGGTGGAAACGGACATTTTCCGAGCGCTAAAGTCGCAATTTAATAAAAAAATATAACCTGATAAGAGTTAATTTTGCGTTTTTATGTCAATGTTGAAAATTCCAGCCCACATTTGTCGTGCAGAATCTCTCTCTCTCCCTCTTTCTATCTCTCCCTCTCTCCATCTCTTTTTTCTCTCTCTCTTCCTGTTTTGCAGTTTTGAACATGAAATCGAGCTCCTTCAGCCTTTTATCTGCGTCCATCTCTCTCTGTCTTTGTCACCATCTCTCCTTCTCTCTCCCTCTCCCTCCCTCCCTCTCTTTCTCCACATCCCTCTCTTTTTCTGTCCATCTCTCCCGCTCTCTCCCTCCCTTTCTATCTCTCTCCAGGTCTCCCTCCTTCTCCAGCTCTCCATCCCTTTCTTTCCATCTCCCTCCCTCTCTCTCCAGATTCCTCTCTCCACTCTCTCTCTCTCTTTCTCCATCTCTCTCGCTCTCTCTCTCTGCCGCTCTCTCTCCATCTCTCTTTCCATCTCCCTCCCTCTCTTAATCTCTCTCCCTCTTTCTATCTCTCTCCATCTCCAGCTCTTCCTCTCTCTCCTATTCACTCCATCTCTCTTTCTATCTCCGTCTCTCTCTCTCTCTCTCCCTCTTTGCCTTTCTATCTCTCCCACTCTCCATCTCTCTTTTTCTTTTTCTCTCTCTTCCTGTTTTCAGATTTGAACATGAAATCAGTTTTTTTGTTGTTTGTGGAGAACATCGAGCTCCTTCACATCCTGCGTCCATCTCTCCATCTCTCCATCTTTCTCCCTCCATCTCTCTCCATCTTTCTCCCTCCATCTCCTTCTCTCCCTCTCTCTCCACATCCCTCCATCTCTTCCTCCCTTTCTCTCCATTTCCTTCCCTCTTTAAATCAGCTCTCTCCATCTCTCTTCATCCATCTCCTTCTCTCCCTACCTCTCTCAATGTCCCTCTCTCCCTCTTTCTCTCTCTCTCTCTCACTCTGCATCTCTCACTCTCTCAACCCTCTCTCTCTACCGCTCTCTCGCTCTCTCTCTCATCTCTCCCTCCTCCATCTCTCATCCCTTTCTCTCCATTTCCTTCCCTCTCTCTCGATTCCTCTCTCTATCTCTGTCTCTCTCCATCTCTCTTTCTATCTCTCTCGCCATCTCCCATGCTCTCTCATCTCTCTCCATCACTCTCTCTCCCTCCCTTTGTCCATCATGTATCTCTTTCATCTCTCTCCATCTCACCCTCTCTCTTTCTTCATCTCCTCTCTCCATATCCCTCTCTCTTTCTATCACTCTCTCCATCTCTTCTTCCCTCTCATCTCTCCATCTCTCTTTCTATCTCTCGCTCCTTCTCCATCTCTCCCTTGCTCTCATCTCTTCTCCCTCCCTCCCTCTCTTCATCTCCAACTCTCTTTCTCTCTCTCTTTGTGTTTCACACTTTTTAAGCAGAATATGAGATCAGTTTTTTGTTGTTTGTGGAGAACATTGAGCTCTTTCAGATGCTTCAGCCTTTTACCTGCGTCCTCTCTCCCTCTTTCCCTCCCTCTCTCATCCCTCTTTCACAGCCCATTGCTCTCTTTCAGCTCCTGCAGCCCTGTTGTTCCCTGCGTCCCGTCTCCCCCACATCCAAACACGTTTAATCACAGAATCTCTGTGCGTCCCTGCGCAGCGGGAGTTCGCCGAAGCTTCGCCCGAGAATCATTTTGTACTTCGGCTCCGCTGCGTCTGACCAATTTCCCCTCGTTTCCATCCATCATTCTCATAATTACTTTCGCTGCTGACGCTCGGCCAAAGTGAATGGACGCGGGTTCGTTTCGGTTGTTTTTGTGGCGAGCTTTAGGTTTGCGGATTAAGGTTTGACCGCCGCGTTACGTGGGACGAGATGTACTTTTCAGTCGGGCAGGTACGAACACGTGAAGAGCAACGCGGATTATCTAAGGCTAATACATGATTCATGGACTTTAGTCTTTTGAGATGCATAGATTTAAATAATACGGGTTTAGGGTTATATATGCAAACCACACAACTTAAGGAAATTTTTTACCTACAGAAAAGGCCTGCGGAGGAAATACTAATGGAGATGTGGCAAAATGAGATGTTTTAAACCTTACAAAAAGCTTCTAGACACATTTTGGTTCCACAAAGACAATTAAAAAGCAGCTTTTTTAGACAATACCGTGTTCATTTTTAACACCTGCTGAGGTCCTGTCATAGACTGTGATGGATTTTGGACATAGGGCCTCCTGCACCCGAGGCAAAACTATTAGAACTCCAGACTGTCCATGTGAACGTCTGTGTCCAGAGAATCATGTCTGAAATAAAACTAACCTTGTGTCGCCTGAATCGTCGCATGTTGAGGGACTATTTTCTCATATATATACATCAAATTAAAGGTTTCTTCTCATGGATTTGGGTAAAACGTGCCTCACCCAGTACAGATATGTGGCATAAGCGGCTCCTGAGGTCAAAATAAGTCCACTGTGTCAGGAAGCCAGGAAGTGCCTGTTAGCATGCTAGTTGTGGTTATGTTTACCATGAGAAGAAAACTCTGCTCTGGTCTCTGTTACGGTTGGGCGGTAATACGGTAATACGGTAATCCGGTTTCCCGCGGTATCAAAAAGTCGCAGCAGTATCAGTTTCATCAGCGTCATTATAAAAATCTGCGTCAGGAGCTAAACCCACAGCAGGACTTTCTCCCTCCGCTCTCTCTCCTCTTCAGACGTGGTTCCGCTCGGAGATTTCCATCCACACGCAGCAGGAAGAAGAAAAAAACCTGACTGACGCTTCGTGTGCGACGCTGAGCCCAAAAGTTTGTGACGGAGACGTTTTACTGAAGCCGAGAGTCGAGAGGGGACGAGGCTGAAGAGGAGGAAGTTCCCGAGGGCGAAGTCAGACTTTCACCGAGGAGACGGTAAAGAACAAATTTATTTATTTCTGTGTCAAAACGTGTCCGACCTGCACCTCCCGAACTTTCTACCGACGCCTCAAAACGACGCAGACATAAGGGCTGTGATTGGTCCTCTACAGACATAAGGGCTGTGATTGGTCCTCTACAGACGATAAGGGCTGTGATTGGTCCTCTGCAGACGATAAGGGCTGTGATTGGTCCTCTGCAGACGATAAGGGCTGTGATTGGTCCTCTACAGACGATAAGGGCTGTGATTGGTCCTCTACAGACGATAAGGGCTGTGATTGGTCCTCTACAGACGATAAGGGCTGTGATTGGTCCTCTACAGACGATAAGGGCTGTGATTGGTCCTCTACAGACGATAAGGGCTGTGATTGGTCCTCTACAGACGATAAGGGCTGTGATTGGTCCTCTACAGACGATAAGGGCTGTGATTGGTCCTCTACAGACGATAAGGGCTGTGATTGGTCCTCTACAGACGATAAGGGCTGTGATTGGTCCTCTACAGACGATAAGGGCTGTGATTGGTCCTCTACAGACGATAAGGGCTGTGATTGGTCCTCTACAGACGATAAGGGCTGTGATTGGTCCTCTACAGACGATAAGGGCTGTGATTGGTCCTCTACAGACGATAAGGGCTGTGATTGGTCCTCTACAGACGATAAGGGCTGTGATTGGTCCTCTACAGACGATAAGGGCTGTGATTGGTCCTCTACAGACGATAAGGGCTGTGATTGGTCCTCTACAGACGATAAGGGCTGTGATTGGTCCTCTACAGACGATAAGGGCTGTGATTGGTCCTCTACAGACGATAAGGGCTGTGATTGGTCCTCTACAGACGATAAGGGCTGTGATTGGTCCTCTACAGACAATAAGGGCTGTGATTGGTCCTCTACAGACGATAAGGGCTGTGATTGGTCCTCTACAGACATAAGGGCTGTGATTGGTCCTCTACAGACGATAAGGGCTGTGATTGGTCCTCTACAGACGATAAGGGCTGTGATTGGTCCTCTACAGACGATAAGGGCTGTGATTGGTCCTCTACAGACGATAAGGGCTGTGATTGGTCCTCTACAGACGATAAGGGCTGTGATTGGTCCTCTACAGACATAAGGGCTGTGATTGGTCCTCTACAGACGATAAGGGCTGTGATTGGTCCTCTACAGACGATAAGGGCTGTGATTGGTCCTCTACAGACATAAGGGCTGTGATTGGTCCTCTACAGACGATAAGGGCTGTGATTGGTCCTCTACAGACGATAAGGGCTGTGATTGGTCCTCTACAGACGATAAGGGCTGTGATTGGTCCTCTACAGACGATAAGGGCTGTGATTGGTCCTCTACAGACGATAAGGGCTGTGATTGGTCCTCTGCACCGCTCTACATTTCCTCTGCTCATTCTAGACTCTGAGGAATAATGTGTTTAATGCAGCTTTGGCACATTTGTTTACGTTTTACACAAGCCAAACCTCAAACTGACTGTGAGCGGCGTCGCCTCTCCTCAGATCTGACCTGTAACTTAAATTAAACCTTTCTGTCGTCATGGAGACTGAATTAGACCAAGTTAGAGGTCAGATCTGTGGAGAGGCGATGCCGCTCACAGTCAGAATGTTGTTTTTCTGGTTATTTTTGAGCCATAAAACCACCTGTGATTGAATAAATGTAAAGTAGAGCCGTTTAATGTCACACTGTGGAACATTCCAGGTGACGTATCCATGGAAACAAGCAGGTGATGCAGCCCCAACCAAAAAGTTACACAGTGCAGCCTTCATTTTATCCATCGTAGAAGAATAATGTGTTTAATGCAGCTTTGTGCACATTTGTTTACGTTTTACACAAACCAAACTTCAAACCTCGTGGCTCATTTGCATACAGCTCATTTGCATACAGCTCATTTGCATACAGTATAAGCGCTGATAAAAACAGCTCATGCGCTGATGCTGATGCGATCGAATGAGCCGCAAAGTTTGGTTTGATCAGAACTTGTGCCTCATCCTCAAAAATAATGCTGAGACGGTTTAACGGTATCAAAATTTGGATATCGCCAAACCCTGTCGACCACCGAGCCTCATTGGCCGGATGAAGTCGATTAACCGATCAGTTTAAAATCAATCCTAAATCTAGAATAAAAGTGGAATCTATTCTGAATTTAACAAAATGAAACATGGAGTCAAACGCAGCACCGAGGTGGAGGGGCGTGTCTGGTGTCTGTAAGTGGAGGACAAACCGTTCCAGCTTTGGGACCAGGTGATAGTGTCGAAAATAAAGGTGTGAGTCAAGTGTTTTGAAGCCCATTTGAAACGTCACCGTGGCTCATTTCAGAAAATGACCTGCCTGAAGACACACTTATAGACTGCAGAACACAAGTGAAACGAGTGCGTGATTGAAGAATTTTTCTGCTGAGACAATTCAACATGTGAGTCAATACAGTCACATTTTCTTTGTGTTTTGGTCATTTTTAAGCAGCTTTTCTGCATTTTACCCAAACGACTGTTTCTGCTTCTTTTTACTGTCAGCAGGGATCACATTGGTCAAAAATAGGGACACCTGAGACATTTCTTGTATAAAACTGGAACAAATCAGTGGATTTGTATCACACATGTAACGCTCTACATGAGGCTCAGTTTAACCCAGCAGCCATGACTTTAGTCCACAATATGCTCACACAAAACCGTGCAGTAAAGAATGCCAAAACATCCAACCGTCCCAGAGGATTCTAAAGGACAAGCAACATCCTCTAAATTCAGAGTTTCAGCTGCCTCCCTCTGGTCAGAGCTGCCATCATATTTATGAATATATTCTAATCTATTTATCTATCATGTTAACCCTTAGAATCCACGTAGTTCGCGGGTGAAATCGCAATCATCGGTCAGCATTTTTTTTAATAACTCAAAAACCACGCAACAGATTCTAATGAAGAAAACTTTGTTTGGAAGCTTTACCCTTTACACAATCTACGATGGGCTCGGGACAAATATTTCCTTTCAAAAACATTTTCACCACCAGCGTTAAGTCCAGAGTTATTTCCGGTGAGGTTTAATCCATTTTCGCCGCGGTAGGTTTGCAGTAACGTGATTATTTTTACATTTTATAATTAAACAAAGAGTAGCTTTTCATCGCCGACCTCCATTTTGATTTCTGATGTAAATAATGATGACGTCCTGTGACATAGTCGGTCTCTCGGCCAATCAGACGCACAAATGACCGTAACATCCAATCAGGGCAAAGAGCGACTACAGGTTAGACAGTCACATGTAATGAAAACAACGGTGGGGATAATCAAGGAATAATAACGCCAAATAACAAAAATATAAAGAAATAATGGTGAGAGCACAAACATAGTCACATTAGTTCAGATACCTACTTCCTGCAGTTTGAACTGTTTCAGGGAGTGGCACAAGTGAGGGGAAGAAATGAGTGGAGGAAAAAGGTAAAAATGTAGTTTCTGTTGTGTGTGTTAGAAAGTTGATTTTTTTCCCCCTGACAGCCAGGGCCTGTGAGAATTATATTTGAGAATCAAAATGCTTATTCATTATTTATCTTTGTGTTTTTTTATCTAAATCTGTAAAAAAACAAAAAAAACAAATCCGTTTAGTTTTTTCTTCTGTATATATAGTTATTAAACAAATTAATTTCTTTCTGACATGAACTCATCAGTCATTATATGACAGCCCAATTTGTCCTGGAAAAAAAAGACGTCTTTAACTTTTCTATACTTGAAAAGGTTGAGATTCTATTTGCGATTGTGATTTTTAGCTGAGTGAGATGACTTAATTTATTTATGGAACAAAACCGTTCTGCACTGGAGCTCTGCAACACTTTATTTGTAATTGTGTTTTTATTTGTGTTTATTGTGCAGAGTGTGGATGAATGAAATGTGAAATGTGGGACCGGCCTGTCAAATCTGCAAAACAAATTCACCTACGGGTACGAACAAAGCAACAAAACCTAAGCTAACCTAACCTAAGCTAACCTAAGCTAACCTAAGCTAACCTAAGCTAACCTAAGCTAACCTAAGCTAACCTAAGCTAACCTAACCTAACCAGTCGCCTACACAACAAAAGCTCTTCTGTGGAAACTCAAACCACCTGCTCGTGGAGATAAACAGAAACACAGAGAAAAGCGCTCGGCGGGGGCATAATTAGCACATAGTTGGCGCGGTAGGTTGGCTTTTCTCAAACAGAAAACACTCTGTTCCACCTTGTGATGTCTCGTGGCAATGCAGAATCGGCTCCACTGTGTTTTTAAACTCCTCCACAGCTTCACTAGAATCATTTGGATGATTTCAGCTCTGGAATTGCCGACCTCTACTGAACAAAATTTGCGCTTTTTTTCATGGTTGTGTCCTGCGACTTATATATTAAAATATATAATTTCACAAATATATAACTGTCAGTCATATTCTAATAATAGTACATTTTATTTATTATGCACCTTTCTGGACACCCAAAGTCGCCTTACAACAACATACACAAGATAAGTGCAATTTAAACATACAGTTAAAAGCCACAGTTAAAGTGGGACAGTATTTTTTATCTTTTATCTTATTGTATTTATCTTATCCGATTTTTGAAAATTTGATTCTAACTACATGTTCTTGGTCAGTTGCATCTGTAACGAAGAAACTTTCCCCTCCGGGATGAATAAAGGTGATTCTGATTCTGATATTTAATTGATTGATTGTATATTCTGCAGATTATAAGCTGCAAGTAGTGAAAAATGCATCTGAAAATTGTAATCGAGCTACAGAAAGAACATTTGGAATGAACGAGAAACTTGGAAAAATAGTCTGGAGAATAGGAGGTAAACGGGCTCCGTTTACCTCCTATTCTCCAGACTATTTTTCTAAGTTTTTCGTTCACTTGAAAACTACCGCTTCATGACATCTACCGCTTCATGACATCACGAGGTGGAACAGAGCGTTTTGAGGTTTGGCGATGTAACAGACGAATAATTAAAGTTCCTCAAACACGTGAATGAAAGAAAACACGACTCCAGGTCTGTTTTTGGGGAGGAAACGACATTAGAACACGACTTGAACCCCACAAGAGTCAATTTTGTGGAACATCCGGTCTTTAAAACATTTACAGCGAATCAGACGGGAGTCTAAGCCACAGCCTCCCGCCTGTTTTGGCTCTGCCTTTGTCCTGTTTTAACTCGGCGCGGTGGGTCAGAGGAATTATCCAGGCTTTTACCGCTCTAATTAACTACTTCACCAAAGCCATTAGGAGCTCGGAGAGAAGGACAATCTGTGCTCCAAACTCCAGCGCCGAGGTCACCCCACTGCACCCAAACCCAGTAAACAAGCGCCGCAGGGCCAGGGTCAGGGGAGCGAGACTCCCGCGTGCGTCTCTGTGGTTGGGGGTGTTCTGTGTGCATGTCTACGGCGGAATGTTCAGCCAAGTCACGGTTACTTGAGTCAAGAAGAGGTTTTATAGTGATTCGAGAAAAAATGAGCCGCTTAAAATATGAAAATACATCTCAGTACACTTAAACTTTTCCGTTGGGGGTCCGTTACCTGCTTGTTTCCATGGATACGTCATTGCTCTGCCTGAAATGTTCCGCAGTGTGACATTAAACAGCTCTACTTTACGTTTATTCAATCACAGGTGGTTTTATGGCTCAAGAATGCCTAGAAAACACGACTATGTTCCCTCAGCCCTATGTTCCCTCAGCTCTATGTTCCCTCAGCCCTATGTTCCCTCAGCTCTATGTTCCCTCAGCTCTATGTTCCCTCTATGTTCCCTCAGCCCTATGTTCCCTCAGCTCTATGTTCCCTCAGCTCTATGTTCCCTCTATGTTCCCTCAGCCCTATGTTCCCTCAGCTCTATGTTCCCTCAGCCCTATGTTCCCTCAGCCCTATGTTCCCTCAGCTCTATGTTCCCTCAGCCCTATGTTCCCTCAGCTCTATGTTCCTTCAGCCCTATGTTCCCTCAGCCCTATGTTCCCTCTGTGTTCCCTCAGCCCTATGTTCCCTCTGTGTTCCCTCAGCCCTATGTTCCCTCTGTGTTCCCTCAGCCCTATGTTCCCTCTGTGTTCCCTCAGCTCTATGTTCCCTCAGCCCTATGTTCCCTCTGTGTTCCCTCAGCCCTATGTTCCCTAAGGCCTATGTTCCCTCAGCCCTATGTTCCCTCAGCCCTATGTTCCCTCTGTGTTCCCTCAGCCCTATGTTCCCTCAGCCCTATGTTCCCTCAGCCCTATGTTCCCTCAGCTCTATGTTCCCTCAGCCCTATGTTCCCTCAGCTCTATGTTCCTTCAGCTCTATGTTCCCTCAGCCCTATGTTCCCTCAGCTCTATGTTCCCTCAGCTCTATGTTCCCTCAGCCCTATGTTCCCTCTGTGTTCCCTCAGCCCTATGTTCCCTCAGCCCTATGTTCCCTCAGCTCTATGTTCCCTCAGCTCTATGTTCCCTCAGCCCTATGTTCCCTCAGCTCTATGTTCCCTCAGCTCTATGTTCCCTCAGCCCTATGTTCCCTCAGCCCTATGTTCCCTAAGCCCTATGTTCCCTAAGCCCTATGTTCCCTCAGCCCTATGTTCCCTCAGCCCTATGTTCCCTAAGCCCTATGTTCCCTCAGCCCTATGTTCCCTCAGCTCTATGTTCCCTCAGCCCTATGTTCCCTCAGCCCTATGTTCCCTCAGCTCTATGTTCCCTCAGCTCTATGTTCCCTCAGCTCTATGTTCCCTCAGCTCTATGTTCCCTCAGCTCTATGTTCCCTCAGCCCTATGTTCCCTCAGCTCTATGTTCCCTCAGCCCTATGTTCCCTCAGCTCTATGTTCCCTCAGCTCTATGTTCCCTCAGCTCTATGTTCCCTCTGTGTTCCCTCAGCCCTATGTTCCCTCAGCCCTATGTTCCCTCAGCCCTATGTTCCCTCAGCTCTATGTTCCCTCAGCCCTATGTTCCCTCAGCTCTATGTTCCTTCAGCTCTATGTTCCCTCAGCCCTATGTTCCCTCAGCCCTATGTTCCCTCTGTGTTCCCTCAGCCCTATGTTCCCTCTGTGTTCCCTCAGCCCTATGTTCCCTCAGCCCTATGTTCCCTCAGCTCTATGTTCCCTCAGCTCTATGTTCCCTCAGCCCTATGTTCCCTCAGCTCTATGTTCCCTCAGCTCTATGTTCCCTCAGCCCTATGTTCCCTCAGCCCTATGTTCCCTCAGCCCTATGTTCCCTAAGCCCTATGTTCCCTCAGCCCTATGTTCCCTCAGCCCTATGTTCCCTCTGTGTTCCCTCAGCTCTATGTTCCCTCTGTGTTCCCTCAGCTCTATATTCCCTCAGCCCTATGTTCCCTCAGCTCTATGTTCCCTCTGTGTTCCCTCAGCTCTATATTCCATCAGCCCTATGTTCCCTCAGCTCTATGTTCCCTCTATGTTCCCTCAGCTCTATATTCCCTCAGCCCTATGTTCCCTCAGCTCTATGTTCCCTCTATGTTCCCTCAGCCCTATGTTCCCTCAGCTCTATGTTCCCACAGCCCTATGTTCCCTCAGCCCTATGTTCCCTCAGCTCTATGTTCCCTCAGCCCTATGTTCCCTCAGCTCTATGTTCCTTCAGCTCTATGTTCCCTCAGCCCTATGTTCCCTCAGCTCTATGTTCCCTCAGCTCTATGTTCCCTCAGCCCTATGTTCCCTCAGCCCTATGTTCCCTCTGTGTTCCCTCAGCCCTATGTTCCCTCAGCCCTATGTTCCCTCAGCTCTATGTTCCCTCAGCCCTATGTTCCCTCAGCTCTATGTTCCCTCAGCCCTATGTTCCCTCAGCTCTATGTTCCCTCAGCTCTATGTTCCCTCAGCTCTATGTTCCCTCTGTGTTCCCTCAGCCCTATGTTCCCTCAGCCCTATGTTCCCTCAGCCCTATGTTCCCTCAGCCCTATGTTCCCTCAGCTCTATGTTCCTTCAGCTCTATGTTCCCTCAGCCCTATGTTCCCTCAGCTCTATGTTCCCTCAGCTCTATGTTCCCTCAGCCCTATGTTCCCTCTGTGTTCCCTCAGCCCTATGTTCCCTCAGCCCTATGTTCCCTCAGCCTTATGTTCCCTCGGCTCTATGTTCCTCAGCCCTATGTTCCCTCAGCTCTATGTTCCTCAGCTCTATGTTCCCTCAGCCCTATTTTCCGTATGCCCTATGTTCCGTAATCCAGATGTTCCTTCAGCCCTATGTTCCCTCAGCCCTATGTTCCCTCAGCCCTATGTTCCCTCAGCCCTATTTCCCATCAGCCCTATGTTTAATCAGCTCTATGTTCCCTCAGTCCTATGTTCCCTCAGCCTTATGTTCCCTCGGCTCTATGTTCCTCAGCCCTATGTTCCCTCGGCTCTATGTTCCTCAGCTCTATGTTCCCTCAGCTCTATGTTCCCTCAGCCCTATGTTCCCTCAGCTCTATGTTCCCTCAGCCCTATGTTCCCTCAGCTCTATGTTCCCTCAGCTCTATGTTCCCTCAGCTCTATGTTCCCTCTGTGTTCCCTCAGCCCTATGTTCCCTCAGCCCTATGTTTTCTCAGCCCTATGTTCCCTCAGCTCTATGTTCCCTCAGCCCTATGTTCCCTCAGCTCTATGTTCCTTCAGCTCTATGTTCCCTCAGCCCTATGTTCCCTCAGCTCTCGGTTCCCTCAGCTCTATGTTCCCTCAGCCCTATGTTCCTCTGTGGTCTCTCAGCCCTATGGTACCTCAGCCCTATCGTAGCTCAGCTCTATGTTCCCTCAGCTCTATGTTCCCTCAGCCCTATGTTCCCTCAGCTCTATGTTCCCTCAGCTCTATGTTCCCTCAGCCCTATGTTCCTCAGCCCTATGTTCCCTAAGCCCTATGTTCCTAAGCCCTATGTTCCCTCAGCCCTATGTTCCCTCAGCCCTATGTTCCTAAGCCCTATGTTCCTCAGCCCTATGTTCCCTCAGCTCTATGTTCCTCAGCCCTATGTTCCCTCAGCGCTATGTTCCTCAGCTCTATGTTCCCTCAGCTCTATGTTCCCTCAGCTCTATGTTCCTCAGCCCTATGTTCCTCAGCCCTATGTTCCTAAGCCCTATGTTCCCTAAGCCCTATGTTCCCTAAGCCCTATGTTCCTCAGCCCTATGTTCCTCAGCCCTATGTTCCCTAAGCCACTTGTTCCTCAGCCCTATGTTCCCTCAGCTCTATGTTCCTCAGCCCTATGTTCCCTCAGCCCTATGTTCCTAAGCCTTATGTTCCTCAGCCCTATGTTCCTCAGCTCTATGTACCCTCAGTCCTTTGTTCCTCAGCCCTATGTTCCCTCAGCTCTATGTTCCCTCAGCCCTATGTTCCCTCAGCCCTATGTTCCCTCAGCCCTATGTTCCCTCAGCCCTATGTTCCCTAAGCCCTATGTTCCCTAAGCCCTATGTTCCCTAAGCCCTATGTTCCCTAAGCCCTATGTTCCCTCATCTCTATGTTCCCTCAGCCCTATGTTCTCTCAGCTCTATGTTCCCTCAGCTCTATGTTCCCTTAGCTCTATGTTCCCTCTGTGTTCCCTCAGCCCTATGTTCCCTAAGCCCTATGTTCCCTCAGCTCTATGTTCCCTCAGCTCTATGTTCCCTCAGCTCTATGTTCCCTCAGTCCTATGTTCCCTCAGCCCTATGTTCCCTCAGCCCTATGTTCCCTCAGCCCTATGTTCCCTCAGCTCTATGTTCCCTCTGTGTTCCCTCAGCTCTGTTCCCTCAGCTCTATGTTCCCTCAGCTCTATGTTCCCTCAGTCCTATGTTCTTTCAGCCCTATGTTCCCTCAGCCCTATGTTCCCTCAGTCCTATGTTCCCTCAGCCCTATGTTCCCTCAGCCCTATGTTCCCTCAGCTCTATGTTCCCTCAGCTCTATGTTCCCTCAGCCCTATGTTCCCTAAGCCCTATGTTCCCTCTGTGTTCCCTCAGCCCTATGTTCCCTCAGCTCTATGTTCCCTCAGCCCTATGTTCCCTCAGCCCTATGTTCTCTCAGTCCTATGTTCCCTCAGCTCTATGTTCCCTCTGTGTTCCCTCAGCTCTATGTTCCCTCAGCTCTATGTTCCCTCAGTCCTATGTTCCCTCAGTCCTATGTTCCCTCAGCCCTATGTTCCCTCAGCCCTATGTTCCCTCAGCCCTATGTTCCCTCAGCTCTATGTTCCCTCAGCTCTATGTTCCCTCAGCCCTATGTTCCCTCTGTGTTCCCTCAGCCCTATGTTCCCTCAGCCCTATGTTCCCTCAGCTCTATGTTCCCTCAGCTCTATGTTCCCTCAGCCCTATGTTCCCTCAGCTCTATGTTCCCTCAGCTCTATGTTCCCTCAGCCCTATGTTCCCTCAGCCCTATGTTCCCTAAGCCCTATGTTCCCTAAGCCCTATGTTCCCTCAGCCCTATGTTCCCTCAGCCCTATGTTCCCTAAGCCCTATGTTCCCTCAGCCCTATGTTCCCTCAGCTCTATGTTCCCTCAGCCCTATGTTCCCTCAGCCCTATGTTCCCTCAGCTCTATGTTCCCTCAGCTCTATGTCCCCTCAGCTCTATGTTCCCTCAGCCCTATGTTCTTCAGCTCTATGTTCCCTCAGCCCTATGTTCCCTCAGCCCTATGTTCCCTAAGCCCTATGTTCCCTAAGCCCTATGTTCCCTCAGCCCTATGTTCCCTCAGCCCTATGTTCCCTAAGCCCTATGTTCCCTCAGCCCTATGTTCCCTCAGCCCTATGTTCCCTCAGCCCTATGTTCCCTCAGCCCTATGTTCCCTAAGCCTTATGTTCCCTCAGCCCTATGTTCCCTCAGCCCTATGTTCCCTCAGCCCTATGTTCCCTCAGCCCTATGTTCCCTCAGCCCTATGTTCCCTCAGCCCTATGTTCCCTAAGCCCTATGTTCCCTAAGCCCTATGTTCCCTAAGCCCTATGTTCCCTAAGCCCTATGTTCCCTCAGCCCTATGTTCTCTCAGCTCTATGTTCCCTCAGCTCTATGTTCCCTTAGCTCTATGTTCCCTCTGTGTTCCCTCAGCCCTATGTTCCCTAAGCCCTATGTTCCCTCAGCTCTATGTTCCCTCAGCTCTATGTTCCCTCAGTCCTATGTTCCCTCAGCCCTATGTTCCTTCAGCCCTATGTTCCCTCAGCTCTATGTTCCCTCTGTGTTCCCTCAGCTCTGTTCCCTCAGCTCTATGTTCCCTCAGCTCTATGTTCCCTCAGTCCTATGTTCCCTCAGCCCTATGTTCCCTCAGCCCTATGTTCCCTCAGTCCTATGTTCCCTCAGCCCTATGTTCCCTCAGCCCTATGTTCCCTCAGCTCTATGTTCCCTCAGCTCTATGTTCCCTCAGCCCTATGTTCCCTAAGCCCTATGTTCCCTCTGTGTTCCCTCAGCCCTATGTTCCCTCAGCTCTATGTTCCCTCAGCCCTATGTTCCCTCAGCCCTATGTTCCCTCAGTCCTATGTTCCCTCAGCTCTATGTTCCCTCTGTGTTCCCTCAGCTCTATGTTCCCTCAGCTCTATGTTCCCTCAGCTCTATGTTCCCTCAGTCCTATGTTCCCTCAGCCCTATGTTCCCTCAGCCCTATGTTCCCTCAGCCCTATGTTCCCTCAGCCCTATGTTCCCTCAGCTCTATGTTCCCTAAGCCCTATGTTCCCTCTGTGTTCCCTCAGCCCTATGTTCCCTCAGCTCTATGTTCCCTCAGCCCTATGTTCCCTCAGCCCTATGTTCCCTCAGTCCTATGTTCCCTCAGCTCTATGTTCCCTCAGTGTTCGCTCAGCTCTATGTTCCCTCAGCTCTATGTTCCTCAGCTCTATGTTCCCTCAGTCCTATGTTCCCTCAGCCCTATGTTCCCTCAGCCCTATGTTCCCTCAGTCCTATGTTCCCTCAGCCCTATGTTCCCTCAGCCCTATGTTCCCTCAGCTCTATGTTCCCTCAGCTCTATGTTCCCTCAGCCCTATGTTCCCTAAGCCCTATGTTCCCTCTGTGTTCCCTCAGCCCTATGTTCCCTCAGCTCTATGTTCCCTCAGCCCTATGTTCCCTCAGCCCTATGTTCCCTCAGTCCTATGTTCCCTCAGCTCTATGTTCCCTCTGTGTTCCCTCAGCTCTATGTTCCCTCAGCTCTATGTTCCCTCAGCTCTATGTTCCCTCAGTCCTATGTTCCCTCAGCCCTATGTTCCCTCAGCCCTATGTTCCCTCAGTCCTATGTTCCCTCAGCCCTATGTTCCCTCAGCTCTATGTTCCCTAAGCCCTATGTTCCCTCTGTGTTCCCTCAGCCCTATGTTCCCTCAGCTCTATGTTCCCTCAGCCCTATGTTCCCTCAGCCCTATGTTCCCTCAGTCCTATGTTCCCTCAGCTCTATGTTCCCTCTGTGTTCCCTCAGCTCTATGTTCCCTCAGCTCTATGTTCCCTCAGCTCTATGTTCCCTCAGTCCTATGTTCCCTCAGCCCTATGTTCCCTCAGCCCTATGTTCCCTCAGTCCTATGTTCCCTCAGCCCTATGTTCCCTCAGCCCTATGTTCCCTCAGCCCTATGTTCCCTCAGCTCTATGTTCCCTAAGCCCTATGTTCCCTCAGCCCTATGTTCTCTCAGCTCTATGTTCCCTCAGCTCTATGTTCCCTTAGCTCTATGTTCCCTCTGTGTTCCCTCAGCCCTATGTTCCCTAAGCCCTATGTTCCCTCAGCTCTATGTTCCCTCAGCTCTATGTTCCCTCAGTCCTATGTTCCCTCAGCCCTATGTTCCTTCAGCCCTATGTTCCCTCAGCTCTATGTTCCCTCTGTGTTCCCTCAGCTCTGTTCCCTCAGCTCTATGTTCCCTCAGCTCTATGTTCCCTCAGTCCTATGTTCCCTCAGCCCTATGTTCCCTCAGCCCTATGTTCCCTCAGTCCTATGTTCCCTCAGCCCTATGTTCCCTCAGCCCTATGTTCCCTCAGCTCTATGTTCCTCAGCTCTATGTTCCCTCAGCCCTATGTTCCCTAAGCCCTATGTTCCCTCTGTGTTCCCTCAGCCCTATGTTCCCTCAGCTCTATGTTCCCTCAGCCCTATGTTCCCTCAGCCCTATGTTCCCTCAGTCCTATGTTCCCTCAGCTCTATGTTCCCTCTGTGTTCCCTCAGCTCTATGTTCCCTCAGCTCTATGTTCCCTCAGCTCTATGTTCCCTCAGTCCTATGTTCCTCAGCCCTATGTTCCCTCAGCCCTATGTTCCCTCAGCCCTATGTTCCCTCAGCCCTATGTTCCCTCAGCTCTATGTTCCCTAAGCCCTATGTTCCCTCTGTGTTCCCTCAGCCCTATGTTCCCTCAGCTCTATGTTCCCTCAGCCCTATGTTCCCTCAGCCCTATGTTCCCTCAGTCCTATGTTCCCTCAGCTCTATGTTCCCTCTGTGTTCCCTCAGCTCTATGTTCCCTCAGCTCTATGTTCCCTCAGCTCTATGTTCCCTCAGTCCTATGTTCCCTCAGCCCTATGTTCCCTCAGCCCTATGTTCCCTCAGCCCTATGTTCCCTCAGCCCTATGTTCCCTCAGCTCTATGTTCCAAGTGCAAAGGTTCTAGGTTGAAATGACTCTGAATCGTCCCTTTAAATGTGGTATAAGAATAAAAATTACTTGATTTAAGAGTTTAATTTTGAGCAAAATCTTAGAAATAAGAAAAATCTTAAAAATTAGGGAACATAGGGCCTAATTTTCAAAACTCTCAGTGAAAAACAAATTCTTAGAAATGAGGGAACATTGGGCGGACCCCCATTTGACAGACCCTCCACCAGGAAAGTTACACAATGCACCTTTAACAGCACAGATCAGCTAATCCAGGTATTTTTGGTCACATTTTTATAAAGCGATTTTCCACCCAAAGCACTTTACAACAAGGAAGGAACCACTTGCAGCACAGTGTCTGAGTGGCAAGAAGGTTCCAGGTTCGATCCCCGGGCTTTTCTGTGTGGAGTTTGCATGTTCTCCACGTGTCTGGATGGGTTTCCAAAACACGCAGCATCACTGTGAACTGAAATCAAGGACCCGTGACGTCGCCCGGTGCCCGGCCAGGCTCAGTCTGAAAGGATGACGTGGGTTCACCCTCCTGTGGGCGCACCGGCCGGAAAAAGCGAAAGAAGATGGACGGATGGATGAACCAGACTGTGTTAAAATAAACTCAGATTCAGGCTGGGCTCACACTTGGACTTCAGAACCTGCACAGAGCTCATGTACGAACACACACACGACTGCTATACGAGCCCTGTGTGTGTGTGTGAGTGTGTGTGTGTGTGTGAGTGTGTGTGTGTGTGTGTGTGTGTGTGTGTGTGTGTGTGTGTGTGTGTGTGTGTGTGTGTGTGTGTGTGTGTCTGTGTGTGTGTGAGTGTGTGTGTGTGTGTGTCTGTGTGTGAGTGTGAGTGTGTGTGTGTGTGTGTGTGTGTGTGTGTGCGTGCGTGCGTGCGTGCGTGCGTGCGTGCGTGCGTGCGTGCGTATATGTCGCGTCGCGTCGTGCGTCGCGTATATGCGTCGCGTCGCGTGCGTGCGTCGTCGCGTCGCATGCGTGCGTCGCGTCGCGTCGCGTCGCGTCGCGTCGCGTGCGTATGCGTGCGTGCATGCGTCGCATGCGTGCGCATGTATAGTGTGTGTGTGTGTGTGTGTGTGTGTGTGTGTGTGTGTGTGCGTGCGTGCGTGCGTGCGTGCGTGCGTGCGTGCGTGTGTGTGCGCTGATGTCCTTCATACGAGGAAAACCGTGAATAAACTCTGCTCTAAAACACAGTGAATCAGCTCTGACCTTCGATAAGGACTGTGACTGAGACAGAAGATTTGCAGCCTCGTCTCCTCCTCGTTTGTGTGCACACTGAGTCTAACTTGAGTCTAACTTGAGTCTAACTTGAGTTTCAGACAGAGCAGTGCCCACAGTTAGCGTCGCGTCCCCAGAGAATGCTGCTGACGCCACCTGCTGTAGTGTCGTTTGAGCTGAAATGTGCTTGGGCAGAGCCGGGGACAATGTGTTCTGAACTAACCTTCAACATTTTGCAGAATTTCTCTCCGGGATTTTAAATTATTCCATTTCCCTCCAAACGAAACCCAGAAACTGTCAGAAAAGAAGAAAAGAGGAGAGAAGGAGAGAGGGAAAGATGGAGGGACAGGCAGATATTTTGGCTTCAGTTTTGGTCCCGTGGTGGAGCAGAGACAGAAGAACCTCTCCACAAAATCTGACCATCTGAGCGTCCGGCTGCTTCAGGTCCGCGAGGAGTCGCTTAAGGAGGCGGAATTCTGCGAAATTCACTTGATTTTTTAGCTTTCTCCCACGTTATAATAATGTTCCCTCGTCAAAAACACGTCCGGGACATTTTTGCTGCGAGGCGTCAGTTCAGACCCCCTGAAAGTTGAAATGTTAAGCCTCATAAGTTTAACTTTAGACGCTCCACAAAAACGTCCACATAGAGTTTTCGTGTAAACTTGACGTCTGAACTGAAGCGATTTTTGTCGAAACTTTTAATTGTACTTTTGTGAATCCACGGCTGCAGTAAATATGAGGAACACAGGAGTAAAAATAGCTGCGTCTGACTCATGTTATAAAACAGCTCCCGTTGCCATAGATCACTGCTTCTCTAAAGGTCCTTTAGCCGTAAAATATAGAAATATAAGCGCTTGTTTCTTTAGCAACTTTCACAACTCGCACAAAGTAATTGTTAAGTGGCGGCGGCGCATTTTTCTGGAGGCGTAGGAGGCGCAAACACGAGAAGACGAGAAGACGAGAAGACGAGAAGACGAGAAGACGCAGACGCAGTTTAGACCTGGTTAAATCCTGGTTTAGACCTGATTCAGTCCTGGTTTAGACGTAGTTTAGACTTGGTTTATACCTAGTTTTAGTGCTGATTATAGTCTTGGTTTTAGTATTGATTTAGTCCTAATTTAGTCCTGGTTTAAACCTGGTTTTAGTTGTGGTTTAGCTCTGGTTTTAGTCCTGGTTTTAGTTCTGGTTTCCTCCTGATTTAGTTCAGGTTTTAATCCTGGTTTTAGTCCTGATTTAGTCCTGGTTTAGTGTTGGTTTAGCCCTGATTTAGTCCTGGTTTAGTCTTGGTTTAGCCCCGATTTAGTCCTGGTTTAGTCTTGGTTTAGTATTTGTTTAGTTCTGATTTAGTCCAGGACTAAACCAGAGCTAAACCAGGACTAAAACCAGGACTAAAACCGGGATTAAACCAGGCCTAAAACCAGAACTAAACAGGAACTAAAACCAGGATTAAAACCAGGACTAAACTAGAAATAAAACCAGGACTAAACTAGAATTAAAACGAGGACTAAACCAGGACTAAACCAGGACTAAACCAGGACTAAACAGGATTAAACCAGGACTAAACGATAAATAAAACCAGGACTAAACCAGAGCTAAACCAGGATTAAAACAAGAACTAAACCAGGACTAAAATCAGGAGTAAACCAGGACTAAACCAGATCTTAACCAGGATTAAACCCAGAACTAAAAAAGGACTTAAACCAGGACAAAACCAGGACTAAAATCAGGACTAAAACTAGGTATAAACCATGTTTAAACTCGCTCTAAACCAGGATTTAACCAGGTCTAAATATTGTCCCGAAAAAAGCGTCTCCATAATTGATTATTATTATTTTATTATTATTTATTATTATTATTATTATTCATCAGTTTCAAGACAAGTCAGATGATGATGTGTCGCACACATCGGCTGCGTGATGAAGACATCATTTTAGAGCCATATAATAATAATCATCCTAATAATGCTAATATTATGATAATAAGCGGATGAATAGTTCTGTTTTTACTCCTTTTGTTGTGCTCCCCCCTCGGATCCATTCTTCTTATTTTTGGGCCTAAGTGCCCCAATTTTCAGTCTCTGCTTTATGCAACATTCTGGGAAATGTTTCTTGACATTTTCAAATTGCTCTCGTGTCATTGTGGTGAAAACATTTCATCAGAAAACCTCTTAATTCTTAAACTTGTTTTCGTTTCATCTAAAACTCATTTTAAACTCGGTTTGTTCTGCATTCACTCCATCGCTTTCGTATTTAGACTTAGACAAACTTTATTGATCCACAAAGGAAATGATTTGGACGTTATGAGCAGAATAAACGCCTGAAAACACGGGTTAACCTGTCGACACGCCTCTCCTGCTTGTTTCCATGGAGACAGCTGAGTTTAATGTCACGCTGCGGGACATTTTAGACATATAAATAACATCTACACGGACACGAGCAGAAAGTTACGCCGTGCATCTAGTCCTGGTTCAGTCCTGGCTCAGTCCTGGTTTAGTCCTGGTTCAGTCCTGGTTTAGTCCTGGTCTAGTCCTGGTTCAGTCCTGGTTCAGTCCTGGTTTAGTCCTGGTCTAGTCCTGGTTCAGTCCTGGTTCAGTCCTGGTTTAGTCCTGGTCTATTCCTGGTTCAGTCCTGGTTCAGTCCTGGTCTAGTCCTGGTTTAGTCCTGGCTCAGTCCTGGTTCAGTCCTGGTTTAGTCCTGGTTCAGTCCTGGTCTAGTCCTGGTTTAGTCCTGGTTTAGTCCCGGTTCAGGTCTGGATATCAGGACCAGGAGTTTTTTTCTGGAAACGGTCGTTATAAGTTTTTCTCATTATTCATTAAAACACAAAATTGAAAATTGAAAAAACTAATAATTTTCCATTTTCTAGTTTTAGTTTTGGAGACAAATAATGAAGAAAAGAGTTGTTTTTTCGTTTTCTTATTTTTGTTTTTATTTTGAAAAACGAATGAATGATACACGGATTCTGAAGAATTTGCCTGATTTTGGCTACGATTTGCTTCTTCTTTTGATTTTGTGTCATTTAAAATGTAATTTGAGTAAAAGTTGCTTAGTTAATTTCAATGATTTGACGTAAAACAGGATGAATCATAAATCTAATCCAGCACAAGTTGTTTTAATCAACTTTGTTCAGTGCAAACTTTGGACATTTTAAAGACACTGAGCTTAACACTGACTGACAGATGAATGTTTTAACTTTTGTCTATGGTGTTTGCGCTTTTGTCGCACGTTTAAAAATCGTTTAAGACGGAAAAACCCTTTAGACAAACTTTACTGATCCACAGGGACGTTATTTGGACCCAGTAGCTCACACACCACAATATAATATAAAAACAGAGCAAAAATACTGCATATATAATAATAAATTCTCAATAAGTACCGTATTTTTCGGTCTATAAATTGCACTTTTTTCATGGTTTGGGTGTTTCCTGCGACTTATCCTCAGGTGCGACTTGTATATGAAATATTTCAGTTCATCTAAACGTAAAAGTAACATAGGCGAGGTCCAAACCGGAGGCACCGACAGAATATATTAAAAGTCCTTTATTGCATCGAAGGAGACGACGCGTTTCCACCAGCGAGACATAATTTCACATGTTGGTGATTTTCACACTGAGTCACAAGAGGCTCTAGGCTTGTACCAGCATCTGCTCCGCCTCAGGCTCCTCCTCCTGCTCCACTGTCACTTCTGTCACCAACTGCAGCACCTCGGACCTATTTTCTTACTTAAATCCAGGTGGAGACTTTTTTTTGTCCAGACAGTGAATCATCCACTGAATCTGGTCCTTTAGTGCGACAGAAGCTTCTGCATCAGCACCAGCTGTTTTTATCACTATCTGCAAATGAGCCATGAGGCTTTAAGTTTAGTTTCTGTAAAACTTAAACCAATGTGCGCAAACACATCATAACTTACGGTAAATACTAAGCGAGAACCGGAAACGTGTGAAGAGAGATGGTAGAGAGGAACAATCGAGCAGCCGAAAGAAAGTTTGGAGTGAGAGAAACTTGTGTTTGATGGAGAAAAGTGGAGGAAACTCAAACTGTGATGAAGAAAACAAAAGCTCATCGCGGCTAAATGCTGGATTTATCTGGAGTTGGAGTTGCTCAGAAGTGACACAGAGGATGAAGAATTCAGTGGATTTAGTGATTTGGAGCGAGATGGAGAGTTTGGTAAACTTACTGTTGTTTCTGCTCTAGTTTTGTGAATAACTGTTCATATGTGACGTGAACAAACCGGACACATGTTCAGCCTGTTCTTCTCTGTTCTGTTGGTGTTTCTATAACTCGCCTTTAAGAGGAAATGTCTGTTCTTGGTCTGGGTGCGACTTAAATATGTTTTTTTCTTCTTCATTGTGCATTTTTTGGTTGGTGCGACTTATACTCCGAAAAATACAGAAGTAAAAATAACAAGGGTCTGGTGTCAAACTATATTTCTTGTTGTAATTTTCCTCAGTGTGACATAAAATGTAAACAGCTCCATGCAGATTGTTGCTGTTTTAACGTTCTATTTCCATTAAATCCAGAAAGTTCCACACTGTAGCTTTAGTGCACCTCACCTCACATTAAAAACCAGACTGCGCTTCGATGTAAACGATGTCGACGCGTCGAAGAAGCTCTCAGGTGTAATTTTCTCCACTTTCTGCTGTTTCTCGGGTTCATTTGCGGTGGAACTGTTGAAAGTACGTGAAGCATGTAGAAAAAAACAGATTCGAAAGGGCAAGACAATAAAGCACAGATAATTCGCTGTGACCTAACCATGGGGGTGTTCTACGTGGGTGTGTGTGGGGGAATGTTCAGGAGTTACCGTGGTGACACTGGCAAACAAACACAGACGAGAACGCGTCAGGAACGGCACGTTTTCATTCGTTCACGGTTTGGTTTCTGAAACGTGAGACTGATCAGGTCTTTCTGGTCCGATTGTGTTAAAGTCTAACGCGAAAAACAGACTCAGACAAAGCAGTGCCTACAGTTAGCATGAGCCAAAACAGTGAAGCATGGGCCCTGGTTTAGTCCTGGTTTAGTCTTTGTTTAGACCTGGTTTAGTCCTGGTTTAGTCTTGGTTCAGTCCTGGTTTAGTCTTGGTTCAGTCCTGGTTTAGTCCTGGTTCAGTCTTAGTTCAGTCCTGGTTTAATCTCGGTTTAGTTTAGGTTCAGTCCTTGTTTAGACCTGGTTTAGTCCTGGTTTAGTCTTGGTTCAGTCCTGGTTTAGTCTCGGTTTAGTCTTGGTTTAGTCTTGGTTCAGTCCTGGTTTAGACCTGATTTAGTCCTGGTTTAGTCTTTGTTTAGTTCTGGCTTAGTCTTGGTTTAATCCTGGTTTAGTCTTTGTTTAGTCCTGCATTAGTCCTGGTTCAGTCCTGGTTCAGTCTTGGTTAAGTCCTGGTTTAGTCTTGGTTTAATTCTGGTTTAGTCTTGGTTTTGTCCTGGTTCAGTCTTGGTTTAGTCCTGGTTTAGTCTTGGTTTAGTCCTGGTTCAGTCCTTGTTCAGTCCAGTCCACAAAACCGCGTTATTAATCCAGTTTGAGTCGTTCTTTGAAAGTAAAAAGGTGAAAGTTGTTCCTCGTGTGTTTGTTTACGTCCACAGAAGCTGCAGATCAGCCACAGTGACTCTACTTCCTGTGGACTTTATCTCCTCTTTTCTGCTTTAAAAATCCTGGATCTGAAGTGTCGCTCCACATTTCACACATAATAATCACACAGTTTGGACTTGAGCTCTGATCTTTGAGCACTTCAGAGTCTCATAAGTTTCTCCTCGTGTCTGTGGCGTTTGCGCTTTTTGTCGCAGGTTAAAAAATCGTTTAAAATCCTGTCGTGTGTTTTAAGATTTAACTATTTTTCCGTTGTCAGGTCCATAGGATAAGAGGATTTCGTGGCACGCTGCCTTATAATAAAAAGGTTTTGCTTTCAGTTCCCACTCTAATATTCGATCTTTCTTACGGTTTTTCTTTCCCCATTTCACCAAATCTTGGCTCAGACGTGCGGAGCTTTTTTTCCCCCCCGACTCTCACACGGACCTGAACCAAACCACCGTCCGGTCAGATCCGTGCGTTTCAGTGACGGGTGCAAAACGAAAGGAGCTTCATGAAGTGATAACATGGGACAACAGGCGGCGTTCCCATGACGACAGCACAACGTGGACCGAGCTGGAGACCGGCCGGGATCCTCGGGTTTAGAGATTTAAAGACGCGTTGACCTGGTTTACGGTTCGTATCTCTGTGATTCCTCGGCTGTGAAACAAAGATGGGCACAAACTCCAGCCTCTTTTCTGTCAGGAAAAATAAACTAAAGTGGATTTTCTTTAACAATGGCTTCAGAAAGTTAGAGCCGTTATTCAACCCCAAAGAAGTGAGTGTTTCAGCTGGACTTTAAAATCCTTTTAAGGCCGCGGGGATCGCCGGTGACACGGCGGCGAAGGACTATAATCTAGAGTTTTTACGGCCTCGGAGGAGATGTCGCCGTTTTACTTTGCCCACGATTTCCGCCGCCTCGTCCTCGGCCTTTTCTCGCCCCTTTGCCACAATTTTCCCCTTGTGTCACAGCAGTTACGACGACACTGCTGCTTCCTCCGAGTTTTCCTCTGCTATTTTACCACAGAAAGTTTAAAATTTAAGATGTATTTTTTATTTTTTGGCTGCACCGGAGCCTTGACGATCAACAATGTGGTCAAAGACCGAAAGAAACCACGAAAGCAAACAAAACAGGTGAAGAAGAAAAACGTGCAGCGTCAGAGCTCACGTCTTCTTCCTTGATTTGTTTTACACTCAGCGTTTATTTGGACCCGGTGATTATCAAATATTCACCTGGAACCGGCGTTTAAAGGGTTTTAAATGTGCCAAAAAATAAATCTCAGCCTTTCAGTCCAGATCAGAAATATAGTGGAGTACAGATATCTGCTCTCAAATGTGCTAAAAGTTAAAAGTATCTACTGTAAAATGGACTAAAGTTACGTACAGATGCCTAAAATTTGTGCTGACGTATTGTACTTTTGTACTTCGTTGCCAATCAAGGAGCAATTTGTGAAGAAAAATCTGTGGGAATCACAGGAACATCACACGGGGAGAGTTCTTTCCAAATATTCAACACAATTTACACAAAATAAACACATTTTTCTGATACGTTAAACATTATCTCCACAAAATAAAGCTCTTTTATCATTTTACTTGTCGAATTATCGCTGTGTCCGCCCATGTTTTTCCAGCGGCGAAACAGTGAAGTAAAAGTATAAAAGTACCGTACTCGTGTATTGTTAGAATAAAATGCTTTTAATGTTGAAGTTATTAAAATGTACATGTGGTTAAAAGGTGATTTCAGAGTACCAAGAGTTCTTTGTTAAAAAGGAATGTGCTATCTGCTCTGAGAGACCAGATGCATGACCTCTTATGACCTTTTCCCTCCTTGCAGACGGTTCACAGGTCGTAAATTTGTGCTTATCTCAGCAAATGTAAAACAAAGCCATGATATACTTCACTATGTTGTAACCTATGTATTCACTATGTTGTAAACTATGTATTCTCTGACTATGCTTTGTACTGACATGGACGACCAGAGCCAGTTATAACACCTGAGGTCAGAAATTTAACTTCTAGAGAGTGAAGTTATGTAGAACTAGAGATGAATCTAGTATAGAGTATGAATGAACTGTTGAATGAGCTGTTGAATGGGGATTCAAATTGAACACTGTTAAGGTGTATCAAGGTTGAATCTCATTAAGGACATAGGTTGATGGTGTGCTGAAAATTGATCCAGTGTCCTTCTCGGTGTGTGAATTAACACCAAGTTTATGACCGCCCATCGTGGTAGAAGCTTGTCATAAAACACAGAGAAGATTCCAGAAGATCAACAGTAGGCAGACCTAGACACATAGTACAACATGGCAGAAAAAACAGTAAAAATAGAAACAGATTCGGAATATATGAAGCTTAATTTATCCAGAGAGTTGCAAATTCCTAAAAATGGAAAGTAAAATATAATTTTGATGGAACTCTTGATGAAATTAAATTAAGTCAGTTAATGTTGAACTTATCAATTCATGATCAATTTAAAGGAAAGACAAAATATACACCTGGTAAACAGGTAACTACAGCTAGACTATGGATAGCAGAAAGTAAAAACGTAAAATGTGAACCCTAAAAAATATCTGCATTAATCTGTGTCTCGTCCGAGGATTATGATGGCACAGTAGTGTAAAGGCGCCTCTACAGGCAGAGCAGGCAGAGGGTGGTGAGGAACAAGGTGAAAATGAGGAATTGGGTGAGAAAGAAAAGAAGGAGGAGTTTAGGACCTTGGGGCTTTATCCAAAACTTCCAGAAATAGGAGTAGTACGAAAAACAAGCTAGCTAAACCCATTTTGGGCTCCTCCCACTGCCCCAGAGGCCCAGCAGAGCCCTCCACCCGCATATGATACAAAAACTCCACCCCCCTGGCAGCTCCCATCTCCTAAAACTCCACCCCCCTGGCAGCTCCCATCTCCTAAAACTCCACCCCCCTGGCAGCTCCCATCTCCTATATCAAACCGTACCAGAAGTAAGACAGAGATGCCAGGTCTAGTTGAATATACCACAGACCAGACATGGGTTCAAATAGATTGTCCCACGAAAGAAGAAGAAATAGCTGAAGGGTATCCTTTAATTTCGCTTCCAGACCCGCACACACAGGGGGCAACGATACAGGTTTACAGACCATGGGCTGTAGCAGACATAAAAAAAGCATTGGAAGGCGTTACTAGAGCTGAAGCTGACATAGAGACGTGCATTTCAGACTTAAAAGATCTGATAAATTCTTATGGCCTTGACGCGATGGAGTGTCAACGAGTTCTAATGTTGCATTTAGGACATAAATGGGCTTTAGTTAGAGGAGATTTTGACCCAACTCAAGCGCATGGAAATGGAAGACGTGTGATTCCCGCAGCAGAAATAGTACCTGTTCTAGACCATGCAAATGGAGTGTTCGCTAGGATGCGTACACAGTTTCAGCGTAGAGCAGATTATAATAAAATCCAAAACACCAAACAGAAAGATGGGGAAACGGTGCAGGAATTTCAGGTCCGAATGACAGAAGTGTTTAAAGCAAACAGTGGCATCACAGAGAATGCAGATGTTAATGGGCCTTATCAACAACAACTAAAAATGGCTATATTAGGAGGACTTAAAGAACCAATTAAAAACTGGCTCCAAAAGACGTACGTAGGCTTTCCTACAGCAACATTGACAGATTTTATGACATATGCAATACACGCTGAGGGTGTAGTGCAGAAAAAGAAAATGCAGCAAGCAAACAAAGTGCTTATTTCTGAATCGGGAATAGAGACGTATGTCTTAGAAAAAAGAAGAAAAAAACAATATAAAAAAGCTGAACAAAGATACAAAAGAAATGATAAGCAGGAAAGAGATAAGGAGGAGGGCAAATGTTTTATATGCCACAAGAGAGGACATCTGAGAGTGTATGGCTGCCCTCAGTAGGGCCTTAGCAGACTCCAGCCCTGTCCTCCGTGGCACGTAAAAATGAAAAGACTGACTCAGGTGGTTTTTAATCTCAATGAGGCAGAGACTGGTTTAATGTAAAACTGTAAGATTTATCACTGGTTTGTGATCTTATTCCATGACATGTATAAATATTAGATATCTGTACATTTAACATCTTTGATTCGGTTGTTTCTGTTGGAACAAAATTCATGTGGTCAAAGACTGAAAGAAAGCGCGATCGGCGACGGAAAAACAAAACAGGCGAAGAAGAAGAAAAACGAGCAGCGTCGGTGCCCACGGCTTCTTCCTTGATTTGCTTTAGACTCGGCGTTTATTTATCAAAATATTCACCTGCACCCGACGTTTAAGGGGATAAATTTGTGGAGCCGAAGGAGGAATTGAGAAGTAGAAACATTTGTGGATCAGACGTTTGGAGATTTCTTTCCAAAACATTAGACACAGAGTTTTATATCTTTCGCAAATTGAAATTGAACCTGTTTCTCTGTTTGTTTGTTTCCGTTCTAGTACAGCGGTTCATTTCGATTTAAAAAACGAGCCGTCCTTTTGTTCCTAAAACATTCCCCTGTCCAGATTTGTATAAATATCCAGTAATGTCACGATATCCAAGTCTCACAATAGGATACTTCCTCTGGTCCTTGTTTATCGTGCGGTTAAGTTTGAAAAATAACCCGCAATAGGCAAAATCCAAGTCGTCCGCGTTCATTTTGACAATGATTATATATGTTTAAAGGCTATCAAACCCCTCAGCACACGCGTTATACACTTCCTCAGACAGACATTAACATTTTTGCACATTTCTCTCTCGTTTAAACACTCTCAAAGTTCAAACCTTCGTAGATTTAAAAAAATCAAGTACAGTTTTATAGCCGCGTAACTTTCCTTCTAGTGTGTGTCTGGAAGTCCAACTTTTTGTGCGGCGGTTACGATCTTCCTCCTCCGTCGTCCATTGTGGGTTTTGTCGCGGAGAAAACGTGCGAACATACGGCACGTCAGCGTCACGCTGCGAGCGATCGAACGTTTATGTAAGTTTGGCCAGATGAACGCATTCTGAACGTAAAACACAATGTGCGTTCATATACTGTTTTTTTTTTTAAATCTGCGAAAGGTGAACCGTGTTATTGTGAGGGACGACTGTACTGCGATATCGTGGGAAAGCTCACGATATTACGATAATAACGATACGGTAATAACAAGACTGACTCTAAAACGCTTTGCCCAGTCATTTGGTGCAACATTTATTGTCATTAGGAACGAAATCCAAATCTCTCTGTACGATATTTTCACCATAAACATCTCACCGAACCAGATTTATTACAATGTTTTGACTGTGAATCTGCTCCTTTTTCCTCTAAAAATGCTTCACAGACTTAATCCAAAGAATGAAGATGTAAAAGTGCTTAGAACAGTTATTTCTTCATGTCGTCTGCACTGAAATGGAGCAAAGGATCATGGTCTATGTAGTTCCCTCTGTTTTTTTTAGCTATTTCTGCATCAGAACTGTTCATTTAAGCAAAGAGACTTGGGATTCGATATATTGTGATGCTCCACGATATTATTGTGAGACCTTTGACGATACGATATCACCAGATTTACCTTATTGTTACGTCCCTATTAGAAAGTCAATAATAAATCTGAAAACTGCATAAATAACTGGGTATGTGTTTTAAAATCTTGCCCAGATCAGGGAAATTTGCGGTGTAAAATGAGCTGAGAACTTGAAAGCGACCACATCATGACATCACGAGGTGGAACAGAGCGTTTGTAGATGTAGGCAGACGAATAATAGAGTTACTCAAACAAAACACGACTCCAGGTTTGTTTTTGAGCAGGAAACACGGCCTAAAACTCACTGTTGGTTCATACTGGACCTTTAATTAAAAATCAGGCGTTAAATGACCGTTTCTCGATTTGTATTTTGAGCAAATACTTTTTTATTCTTTTATTTTCCGCTCGTGTCCCCGGCTCTGTGAAGTGTGGCCTGATTCGTGTTTTCATTCACGCCAACGCAACGTTCGCACGGCACTCATTAGCTCCGTGTTTCGCCCACGTTTTTCTGCCGTAAATAAATAAACGTAGATAAAAATACAGAGGTCAGACTTCAGACGCCGTTTGAAGATCTGAAGAGAAAATCTGATGGAAAAAAAAAAAAGAGCTCAGACGAGGAGGGAACGACAGGAGGAAGTGAACGATTATGAGGTCAGAATCCACCAAGAAACTGGACCTATCTCGCAATGAGGACAAGAAGAGAGGAGGAGAGGAGGGAGAGGAGGGAGAGAGGAGGAAAGGTGAGAGTAGAGAGAAAAAGAGGGGAGTGAGGAGACAGGAGAGGGGGGCGAGGAGGGAAGGAGAGACAGGAGGAGGAAAGGAGAGAGAAGGGAGAAAAAGAGGCCGGAGAAGAGAGGAGGGAGGGGAGAGGAGGAAAGGAAAGAGGGGGAGGAAAGGAGAGAGTAGAGAGGACGGAGAAGCGAGGAGGGGGAAGTGTGGAAAGAGGGGAGAGGAGAGAAGGGAGAGAAAGAGGAGGGAAAGAGATGGGAGGAGGAAAGGAGAAAGAAGAGAGAGAAAGAGGAGGGAGGCGTAAAGGAAAGCGAGGAAGAGGAAAGGAGAGAGTAGTCAGAAAAAGAAAACGCTGCAGCTGCTGTTGTCGTTGTCGTCTTTGACCTTGGGCGTCCAGAAAAATGTGCCAAATAAATAAAATGCATAAGAAGAAGGGAGGAGAGAGGAGGGATGTCACCACGTTGGCTGTTCTTGTATTAAACATTTGTGGAAAACTTATCTTTACATGTTCACAGCACAGTCAGGTCTGTGAAGTCGCCGTGTACAGTTTCGTGTCATGTTTTTGTATATTTATGGAGAATTGTTGCGTGGGGGACGTAGGGTTGTGGGCGGAGCCTCGTACAGAATCGTACTCCTCACCCAGGAGAGATCGCTAGATGACTCAAACATGCACGGGTGACTCTAAAACTCCTTCAGACGTGTTTTTGATGAGCGAACGACGTCAGAACATGGGAAAAAAACTTATTTTAAAAACATTTTGCATAATGTCCCATATTTAACGCACATAATTATACTATGGCTGCTTTTAATTCTGACGCAGTTTCCGTTTTTCAAGGTTAAATGAGTGAACTTAATGTTTATGTAAATGTGCAGCAAATGAAGTGACCTGAAATCCTCCTCTGTACATGTGATGTGGAGATGAACCGAAACACAAAGGCAAACACTCCTCCCTCTCTACTCCCCCTTTCTCTTGCTCTCATCTCTCTCTTTTCTCCCTTTCTCCTCTCACTTTCTCTCTCCCTGTCTCCCTCCTTCTTTTCTCTCCTCTCTCCATCCCTCCTCTGTCCCTCTCTTGTGTCTCCTCTCTATCTCGTCCCCCTTCCCTTTCTGTCTCTTCTATCTCTCCTTTCTTCTTTCCCTCCTTCTCTGTCTCTCTCTCTTGTGTCTCCTCTCTCTCTTCCTCTCCTTCCTTTCTCCTCTCCTCTCCATCCCTCCCTCCTCTTCC